>VZTY01026070.1:334923-354356 GCA_013400935.1 Turnix velox | reverse complement strand
TCTGGCATCCATGTTCTTACAGTCTGTTTTCACCTTCCCTATGCTGTACCAGAGGGCCATGGCCACGGGCCACAAGCCAGTCCACAACAATTTATTCCGGAGATTCGTGTACTCCATAAGCAAGCTTGTCCTCTGATGAGGTACCCAGAGCTGGTTTTCTCTAGGCTGTTTCTTTAGGAAACTGTTATTAGAACTGTGGTTTACCCATCTTCCTAAAAGAATTTTTTTCTTTTCTATGTTAGTCTAAACTTTTCTTATTGCAGCTTAATGGACAGATGACTCATCATATTCTAAACAAGGTATTTTCAGGAAACACCTGAAAAAAAGAAAAACCTGTTTTCCCCCACTGAAGCATGGATGAGTGGCCTTCTGACCAGATCCTGTTCTCCAGATTGGCTGCTGTCCTGCTGTGCAGGATGGTTGGTTTATGTGTGACTTCCATGTTGATTTAATGGTACTTAGTTTGTGTTTGTACCTCTTGGGATAGAAGCTCATGCAACACAGTAGATCAGACTCCACTGCAGCATGGGGCATACTGGAAAATGAGTGTAAAATATCTAGCATATGGGAAGATCTTTATTGTCAAATTATCATATATTGAAACATTACAAAGTACATCTTGTTTCCTTGTAGCTAGTGGAAGACTTACAGAGAAGTGAGCTAATATTTTAGTTGAGTAGATACTGGTTTTCATATCTGAACGCCATAATATGGAGATTTACTAATCCTTTAAATAAAATTATAATTAATCTATTCAAACCACAAAGCAAGCTTTCCCTGCCCAGAGGTCAAAACCAGCCCTTTGCTGCAGGGACTACTTTGCAGCAAGCTGATGCACTCTGGAAAATAACTCACTGAGGGGATGCAAAACCTCAACATGTAGAGAATCTGAACTTGGAGAGATAGAGCAGAAATGGAATTTATTGATTTGGATCATAATAACAGAGTGCAGGCTAATAAGTATGCTGCCTTAGGAAGAAATGCCTGAAACAACCAGAGTTTTGGGCATTACCTATGTGTCTGTTGGTGGTATTTTTTTCTCTCCACATGCAGAGACTCTACATCCCATTGCTGTATAAATGTTGCCTGAAGCCAAAATTGAGTTTGTATGTCATTCTCCAAAGACCCAGGAAATGTTTTGGGCTTTTTTTTTACTGTTTTGATATAATCAGCTTTTAACTGGAAGACCAAGTTGCAAACACTTATTCTTATTACCAGGCTATAGCATCCTGAACGAAACCCAACACTGGTACCCCAGGGAAGCTGTGTACGCTCTGTATTCTAATTCTTTGAAGACCAACTTGTGATATAGTTTCCTGTAACACGTGACTTGGGATCCACCATGGGCTTCAGAACTATGTAAGGTGACACAGAAGGTGCCTCTTGTCTGAGGAATTTGTGAAAGAACCTGATTTCAGCTGTATTTCTGAGAGTACTATGGTCAGTCATCTTTACAGAAGAAAACATTTCTTGCTTGGGCTAGAAATGCTTTTGATTTGCTCTTTTCTGAACTTTCTGTCTTGTTTGTTACCTACAGTATTTTTCCAGACTTCTGTTTATTCTAATTTGCTCCCCTTAAATTCCCAAATTCTTGCCATTGCAGGTTCTTTGGGAAATAGTGCAGTTAAAAAGTTTTAATAAGGTAGAGTAACTGCTGAAGCACAGAATTGGTGATTTCTGATACCTTTACGGACCCCAACCATTGCCCTTGCAAAGACACTTTCAGGGACAGGTATTGTAATGCCACTTATGTGAGCTTTTTTGAGTTGTTTCTTGTAGCAATGTATTGCTAGGTCTACGTATAATCTTATGCTGTGACTGTCATTACAGAACGAGAGAAATAAACCTTTCTGACTCTCTTTATCCAACCTGATGCCAAGACCATTATATAAAAATTTCTGCTGAAATGAACCTCTATAGTCATCAGACGTACTGTAAACCACTTGGAAGTAATGCTTCCAAGCTGTGAATTTGAAAAGTTTGTAAAGAGTTATATAACTGAGCTTGAAAGCAATGACCTACCACTGAGGTTGGGAAAAGATACTTTTAAAATCTGAATTTTTTGGAGCTGCAAGGTCTACAGCTTCTTTTAATTTTCATTTGCATAAGAGACTATCTATCCATTATTGCTGTGTTTTGTAGTGCTTTGTGAAGTGACAGTTAATTTAAAGTCTTGTTTTGATCTATATTTAGTGAATGCATAAAAGAATTGCAAATTATTTGATTTGTGTTTTTGTGGCACTTCCTGTAGTTTTAAATGTTACTGTTTCTTGAATTTCCTGAAGATTTACATTTGTGAAATTTAGATAAATTTTGTCTCATTATATAGAGTAGAACTATAATGAAGTACTTAATCCTACCAACGGGATCTGCCTCTTCATTTTGCTGTGGAATCGTTGAGAGAAGTTAATTTTTAACAGCTTTGTATCAATATATCATTCTGCTCAGAAGGCTCGCCAGATTGTCTTCTCCTGAAATAAGAGTCAAGATAGCCTAGTCTGTTCTCTTCTCTCCCTTCTCCTCCATATCTAATAGTAATTAGAATAAGAGAAAATCAAGCTTGACAAAGGTAGCTAATATGCTATATTAAGAAGAAAGAAAATCTACACAAAGGCTGAATTCCTGACTACCACCTCGCTGAGAGAAAAAGTGGCCAGTCAAAGAGAGAGAGTTTTTGGAGATGTTATTATCATAAATAGGTTAAATGTAAGTGAGAAAATGAAAGGAAATTACCTTTTATGAACTTCTGTCTTTAAAAATTATGAATAAATGTTGCATTTTTTTGGAGAATTTTTCATTTAAGATGATTTGACTATGGTATGAATTAATAGGAAAACTTGTTTTTACTAGGCAAACTCATGGAATTTTCTAACATCTGAGCTTAAGATGCAGTATATGCCTGAGCTCAGCACATAATTAAACATTAGATGTCATGGGAGCAACATTTGCTTCACTGTTCTTCCTAGTGTAAGTCCCTTATTGCCTACCCTGGATTTCTGCATTTTTTGTTGGCTGTGTGTTTGTTTGGTTTTTGTTCTTTTCTTATTTTTGTTTTCATTTGTTTGTTAGCTTTTTTAATGCTTTGTTTTAGGTTTCTGGATTTTTCATGTTTTTGTGTTTTTATTTTTTTTTTTTTTTTTAATTTCTGGTGTATCATTATCAAACTCATCTTTGTTACAGTGAAACTGATGGTGTGCAATATCTACCCCCCAAATTTTAGAAGTGCTTTTCCTTTTTAAAAAATAGGAAAAGGAAAAACTACTTGGATTACATTCCTCTGTGGTGTTTGCAGCTTCATATTATGAAGCAGCTGAACTGTTCCTTGTCAGGAGAACTCGGGAAGAATTCTTTTTTTAAATTTAAAAATTATCTGATTTTTTATTTTTAAAAATTCTTCAAGTTTAAAAAAAATTTTCAAAAATTTATTTCCTCTTTCTTGCACCATAGAAAAGACAGCGTAGGACTGATACTGGTCATAGAAATGATGTTTCATGATAACTAAAGCTTGCTTGAAGCACTATGATTGAGTCATGCAATAAGTATCTAAATCTTTTCAGTGATTGAAGCTTTTAGATGGTGATAACCATTTAAGCCTTCTCTGATTTTGAAAAAAAAGATAGCAAAATAGTGATATGGGAGTGTAAATGATAAGCTGGTGTAATACAAAACAAGAAGGGTATGAAGGGAAAAGTGAACATGAAGCAATGAAAGTTCTAGTTGTTCCTTGGGGTGAAAAGCTGCTAGTGCTAAAATGTTGTTTCTTTAGTTACCATAGTACATATGCTGTAATTCTTACTCTCCTACGTTGGGTTTTATCATGCAGAAAAATAACTGAATCATCATGTCATTGCGGAGGCTAATGATTTGGACTACGCTAGGACTTATTTCTCAAAACAAGATCTGTAATCCTTTGGTGTTTCTTCAACTTGGTGGATAAGTACATCTAGAACACACTGAAGTTGATGCACTACTTATGAGTTAAAGCTGCCTCCTCTTGAAAAACTCTTGCTTTACTTTTATCAAAGGGAGCTGAGTGGAACAGGTAAAACACTGCAGTGTGAAGTGGATAATTGTTTTGCTCACTGAAGTACCAAGATGAAGAGTTCAACACTTTCACTATATCTCATTGTATTTTCCTGATATCAAAGATGTGATTCCTGAAAGCTGTACCAATGGATATGCAGTCACTGTGCTTGCAATCCTGTAGTATCTCTGTCTCTGAAACGGGCACCCTGAAGGCAGAAAGGTCTTTCCAAATGAGTGGCTGCACAGTGAGCCCAACAGCTGACATTTGCCTATGCAGCTCTCTGCTGAAGTTTTTCTTAGTGTGTTGAAGCCAGCATTACAAATTCTAACTGAATTTCATCCAGTCTACATACATCTTGAGTTTCCTTCTGAAAATGGCAGTCAGCAGTCATGCAGCTGCCGCTTCTTGGAGAGGGACCCTGTTTGGTAGCAATTAGTACAGTGTCATCCTTGTAAGAGTAGTGAAGCAAACACTTTGCTTTGCTTTTCTTAGTGTCCAGGCTGTATTAAAATGAGAGAGGCCTTGCCTATGCTTAACTATCTTTCCTCTGCTCCTGGTGGAAGATTGATTTGACACAAATTGGCAGGATTTCTATGATTGGATCAGGGAGCATGATATGCCTGGGGAAGATGTATTAGCAGTAGGTTTGGATTTCTGTGCTGGCATGGAAGAGGCTAGAATGGAGAGATCCTATGACAAACCCTGTTCTATACTTGGTTGGACTCTTCCTTCACTACAGTGTAATCAGTCTTCCCTGACTTAGCCTTCTGAAAGTCCAGTCTGTCATATATCTAGGCTCCTTTTAGAGTCATCAGAGATAGATACCTTCCAGACACTTTCATGTTAATCCTGGAAAGTGGATTGTCCCTGGAGAGACATGTGCTTTTCTCCTTTGTCTGACTACAAAAAGAGCTTTGGAGCTGTGTATCCAGTGTGAGTTTTGGATAAAGGTCTAGTAGTTACCAGCAGGATCATTAAAACCACTGATATAAAGTAGGAGGGCTAGGGTATCCCTTTGGTGTATGAATGCACCTGATTACCATGCTGTTAGTAATTTACTTTCAAGTAACTGTTAGATCAGTGTCTATAATGCGTCTATGACTTGAGTTCTTCCTGGCTGAGAGGCATCTTGTTGAGTTTTTCAGAGATAATTCATTTTCTCTCACTGTAGAAATGCAGAATGCTGTCAGAGACAGTGTTAGAGTGCTATTTGTTTGATTTATTATTTTTAAAATTGTTTATACAAAGGTTGAGATCAGGTAAATAAATTAATTTGAACTATTACCAGGTACTAACAGCCATTATGAGAAATTTATCAACTTTCAGCTGCACAGTTTCTCCCAAACAGGTACGTTATTGATTCTTATTAATTTACTTTTTTGGTCTTCTACTGATTTTTAACTGCAGCATTTTTCTGACATAACTAGACTAGTGTAATGGTGTAAAGAGAGGAAAAAATAAACCAAATAAGACGGGTTATTATGATGTTATATGCTAAACAAATGAATTTTGAATCCCAACAATTTATGAATGGCATGAAGCTGTGTTTCAAGTTTTTTTTGAGGGGAAACAAGCAGATTTAGGGCTGCATAGGTCTTACCCACTTTCTCTTTGGAAGCTTGTACAGGTGGTAGAACCAGGTGATAGAACCAGGGGAACTCAACCTCAATAGTGGGGGCCCTATTAAAGGGGCTATTTGAAGAATAGCCATCTCATTCTACATGTACTTCTCTGTCCATAGAGTGCACCTGTAGCATGTTCTCTGAGAAATTCTTCCATAAGAATTTCCACTTCAAAATAGCATATAGAGTCTTACATGCCCATGTTCAGGTTTTTTGCAGTAGATGCAGTTGATTTAGAACACATCTGTTTAAATGATGCAGTCTTAGTCCTTGTCTTAGAAGATGTTCTTAGTTGCCAGCAATCACTGAGCAATATAAGGCAGAGCTGAACACTATAACGAGGTTCATTTTATTGTTTTTCTTGCATCTAGTTCAATACTGTTTCCAGAATGACTGAGACAGGAAGTAAACTAATTAAATGGTTTTGAAGTCTTTTTATTGATCAAGCAGAAAAGAAAGGCAAATGCTGATGCATCGCTCTGTTCATTATCTTGTGTGGCTAGAACTGTGGTTTGCTTTCTGCACGATACAGGAAGACAGTATTTGACTGAAACATCTGCTTACAGTTCAATAAATCAGGATTTTTCAAGCTAGAGTTCACTTGATTTATTCAAGCAGGTGTACACTTTTTGCTATGTTTTTCATGCTGTCCTAGTGCTATACAGGAATCTAATTCTGAAATGTATTCTTTTACATTTCAGCTGAAATCTAGGCAGTGAGGTCTATTATTTTGACATGGCTAAAGCTGAGTTAATTAGTGCTGTAGACTTTGGGAAACTGAACACTTTTAATTCTAGTGTGTCTGCTACATTCTGGACTAATTGATGTGTATTTGCATCTGTTACTCTGATAAATTTCCACAGCTTAGGTGAAAGTACTGAAGCCACTTGTGTTTTGGGGGAATTGCTGTGTTAGGAATGCATGGTGGTTTGCCTCCCTTTTCTCTTTATCTGGATGTAAGGAAGGTCTAGTGACATAATTTACTTTAGTGTGGGATCCTAGCATCACAAAAAACATGATTCCATGGCCTATTGTAAGTGACATACTTTTTATACATTATCTATCCCAGGTGGAGTGATTAGTCATATCCCTTTTGCTGCCTTTTACACTTAAGTATGAGGTCAGCTCACACCTTTTTGCTGTATACTTCTGAGTCTGTCAGTCCATTTTACTTGACACAAAACAGCTGAAAATTATTGCTCTGAAAGTGGTATTTGACAGTGTGCCTTTTATTTTTCTTTACTACTAGCCACTCACTTCTAACCAGTCTTTCAACAGAAATTACATGAGTCACTATCTGGATTCTCTGCATAATATTATTCCTCCTTCACAGTTTCTGATCATTAATATTTTGGGAGAACCAGTGATTTCTCTTTCTATAATGAAGAGTTTTGCTCCATTCTTCATGCTTTGTTCAGGTTCTTTTAATATCTGTTGACCTTTCTAACGAGAAGACAAGCAATTAACATATGATGGTTTTGTTAGGATTTGAGTAGGTGATGTAACTGTTCTTCTCTCCCTAATACCCTTTGCCCATTATACAAGATATTTTGCTCTAAGCCTTGTTTTATTTATCCTAATCATAGTTTTAGATACCACCCATGCTTTTCCTTAGGAGCTGGCAGAATAGTCTCATCCAGAGTACGGAAGGTATATTTGGAATAGCTTACCATCATGGAGAATGAAGAAAGCAATTAATTCAAATCATTAGTATTTCAGATTATAAGACTGGGTACTTTGTGCACAGAGTGGCAATAACTTCATTTATGATATCTGGAATCTGATATAGACTCAGTTGCTGATGAAGCAGGATAGGCAAGGAATAGGTGACCTCAGCCTGCTTATACACTGGAGGATGTATGTAAATTCAAAAGGTCATTATGTGTAAATGGCTGAATAATACCAGTCATTAAGCATAACTATTTTTGTATAACCAGGTGGGCTGATACTTTGTATGTTCTACTTCTCTACCAACCAAAAAAAAAAACCCCACAATAGCAAACCAATGATGGTATCTCAATATGAAAAATATTTTCCAACTGCTCTGGCAAATCCCCAAGTCCAATGAAGTTGGAATTTCTCAGCATCCTTCAGTGAGATCATTGTAGGTATGATAAGCAGCAGATCAAATACTAATGATTTGGCTTTTAAAAGACTGCTGGTTTTCTGTATTAATGTTTCAGAAAAACTTATTCATTGTGGCTGTGAAGACTATTGTGATGTCAGCTAAAACACCAGAGAACTGTGCTTCTGCAGGCAGATGGTAGCAGATCTGATGTGGAAATCCATTTGAGAAACAAGTACTCATTTTACCACCCAATGCATGCTAGATACTCCCATGTTTAACTTTGTCCATTTGCTTCCCACAATCTTGGTTAGCTGACCTTCCCTCACTTTCTGCTGGAGTTTCTATTTTAAATGCGTGACCTGGATGCTTAGACTGAAATTCACTTAAGAAACTGGACCTGTGTGAAGTGGTGAGGATGTTTCTTTCACTCCAGCAATTTTGACTGTCAGTTATCTCTTTGTATATGATGTCTGGCATGGCATAATTTCTGATGTTTTCTTGCAGCAGTGTAATATTTCAGCTGGTTATGTGGCTCTATGGATTGTTTGTGCTCTATGAATTGCCTTCCAAGCTGAAGGCTTTTGGAGAGAGTGGCTCATGTTTTAGCTGTCCCTGGTGTATTTCCAATAGTGCTATTGAAGAGCTTCTGTCAGGCAGAGAGAAGAATGAATGATTTCACAGTGAAAGAGCTTTCTTGTAAATGCGAGACCTTCAGATTTCTTTTTTCATGCACAAGTTACTAAGTTACTTGTACTTGCCTTTGCAAAAAGAAAATAATAACAGACAAACTCTGGAAATTAATAGCTTGTATGTTTTGGTGCGTTGTGCCACTGGGTGTTGTGCAGTAGGCTTCTCTGTTTTTGTTCTTTCTGTTCTATTGCATATGAATAAATATTCCCTGGGACAATTCCCTTACAGGTTTTTCTGGAGGGCTCTTGGATTTCTCTGTGGTGTCTTGAACCCTTATTATTCAAGAGTAGATGTATTGACTGGCTAAAGTATTCAGTACCCCAGTTTTATCATCTGGAATTTACATATTTTCTCTTTTCTGTTGCTTCTCTAGAGTAAGAGTAGCTGTAGGAAAAATGAGTGAATCTATCCTGTCTCCTGAACTGAATTTCAGTGAAGCCCCAGGGGGACATTCCCCAGCTACAGAATAGATGCTCTATGGGTTCATAATCTGGGATTTTATTTATTCCTTATACGTTTGAACTAGCTGCTTATCCTGAAGTGTCTGTTGGTTGCTCCTGCTTTAGGGGAAAAGAGGACTTGATCCTTTGAACTGAAAGAAAATATCCTACAGCACCTACAGTCACAAACAGCAATTTGTGGATGTAAAGAACTGGGAGGAAGTGCAAATATTGATGCTAAACTGGATTAGGTGATGGCCGAAAATATATGAAATTCTGCTCTTCATCTGAATGGCATTTGTTGCCATGGGGAAACATTACAAAGGCACATAGTACAGAGATATGAAGTAAACACAAAGTATGTTTCTAGAGCTTACTTATATATTTCTTTCTTCTTATATCTTTATCATAAAAGGAAGGGGAGAGGAGGAGGCAAGAGAAACTTTTTATTCTAGCAGAAGATAACTGTCTATAATGCCATCAAATCCTGAATTTTATTCTCTTTCTGAAATACAAACACATTATGCTTTTAGGCTGTAAAACTATTGGAAAAAAGAGAATTGATTGTGTATTTGACCACACTTAGCAGAAATTTTATGATAGTAGTAGCCCTTTGTTTGAAGTGGTACAGAATGAAATATTGAACATGGTGCTGTTCATAGAGTCTTTCTCAGAGCTGTCTAGGGATTTGTTGTTGAACATAGCTGATTGCAGTCTTACATAGTAGCTCTAATCTTGCATTCTCAGTGCTTTAAATAGCCCAGCTGAAGATGGTGATTATCTGTTCTGCACGTGTGATGTTCAAGCAAGCTTTTGCTTTGGTAGGGTAGCTGATAGATGACTGTACACTGATTTTACAATTATAAAAACATTTTCCTATTCCTCCTGTAGGTACTCCTTCTAAATTACTTGTACATACGTGAATCACAGGCTTCTCCATCTCATGATAGTCATGTTCAAAGGATATTTTTTCTGTTTTGATGATAAGGGTTTAGTAAAGTTTAATGGACATTTTCATTTCAGGAGAAGCTTCCTCCCTATCACCCAACCACTCCTGCTACCCCCAGTGTTTTCAAATGACCTTCAGTAGACTTGGAGATATATTTAGCTTCTGTAATCTGCTATTTGTGCAACTGAGGCATATACAGTATTCATCTAAAGAAAAACTCACTTCTATCTCCACCTGTTTCCTACTAGTTGTTACTTTTGATTGTTTCTTTTTTAGAAACTGCAATATTTTAGAGCTTCTTTACCTCTTGGTGTTCCTTTTCAAGTACTTTCATGCAAATGTTTAAATCTATGACTCAACTTGTAGAAGTGTTTTCTTGCCTTAGTTCCCATTTTCCTTCGTGCAACACCCTCACTGCGCTGTTCTTTTACGTTAAATTTGTGAAGTATGATCTCTTACATTGTTATTGACAGATAGATGGAACACTATAGTACAAGAAATTAATTTTCTTGGAGATAACTATCTTTGATTTGTCCAGGCAGATTTATTTCTGGTTTTTTTTCTTCTGTTTTTTTTTTTTTTTTTTCCCCTCTGATCACACTGCCAAGTGGCAAAATACTGAGATTGCATTGTCCAGTTGTGGGCTCATGTCAAATAGTAACCTATTTTAAAGAAGGCTTCACTGTTTTTAGTGGTATAGTCATCTACCAGCTAGCTGTTTCTGCACTTGGATGTCATTTGGAGAAGAGCTGGATGCATTAAAACTTATTGATCCATGACTACTCCTCAGAGGGAGACTCCTCAGGAGACAAAGTTTGCAGCAGTAAGAGCCAAGAAAGGGACTCTGAGCTTCGTGAAGGGGAATAGATAATTTTGGAACTGCATAACCAATTTCTTCTGCCTTCCAACTGAGATGAAGAACTTGGAAATGCTTTAGGTTAAAGGATGTCTCCACATGTTCCTGGAGGGACTACATGGACAAGCATGGTGTTACTAAAAGACTTGAGTCCTGCTGTTCAATTTTTTTTGATGTCTGCTGTTTGACCACCATATTTTTTAAAGGAGAAGAAGAAATATGCTAGTGAAACTGGTAGTGGACAGGTTCTGAAGGAGTGTAATAAGCTACAGAGCCAGGTGACTGATTCAGGCATATCAAAGAAATACCAGATCTGATTTTTTGATAGTGTAAGTTTAATTTAGGTTTATTGAACTCTAGGGTGTCCAGTTTGCTCCTTAGTAGTACTGACATGTGTTATACTAAGGAACTTTGCAGGGACCTGTCAAAATAAGGCAGCTGTGCAATACATTGTGCCTGTATACATGTTAACATACAACAGAAAAAAATAAAAGAAATAATGTGTGCTGTTTACATTGCATTTTGCTAGTAGCTTCAGAATTAACTTCCTTCCACAAATAAATAATGGTCTGATATCATTAAGAGCAAAATTATATGTGGGTTGTGGAAAGAACAGGAAATAATGCTTGATGTCAATCACCACTGTGGTGAGCAGCCACCTGAAAAGCAGCATATGCTCTTAGCTCACATCTGACAAGCAAGTAAAGATGGAGGTAGAAGAAGCAAAAATAATTAGTAGTTAGAAAAATTCCTGCTAAGAGGAGTCATGCACAAGCTGAGAGCATTCTGCTGGAAACAAAATGAATGGAAGAACCACTGAAGAAAGCTTTACAGTGGACTAAGCTGTGTATGAATTCACTTGGAACGAAGTTATCAATGCTCTTCTCTAGTCTCTCATGGCTAAGGAATGACATTTTCAGTTACATGGACAGTCATCATATGTTTATTCAAAAAGTGCCACAGGCAACATAAGAATCATGAGCAACAGATGAGGGCAGCTGGAAAGGGAGTGTACTTGTGGAATGCAAGGTGGAATTTGAACCAGCAGTGTAAGAATATATGCAGTTATCTTAATGCAGGCAAGAGCTTCAGCAGACAGAGCAGCAGTATTGTGAGCTGGGTGCACTGTAGTTTGACATCCTTGTAGTGACTCTGTGAAGCATCTGACAGACATACCTGGTGTTTGTTGGTTTAATTTTTAGAATCCTCCAAGGGTCTGCAGCATCTCTGCAAGCACTTCCTGGTGCCAACTGGCTGAATGTTGCCTTCTTGGGTCTCCGGACCTGATGGAAAGCTGCAGGCATTTTATAACTTTCTCTTTACTTGGATAATATGTAAATCAAAATTCTTTACTTGACTGGTAATGTTATGTAGAGATGAGGCTTTTTTATGGAAAAATATGAAGCTCCAAATTCTTTTTCAGCGAAGCAATTGTGAGGGTAAGTGGCATCAAAAATGGTATCTGTGGAAGTTGTTTTTCAGCACAGTCAATGTCATTACAAGATGATGAAAGATATTCCTATGGATGTATGAGAAGTTTTGGGGAAGATTAGTCTCAAAGTACTTAAAGAATAGCTGACTATTGGCTTGCTGTAAAGCTGGAGAATACTCATGTATCTTATTTTTCTGGGTAATTTTGTGATTAATATTTTTGAGTGATTTTGAGTAGGTGTAATTTTATTTTTAAACAAAAAAATCAATATTTTACATTAGCAGACATTAAGCCTCTTGAAATCCCCTGACTATTGCAGCTGCAATTACAGGATTTTGTTTTGCTTTTGTTTTCTACTTTTGAAAGAGCAATATTGGTTTAGATCACTCTCTGTTGTATAACAAAAGCATTTTTACTTGTTTGAGATGCGATCAGCAAGATCCTGGCAGCAATTGTATTTTGGTTTCTATCAGTTTTTTTTCCAGTGTACTAAGGAGTTAATAAACCAAATTACTTAATAGCACATGAGTGGTTTAGTAGCATGACAGCCAAATGAAATATCTAATTCAATTAAAGCTTCTCTTTATGGCCACACAAAAGAAATCACTTTTAATTTTTTATTTCATGATTCATAACTTCTTAGGAATTGATATTCTTAGCAATGTAGTGTCTTTAATCACACAGCTGTCTGCTACTCTGATGCATGTGTAATACGAGCATGATATTGTGGAGGTTGCTCCGGAGTAGTGAGAAAATGAGATAAGGGTACATCTTTTGGTGATGAAGTTAACTACCTCTATATTAATAGCAATAACATTGTCAAGGCTGCTTCATAAAAAAAAATTACCTATTTTTGCTTATAAAACAGTAGTTAACAATCTGTAATGCTACCACAAAAACATGTTGGTTTGTCATCATGAACTGTTGCTAACAAAATTCATTGAAGACATTTTTTCAGCATAAGTCATTGTTATATACTGCAGCTGAAAGCTGCTTAAGACTAAACATCCACTTACAATCACTTATGTTTTGTAATGGCTTAGTGGAGAGGATTGTGAAAGCACGTGTCTGGCATGGGCCATCTTCATATGGTTTGTTATTGGAGACTGATTGTAGTTTCACTCTCTTCCAGAAAGAATTGACCAGCAGGAAGTGGCTTTTGCTGCAGGACTAAACTTGCTTGTTAGCTCTTTTACTTTCTCCAAGTCTGGCTGACCAATAAATGTCAGTTTTTGAGTGGTGGCAGCACTGCTTCCCATGCAACAGATGCATCAAGGAGCTGTGATGGTCACTGTGGAGGTGTACAGGGACTTTGGGCTGTGTTACCACTTGGGAAAGGCACAGAAGTTGTAAAAAGCCGTTTCTCATGCCAGGAGCTACAGCTAGAGAGCAGAAGTGAGGAGGCAAAATATTTGTGCTTCTCAGCAAAGGTGATTACCATGGGATGGCACAAGTCAGTGCTGGAGTCATAGATAGTTGGGCAACTACTACTCCAGTTCTCTGGGGAGCTCCTGCTAGTAAGAGCAATGTTTCCGACTTGTTCCTCCAGTGGAAGTAGGATCATTATGAAATGTGGGGGAGTATATGTTCTTGCATCTTAAAGTTTAAACTGTGAAGCAATTAGATACAGAAACCTTTTTAACCTGTTAGAAAGCATGCTTTCACTACAGTATTATAGCTAGATTCTCTAAACCATAGTAGGGCTGTCTCAGAGGAGCATGAAAGGTACTTAGTTGTATAATTTATTCTATAAAGTGGGTAAAGTACAATATGGCACAGTATGAATGTTGTGTCTCTACCGAGCTGAAATAGATCACTTGTGTTGCCTGTAGTAGATGGTTCACAGGCTTTTTTTAATACGTGGGCATGTTATGCTTTGGCTGTAAGGTGATGCTTGACTAAGATGTCAAGAATCCTTACAGGAAAGCAAATATCATCAAATGGGATTTTTTGCTTATTTTAAGCCTCTCTCTTCCCTTCAATAAAAAAAAGGACATTCCATTTTTTAAGCCTAAAGCAGAGGTTGTCACTAGCAAATATTTAATGACTTGGGAAGAAAACAGCAACACTACTAAAACAAAGAAATTTAATTGTATCTGATAGAATTTTTCCTCTGGATCTGATGGAGAGGAGCACTAGAGAGATTGTTTACTCTGGCATTGTTTAGTGGTGCTGTTGCACACTATGTGGGTCTTGCATGTGTAATGGCCTTATTTGATGTGCCACATAGATCTTCACTTGCCTGAGGTGATGAGGTTGTTGGAGAGGTTAAGTCCAGAAGATCAAAGTTGTAAGTCAGAGGGAAGATAATGAAAGTTTGTGCTTTAAATGTTTTTCCAAGGCTCAAAGTTTCTGTAGCAGCAGAGCACATATGACTTTTAAGAACTGTGAAACAGATTATTATGTGTAAATTCAGAGTAGCATAGCTGCAAAACTTTAGAAAGGGCCTTTTATCTGAAGGAGTAATCTGACTTTCAAGAAGCATTGAAAACTACCAAATCCTTCTCACATTAATTCAGGCAAAAGAGGTACTTCTTGAATAGCTCTGAAGTAAGCTGGGTAACTCCTTGTCAAGGAAAACTATGAAAATTAAAAGCTGAAGGAATTCGTGGGGGTTAGGGAAGAGGGACTGTCAAGGATTATATGATGCAAAAAACAACATCACTTTTTCAGATCTTTGCAATAAACATCACTGTCTGTTCTGCAGAAGAATGGACACAAGCATGCCCAGGCTTGGTATTCTGCCCCCAGCAATTGCTAATGGCTGGTAGTGGTAACAGGCTATAAGATAATAATCCCTTACACTCTGATTTTGTGTGCATATCTGCCTTGTGGAAATGAAAACAAGCTAAGAGGCTTGTTTAGCTGATAGCAGTCAATTCTACAGATCTTTGAGTGTCTTTCATGATTAAAAATAATTAATGTTGAGATCTCATCATTGCACTAGCTAATTGGGAGATAAGATCTATTAACTATTTAACCTTTACCAAATGACTTGATTGCTGTCTCTTTGGCTCTTCATTTCAAGAATTGAATTTCATGAGTACTAAGTTTGCAAATAGTTTCTGTCTCTTCTTTAGTTACGTGATTTGCATTGGCAGAATTGCACATTAGCAAGACCCTGTTTCAGTTTTGCCTGGCTCCAGTGGTTGCAGTGATAGGGTATTTTCATGGCAATTATAAAAACAACTCTTAATTTAACATGATATAAATGTTTAACAAATCACCGTACCAAAAAATACTAATGGGTTATCTGTTTTGTGGTGGCCTGCTAAGAGACACTCAGGACATTTTCCTTCAAGCTCTTTTGAAAAAATTTAAAAATGGCAGGCCTGACTGACAAACAAATTTGCATTAGAATGGCTTCATGGAGATTATGAACACTGTGCAACTTGTCAATGCATATAATCAGGGTTGTCTCCAGTAGTGGTGCTGCATACTGAAATGATTCAATGATTCAGTGCTAGGTGGAAGTTTGTTAAATGTCTTGCTACAATAGGAACAATGTGAGAAGTGACTTTGGTTGTTTTTTTTTTTTTTCCCTTTCATTTCTCAGGGCAGACTGTGATATACTATTATATTTCCACATCACTGAGTTTTACTGCCTCCTCTTCAAATGTTAGGAATACTTTTCATCTCTACCCCAACCAAAAAATGAGCAAGGCTTAATTAGAGGAGGAAAAAGAAAATAGCAGTAGAAAATTAAGAGGAGGAAGTGAAGAATGAAAAATGTGGAGAAGAGGAAAGAAGCAGAGAGGCTGTGTATTGATGCATTTGGCCTGAGTAGCAGCAGATGTTAAGTGTTTGATTATTTGAACAAAATTTTTCTGTCCTGTGGACAAGAGGACTTCAGGTCTTTACTGTCTCTGAGTGCCATAGCCAGCATCTACAATATGGTGGGCCATTCATATTTGTGAAACCATTTTAACACAAGACAAAATAATACACTTGTGGCACCCCTGCAACTGCTCAGTGCTGGTCCCAGAGTCATAGAAACAGCAGTGGCTTGCAGCTCCCTGGCAGAGCCTTTGTGCTTTTCTTATCCTCAGGAGCCCCTCTGTGTCCTTCTTCCTGCAAACTGCAGAGTCCTTCCTGAGGAATAGGGCCATGTCCCACTGCTACCCCTCATGCTTGGGACCCCAACCATGTTTGCCACTGTTTGTCTGGTGGAGGAAGGATTCTCTATGCAGTCCCAGACAAAGATAAGTTTGTGCTTTCCTGAGATGCACTAGGAGCCTGAGGATGCCAGGAGAATGGTCACGTAGCTAACTGTTTTGGAAATGTTTAAGTGTCTATTCCAAAAACTATATAAAATGTCAGCACAAGATGGAAGAATTCTAATAGTATCTACTTAGTAAGCAACAAATTACTGTTTTTCTTCTGCTTAATATTCTTTGGTTATCTTTATTTGTGCTGTAGCTTTTGAAAAAATGCTGCTATTGTAGCTTTCTTCAGCATACTGTCACCTTCATTTGGCTGTAACACTCTTAAGTTATTTGTTGTATTTGTGTGCCTACACTAGAACCTAATTTCCTCAGCTGGCCATCTCCTGGTGCAATACAATAGATTTTCTTAGGCATGAGACTTATTTACGAGGGAACACACAAGTCAGGGCAATTCAGGACAGGGGAAAGATGGTAAAATTCATTGTGTGATCCTATTCTCTTTTGAAGTAACTACTGTGTTCCTATACCTGGATATTAAACAAAGCTGCCTTCAGGTTCTTCAGGCTCAAATTCGACAGTGGGTCTCTCTTAAAAGATACTGTTTCACAATGGAATATAAAAAGGCATTGAAGGAGGAAACCTGCTTCCTGATAACTGGTCCCCATCTCATTTCACCCAGCTTCACGGGCTTTTAACTCAAGGGGAGGCAAAAGAAAATAGATTGCCTGAAAACAGGTTAATACGAGATAGCAACCTGATTTTGGAGCTCTGTGATTTTACTGGGTTTTTGCTGGATACCTGCCTCTTGCTTGCAAGCTGCTGTAGCACAGAAGGAATTCTCCCGATTTTTGAAAGAGAAAATCATCTTGTTCATCGTTGTGCACATAAATATACCCTGTGATATTAGCTTACATCCTCCAGTCCTTCCTCAAAAGTCCCATACAAAAGTTGTGTTTATGACTGTGCCTTTATAAAAGGATGCTGTGAGTGCATCCTTGAGCTTTCCCTTTTTGTTTTTTTGAATTTCAAGGGAAACTTTTCCACAAAATGCCTTGTATCAAGGTTCCATGCTGTTGGGTTTTCCCTTTCCCTTGCAAAATCAACAGCCTTATTTCATGGGGACTGATTTTGGCATCATCCTAGATGCCTCAAGTTAATACATTAGTGGGAACAGTCATACTTTAAGGTATTAAATATTCTGGAAAATCTTGTTTCAGTCTTATTCAGTGGCACAGAGCAAATCTGCAATAATGCTTCAGACAGTGTACAAAATATACAAGTAGGAGGGTTTCCACATAGTAGAAATGCATCCTTCCAGTTTTTGAAATTGCCTTATGACAGGAAAAGGCGGGGGGAATAAGCAATAGATACTTTCTGAAGTTGACTTTCCAATTGCTTTCAAATGTGCCTGGCATGTTAGCAAACAATTCTGTTTATTGATAGAACTTTGCACTAGTGGAGAAAAAAGTTGGCTTGAGCAAAGGTGACCCTGATGTAAAGGACCCAGGAACACGGGGAAACAGAATAGTTCCGAGTGCCTAACCTCCCTGTAACTTACAGGGCAATGACAGAGGGTGCATCTGTTTCTGCAAATGAACTTTAGCAAGTTCTTGCCCAAAATATTTCCACAGGTCACCATGACCACACATAAGTGGCTGATGTATTTTCAGCTCATCTTCATAGCTGTTCTTACATGTGCTCTCTACCAACGAGGGACTGCAACCTTTGCAGTGATAACCTACGGCATGGTTAGTTCATGGAATTGATGCACAAATGTTGACCCTATGGAGACTTATATGTTTGCCATTCACTTTAAACAATTCAATTGTTGAAGTCTGTTTTTTCCCAGGATAATCAGGGTAAGATTTGAGTTTCTAATTTATTGTAATCAAGGGATATGTAATCATTGTTTACTCTTGGTTAGGAAAAAAAGCAAGGGACAAAGAGGCTAATTCTTTCTAAATAATAGCAAATGTCCCATGATACTTGAATATAGCGTCCTGAAATTCCAGACAAGGAGGAAATAACTTCAACAAGTCACTCTACAGATATCCAGACCCAGGATTTTTTTGTCAGAATATGCAGTATTGCAATTGCAAAGCTGATGAAAATGTATGGAAACTGATGGAATAAAGATTCTATTTAACTATAATGAGAATTTCAATGTCCCTTTAATATCCCTAATAACCTTCAAAGACAGTGGTTAGATCCAATGTGAAGATAAAGCTGCTATTCTGAACAGTCTTAATGCAATTCTAGTGCAAGTCCATGGGAACACTTCACTCAGTACACGATCAGCCCCCCCATAATACTCTGACACCCGAAATGTTACTCAAAACACTCTTCTAAATTAACCCCACTTCTCTAGATCTTAAAAAGAGCCTTTAATTTAAGAAAAAAATCAGAATTTGGACTCTCCTTTACACTCAATCCTTAGCACAATATGCATAACTTTTTTATAAACATCAATCTATTTAAAAAGTACACTTCACATTGGATATGTCCTTCACAGAAGTTGCACTTAACATATGTTATTGTCAGAACTTCATGTTAATAATTTATATAAAAGAAACTTTCATAAGGAATTTTCATAAGGTGTCCAAAATCAATGAAAATTTAAAATAAACTTCTTTTTGACAGTGTTTCGATGCTTTCAACTGTACAAGGCTAATCTTTCTGCTTGGTTTTGTCATCTTCTTAAAAGCAGGTACAAGTTTTTTGATTCAAGAAACTTCCTATTCTGGAATCATATGTTTAATATTTTTATCNGTATAGAGCTGATATTGCAGAAAACTTGGTTCAGGTTAGGTGGATTCATTGAGGAGATAGGGAAATTTAATTGATGTTAATATAATCGAGAGGGAAATTATTTGGTAAAAGCATTCTTTTCTCTTTCAAAGCCAGTGAAATGCTCTTTTGATAAATAGAAAATAGAAATATTAGAAGCCAGGTTTCATGGTATGTCAGATACAAAGTAGTGTTTTTCAGCAACATTTCTGCTCTGCTATAGGGAAGCCTCTGGGTTGTTATCCAAATTAGATTACAGCTGTTCTGTCCTCTATCAAGACTCTTCCAGGTGTACTAAGATGTTTGGATGCATCCAGTAGCTGACTATATAATATACAAAGGTGGCAGGACTTCTTTCTGGGTGACTTAATAAAAGCTTGGGCTAAACTCACTTTT
>VZTY01026070.1:287513-334750 GCA_013400935.1 Turnix velox | reverse complement strand
AATTTTCATAAGGTGTCCAAAATCAATGAAAATTTAAAATAAACTTCTTTTTGACAGTGTTTCGATGCTTTCAACTGTACAAGGCTAATCTTTCTGCTTGGTTTTGTCATCTTCTTAAAAGCAGGTACAAGTTTTTTGATTCAAGAAACTTCCTATTCTGGAATCATATGTTTAATATTTTTATCAAAAAAAACAAACCAAAAAACCCCCAACCCAACAAAAAAACCGCAAACAACAAGCAAACCAAAAGAAACCTCAAGAACTCCAACAAAAAAATAAAACTCAACAACCCAAAAAAAACCCCATAAAAAAATGAATTGCCTAAAATTCATGTAGGCGTTAGTCTTGACTGCATATCAAGAGCAGGTTTTTTATGCTGAGGATTATTCTAGTTACATGCAGACTTTTTTTTTGTTTAAGGAACCTTTGTTTAAGTGCTTTCTTAAATATTTTCATTTATTATGGAGTGTCCCACACATCCACATAGAACCAATAGTGTGTTATTAAAACAAAAAAAAATCTTTCGCGTTTGGTAAGGAATGATTTCTTCTGTAAAACAACATATAGGGCTTGGATTTATTCTCAATGATTTCCTAGCGAAAGTTCTATTGTTTCTCATTTTAGGATGGAGATATGACAATTGAAGTAAAAATATCTATGGGTTACTTTTATCTTCTTAACTAAAATTTTGTTTATTCTTGATATCCTGAACTTGATAAGTACTAAAAACAGCACCTGGAGTTCTGGGGTGAAAGGATGCCCAACTTCTATTCTGTGGTATCAAAAGTAAGATGAACTCTTATATTCCAGCTTGAGAGAATGCACAGGTTGAAGTAATTTATCCGGGCAAGTTTTGTCCTTGAGCATAAAATTGCCCTTCACTTTTATATATTTCCCTTATATCGCAATATCTCACTGCCTCTATATCTATATCCATCAGAAGTTTGGGGTTTTTTATCAGAAAATGTGATAAAACTGTTTATCTGCTAGATCCAACTCTAGAAAAAACATCCCTAACGTTACATTGCTCAGAAACTGCATCTGTAGAGGCTGCTGTATTAGCTGTAGTGTCAGAAGCTGAGCATAGGGTCTCAAGAGTGCAACAATGACAGCAGATATAAATTCTTGCCTTTAAAGTGCCATAGCTGTCATTTTCTAGGAACATAGGGTATGGGTTCACTGAAATAAGATAGTAAGGTCTTCATTAAACTAAGAAATTATTTATTTTTTTAAAAAATACCATGTTGTACAGAGAAATTTCACGTCAGTGTTGTATGCTGAGTCTACCTTATTATCCTTAGTTGAGCAAATTTTATTTCACCACCTTAAGTTAAAACTAAAGATGTAAACCTACAATGAAAGTATAGAGCTGATATTGCAGAAAACTTGGTTCAGGTTAGGTGGATTCATTGAGGAGATAGGGAAATTTAATTGATGTTAATATAATCGAGAGGGAAATTATTTGGTAAAAGCATTTGGTAAAAGCCAGTGAAATGCTCTTTTGATAAATAGAAAATAGAAATATTAGAAGTCAGGTTTTATGGTATGTCAGATCCAAAGTAGTGTTTTTCAGCAACATTTCTGCTCTGCTATAGGGAAGCCTCTGGGTTGTTATCCAAATTAGATTACAGCTGTTCTGTCCTCTATCAAGACTCTTCCAGGTGTACTAAGATGTTTGGATGCATCCAGTAGCTGACTATATAATATACAAAGGTGGCAGGACTTCTTTCTGGGTGACTTAATAAAAGCTTGGGCTAAACTCACTTTTGTTCTGGTCCATGCTCAGCAGTACAAAGGAAGTTTGTCTTCCTCTATACTGCTTGGTCCTGTCCCTTTGCTTTCATGGGAGGGTTATTGTAGAGTTGGTAATCCCTGGATTTGCAAGCTTTGCTACTGGGTTTCCTGGCAGAACAAGAAAGGTTGGGGCTGGAGGGAGAAAGGACATTGCTCATCTTTTCCTTGACCCATTGACTTCATGCACTCTGATTTATTTTCTCTTGTAGCAGTGCTATGAAGGAGGCAATCTTCCCCACAATGATAAAACTAGGCAATAATAACATACGGGGAAAAAAATTCACTCTATTTGCACTCCCCAAATGGTTATTTATTTATTTTGTTATTGCTCATTCTTAGATTGAGTCACGTGTGCAAATTAGTTAAAATCTGTCTCAATTTTTGTCTTTGTCCCTGCAGCACTGAATCAGGGTAATAGATGTTCATGTGTGCTTCTTTCTCCTCCTCACCACACACTGTCATTTCTGTGAAGGAATATGACTACACCTTCTTTGAGATATGTGCTGAAAAACCTCTAAATCTGAAGATTGCAAGTGTTGCTGGACTATGAGGAAATTCATATGGTCCCTGACATATGGAGAGAATTCTGGTTTTCTCAGGAGAAATAACCTTATAGCTTTATGCTTTTCTGCAGTATCTCTGATGGGCATTTTGTCAAGATAAAAAAATACATGCTCAGGTTTCTGCTGGGCAAGAAGATATGGGGATGGATGAGACTTATTTGTGATTCTAACACTGCATCCCTTTTAAGAATGACTTTTTACTGTGTTTTTAGTATAACACAAATAAATTAGAACATTTTATTCCCAAAAAAACTCCATTTGTATTACTGGTCACAAATGAAATTAGTTTTGTGTTTTGTGTCAGTGGCATCTCACAATGTTTCAAGAGCTGATACTCTCTTGGTCCTCCCAGGCTCTGTGGGGGACACAACTTTTCCCACCAAGTATTTGACTCAGTAGTAGAAATTCATGAAGAATGGGTAAATTCTCATTCCTACTTAATGGTTTCTAGTTAAGATCCCAGCTACTGGTGCCAGAGCAAGTGGGGTCATCAAGGTCGGGTGCAGAGTTGCAGAGGTGATGGGGAGCAGTGAGTTGATAAAATCCTTGAAGTACCTAATATCTAAGAGAGCTAAGGGAGAAAAGGAGATTAGAGGGCTTTGAAAATTATCTGAAGGAATGGAAAATGAGGCTGGGTCAGCTTGTGAGGGCAAAGCAGTCAGGGAGATAGATGTGCAGAATCTCTTCTGAGATGGTCACTGTGGTCTCGACATGCACAAACCCCCTCACAAAACAAAGAGAAAAAGGAAAAAAGTAATCTAACTTTGTGTTTGAAGGTCTCTCACTATTCAGAAATCTCCCTGAAAGGAGGAGGTGCACACATACCCATCTGGAACCATTATAAACACCCTGGTGTGTGTCCTGGCATTTTACATAGAAGTGAAAGACATGGAGAATTGGTGTGAAAATACAAGAAAGCAATGAGGGGAGCAATAAAAAAAAAATTATCAGGAGATTCTCTGTATGAAATTAAGTTGAGTGACTGCTTCCAGGAAGGTAAGTTATGTAAATATAAATAGAGCAATTATTATTGAAAGTTTAATTGCTTACCTGGAGGGATAAACTTGAAGTATATATAAGCAAATACAGTCTAATAAGACTGTGTAATCCTAAGTTCAGGCCAACCATCAACACTTTAAGAGCAGTCAGTAATTAACAGTTTCTCATTACTTCTTTCTGAGGAGAGGTAAAAGAGGAAAGCACACATTTAGCCATCCCTGACCACAGGAGCTGAAAGTGGTAAATGCTGTTTACCTAAACTCAGAACCTGGATATTCAGTGAGCTGAATCCTGGGGACAGGACTCCATGGGGAGGAATAGCAGAAAATCACTTTATCAAAACTACAGTTTAAAAAAAATGTATGTGGTGGAATTCCAATGAGTGTAGTTAGTAATGTATTGCCTAGTTCTTGTGACCTGTTTTTACTATTCGAGGGGCTTTGTGCTGAGGATAATAAGATTATGAATTTTCTTTAGCTGAATATGGTAAAGCACAGCATGTTCTTTAGCCTTAGTGTTGTCCTCCATGAAGGAGAGACTTTCGAGATTTTTGGGGATGAGAGTTAGCTCCTTGCTCAATTCCTGTTTTGGATTCATCTTTTTCTTTCAGATAAAGATTTATTTTTTGTGTTTGGACAGATCTATTTCTTCCTACTGATCTAGAGATTCTTTATGTGGAAAAAACTGTTATCATACTTTGAATGTCATTTCACTCTTAAATTTTCAAGAGAAAATGTAATTATTTCTTTGAATGTAGAAACCCTTTTTTCATCTATAATCTTTTGAGTAACTAGATATTTTCTTTTTATTTGCTTAAACAAACCATAATCTCCTTCATCGGGTCCACTGAAAAATCTATCCATCATGCTATGATTTGTATCAGAAACCCAGCAAGTTTAAGATCCCTATCATCTCATTGTAGCATAGAAGCAGATAAACTTTAGACATTTGCTTTCAGCTTAAAAAATTAAGCTTTTCTACAACAGTAAGTTCATGAAAAGTATCTAGAGGTGGCTTTAAAATCTATTAGAAAATAATCATCCTATTTTAGCTTAGTAAGCAGCACAACAGGAATAAAGTCTGGGTTACTGCCAAATTTTGCAAGTTTCCTCCCAGTTAATCAAAATGCATACTTGATGGTGAGCTTTATTTGTACAACAGCTAAGGAGGAGAAAGGATGTACAGTTATACATTTTTCTAGTATTGCCTCAAATTGTGATGAGCAAGCTCTTACACATTCAACTGAAGCAAGCCCTGGTCTTAGTGATGTGACATGTATATAAATTCAGTGCAGCTACCTTGTTTAAGAAAGCTCAGTTAATTACCCTCAGTTAATTCTACTGGAGCAGCTCCACAACTTGTGGAGTCTTTATCTTGGATTGAGCTGCAGTCAAGCATGTCATCTGCAGAAGGATAACAGAAGAAATTGTGCTTTACTATTTTTAAGGATTCTGAGGTTATTGATTGTGTGTGGTTTTGTGTTGTTTTATCTTTGTATTTTAGCAAGTTGTTGATGTTGTGTATCCCTAGAATTACCTCTGGCTCTGAAATCTGAAGGCTGTTTGCATTCTCTGGTACATAAAAGCCTGATTTCCTGCATATTCTGCTGAAAAGAGTGGAATGGGAGTCTTGGGGAGTGTTTGCATTAGGTTTTTTTCCTTCACTCTTGATGTTTTAATGTTAATGTTTGAATTGACTTCCTGTACCTTTTGGGAAATTGCAGCAGGTTTGCTTCATGTATTCATTTCAATCTGGAAAGACCTTGTTTGGGATGGAGATTATTTCAAAATGCTTGGTGGCTTTACCTTTTACTGTGAGTCCTGGGGAATACTTTTGCTTGAGGCAGATGCTAAATCAAGCCACTTTTGCCAATATCATGTATTTGTGGACTTCAAGTCTGCCAGGTGCCTGTTCTCCAGAAACAGCAAGCTTTTGCGGGCTGAGCTGGGAGCCAGTAGCTCTGTAGCTGGATTCTCAACTGTATCTGGTTTAATAATGCTTTGTCCTTATGCAGTTCTTTATTTTCCTGTCGTCTTTCACTTTTCTCTTCCCTTTACTCCCCCGCAACTGTGCTGTTACTGAATTTTGTGAGCAGTACATGAAGAATCATATTAATGCTCTGTTGACATCTTATGAAAGGTTCAAATCTACAGTTTTGTCAGTCCATCCATGCTGCTGAAACCTGGCACCTTTTAATTCTTCACTTTTTTCCCTTTTTAAAAATTATTTAAATTTTTCCTCAGGATTGGATGTTCTATGCCTTGTGGTCGGTTGCTAATGGTAGTACTTTATATAGCAATCACTGGGCAAAGTCAGCTGGTTTCTTCTCAGTTCATTTTTAAAAATAAAATACAAGCTTGTGGTATGAGCATGTGGTAAAGTAGCAAAAGGCACATTTTAAGGGACTTTTCTTGTATGTTTGCAAAGAGCTCACTGGGGAGGGAAATCAATTAATTGAGAAAACATATCTAGCAGCTCATAGAACCAAAAATGCCAGATGCTTTTTGACACTCTGATTATGGAAGTCTAGTAGGCATTGACATAGTTGTGGTCTCATTTTCATTGACTGATTGGATAGTGATTTTATTGGAACACAAAAACTTGATGCTGAGTCACCTGAGGCTAAAGACAATTATAGAATATTCCTGTAAGATTCCTGTGTGCATGTGACTTTAGTGAAGTAGCAGGTAGCCTGGGATAGTCTAGTCCTTGGTGATGAAGAACTATGCTTCTAGTGGGACCTTAGGGTTAAGTATCAAGGCATCACCTGAGATGTTCTGTGGTCTCTCCTAATATCTTAGCTTTCTTCTACGGTAACCTGATTCTGGTATCTTTAATTTTTTTAAAAAGTACACCACTATTAATCAGAAATGTTTCGGGGGAGCCTTAGCAGATTTTTATTTGGCTTCCATACTGTGTCTTTGGGACAAGTGTATTTAAAATAGATTGAAATATCTTTGGGATAAGAGTGATTAAAATAGATGGGAGTGAATCTTGCCTTTGGAGAATAGAAATTATACTGGTGCTCTGGAAAGCAAACCCATGAATAGGTGACAATGCATGGAGGAGAAGGCTGTTTTGAGTTGTTGTTGTGGGTTTGTTTTTTTGGGCTTTTTAATTTTCTTATCAAAGAACATGTTTACCTTCCTGCCTTGAATTAGGTCTGGAGATCTGTCAAGTGATTCTTGAACCTTCTTCAGGATGTCTCATTTTGGTTTAAAATTGTTACAGTAAAAAAGCTATGTCCCTAAACCAGATATCCTGCTGATTAACCTTTTACTTTCACTTTTTAAAAGAAGCACATATTGCCTTTGACCTTTAGCCTTTGGAAGGGGATTAAAAAGCCTTTATTTACACAGAATTATTTCCATCACCTGGACAGACAATGCAATTGATTCTTTTGCTTTCATTCATCTTTTGATTAATCTACACAGATTGAGATTTAGTCTGTACCTCTAGTCATCTTGCTAATTCTGTGTTTGGTGGAATGATGCACCTCCTTTCTATTTTGACTCCTTTGTTATAAGTTTTTTTTTTGTTTCTGTTAATTTTCATTTGCATTTTCTGATGTAGGTTTCAGTGAGAGGAAAGCACTAGGATAAAATGCTACAACTGCAGCAAGAATTCAAAAAGCATAATCCAAAGTTTTTTTTTCTCTCTATTTGTGATATCATGAAGTACCTTAATGTCTAAAAGAAGTAAATATTAGTGTTATGGAAGCTGATGCCTCATCTAGAAGTTGCTGTTCCCATTAGTTATGTCAACAAAATCAGATAAGACTGGTATTCAGGGAGGAGAGTTTGTACAAAAACTTTCCAAGGATAAAGATATAACAGAACAGTTTTAGGCCTTTCCCTTTCCACAAGCTTGGAAAAAACAAAGGAGACATGCTGCTCAAGTATGGGAAGAGGTGTGTGGCAAAAACTAGAAGACATTAGAAGACAGGAAGTAAGGATTTTCTGAGCTTAACAGCATGATGGTTCATCTGATGAAATAAAAGGCAGCCTTACAGGAAACAAATGAATGTTTTACTGACCTCAATTAACATTCATTCTGTTTGTGCCAGGACTGAATTTTGTTCTTCAAGCCTGCTAAGTGCATACTAGGTCAACAGCAGACAAATGCAAATGACCTCATTTTATCACTTGGATGGCGTGAATACCACAGGGTCCACCTTTAACTAAATTAGAAGCATGGAATTAAGAGCTATAGATCTCTGTGGTCCATCAAGAGAGCTGTACTCCTGGGGTGTCCTGAATTGCCCTCTGTATGCTTTAGTGATCACATACGAACATAGTTATGTCTCTGAGAGAGAATATTAAAGTGAATCAACTCTTTATGTGCATATTCATCTGATCTTATTTTACCTGACTCTGAATTTGCCTCTCCATTTTAAAGGTGGGTTTTTTATTATTTTTTACTTCTGTTTTTCTCTCACTGGAGAAAAATTTGTTGTACCATGAGACACAAAAATATTACAGAAATCACAAACTGGATGTCACTTTGTCTCTAATTTATGAGGAGATGCTGTACTTATAAATAACAAAAATACAAAAGCTGCAACAGCTGCAGTCAGATAAAACACTGACACAAGGGTAACTGAGAAGCAGTGAATGACAGATGAGACTGACTTTTTGTCAGATGGCTTCACCTTCCTGGAGAATATCTGGTGTGAAGCTGTCAATCTACCTGACTTCAGAATGAGCAGTGTGAGCTGATAAAAGAGTGTGAGTCCTATCACCTATCCTGTCTTGGCAA
The DNA here is from genome assembly GCA_013400935.1 of Turnix velox. NCBI lineage: Eukaryota > Metazoa > Chordata > Aves > Charadriiformes > Turnicidae > Turnix > Turnix velox. The sequence goes on along the minus strand of VZTY01026070.1, from coordinate 326,636 downwards.
AGTTTAGAGACTGACAAGATTCATGAGAATTTTCTGCTTTTTTTCTTCTCTCCTCCTTTTTTAAACACCACCTGTATTGTGTCATTTTGTAGCTCAAGAGTACAACCCCTGTTTGTCCAAAATCCTGGTTAAGTATCATAGCTCTGCTTTGTTTATATGGATAGTAATTAATATAAATAGAGATCATCTTGAATCAATTCTCAACCTTTTTCTGTCTTGGTAATATCTCTAACTGAAATATCAAGTTAAAGTATTGCTGAAGACTAAGCCATCTCTGAAAATTATCAGGCTATAACAGGAGGAGATATTTATAAAATAAATATTTTTTTCATTATTAATATTAATTTTATTCTTAAAATAGTAAAATATGATAAGTATGATAAGAAAAATATATCCTACATACACCTTACAAAGATAGCTTCGATTTGCTATCACACTTTATTTCTTAACAATATTCAACTCTCATAATTACATCTGTTTTATTTTGTTATATATTTAATATCCCATTGAACTGGTGGATCAATAATCACAATACCTCCTGCAACGCCAGCCTCATCAACTATGAAAATCTTTAGCTGAATTGTAGTTGTCTGCGTTGGAAGGGACTTTTCAGATTAGCTAGTTCAGCCATCAACCTAACTCTGACCAAGACCATCATGAAACCTTATCTTGTTCAGTTTTGATCTTTGGAAAAGGTAGAAAATATCTGTAGAAGACAAAGCCCACTAATACTTACTCATAGCAGTACAAAGTACGTGAACAGTTCTAAAAGATAATGCAAAAGGAATCTCTTAGCTTGCACACTAGTGAATATCCTCTATTTGAGAGTGCCAGTTTGGTTTTCTTAAAGTCCATATACAAAATGGATAAATATTAATGATACATGATTGTTTATATCACTGCATGGAAGACTGCATTCAGAATTCCTATAATGACCTTGGCACTCTGCTTAATGAATAAATGGCATATTCAGCCATGTCTGGTAATGAAAATAAGGCATGCTTAATTGACTTTGCAACTAACTAATCAGAATTTAATGCAGTCCTGAAAATTGCTAAGTTATTTCATCTTGGAGGGTCAGAGCATGCATATAGAAAAGGGATAATCTAGGCTTTATATCTTAACTATGAAGCAAGTATAAATAGCAAACAGTAATTGAACTGGAGGTTTCAGTCAGTTACGTGGCCTTGATCCATGCTGTCCTTAGCCATTTACAAATTGTTTATAATTATAGAATGAAACTGACATCCTGCAAACAATTGCACCAAAGTATCTGCTAGACTGCGAGCAAAACAGTCTTGTTGTTGGTGGACTGGCATGTTAGTGTGGGTTCATTTGATTTTAAAAAGTGTGATTTTTAGTTTCTGTTACGTGAGTGTCCCAGGATAGCCTGCAGGGATTCTGTTCAAAGTGCATATTGAGATACTGTGCTTGTCTTGACACCTGCAAATGTCTTCACCCCAGTTTTATTTGGCTACAGACAGTGATTCAGAACTAAATGAGATAATTTCTTGCTAGGTATTTCCCCCTCAGCAGGGATGTTTCTATTACTCACGGGAGTAACTTAGTATTCTGAGCCAAAACAATGACGTTAGAGGAAGAGGCCATCAGTCCAGGTCCCCAAATAAGGGATAATCAGTGGAAAACTTCCCTTCACCATTCATGTTCACAACTTCACAGAGAATGTAGTACAGCAGAAACCCTTTTGTTCCAATTTTTCTATTTTCCATGAGCTGTTTTTCTGCTAAAAAATTAAATGGCTTTCATGTATCATCTTGATAACTGAGTAGCAGCTATAAGGATTTTGTTGTAGGTTTTTTTTTTCTTTAGAAGAGCAGAGGGTAAATTTACTTAAAGAGAAATAGTTATAAGCCTTGAATAAATAATATGTGGGTGTTTGTTCCACGGCTTTTGAGTCACTGGGTTGTTCCTGATTTTAGCAGCAGGTGTCTTCAGAGGGCACAGGATTTACCACACATTTTCTGCTGAGAGGCAGCTCTGGTCATTGTGGGTTTCCCGATGAAAAGTGTGGTAGTGGAGGAGATAAGGCATTAGTTTTCATGCTTAGCCCTTGATTCTCTGAAGAACTCATCTGTCACACAAATCTCTGGGGATTTTTCTGTCATCTAAGCCCCTGCACAGGCATGTGCCACTTTCCTGATGTTAAAGATGTAGACATCCTACAAATGATCTTGACAAATGATGAAATAAACATTAAAATGTGGAGGTAATCTATGTTCAACTTTTTCTCCTTTGTCTCTGTTCACTTCTCTGCTGATACTCTCTGTCTTTGACAATTATCATAGATATAAAACAATGGGGGAAAAGATTTTATTTTGTATTATAGTTATGTGCTAGGTAACCCCTTTCAGTTTTTTACTCATGCCACTGCCAAGCTTCAGATACTTCATGCTTTGAGGATTTGGGGCTTTGCAGACTTACTCTGAATATGTTCTGAATATATTACTCAAAATTCAGATCCTTGATCTGGCACCATTAGCATTCATTTAAACAGTTTTTAAACCTGATCTTTATACATCATCTGTTACACTGACCCCTTGCAGCTGATATATCAATTGTGAATCTTCACAGACTTCAGGAGATTTGGAATTTGCTTGTGGAACAGAGGGAGGCTTGTCCACCTCCTGCTACAAAAGCATCATGGAGCCTTTCAAATGATGGATTTCATTTGACAGTGTTGGATTTTAATGGAGTCAAGAGTGTATCATGATGGTATTGACAAAACATCCTGTCCTGTAAGGTGAACGTTTATTAAAATGATGCCCAAGGTGACTTCAGCATTATTTTGTCAGAACAATACTGCAAAGTGTATGTAGGCACTAATTCTATGGTTAGCAGGTTTTGCAAAGAATACTAGTAGGATTATTGCAGCAGTAGTTATCTCAGAATAAAAGTAAGGAAAAAGTCACATGCAGAAGCAGTGTTCTTAGAATTACTGATAACTAGCTATGTCCTGTAAAGGTTATGTTATTAAAAATGTCTGGATCCCAGACTAGAGTTTTTCTGTAAACATCAGTAAAGACAAAAGTAGCTTTTGCATACCCTTTGGAAAATAATCTGGGTCTGGCCTTTGTTTCAGTTCCCATTCTGCACCTGCTTCACTTAGCCAACCATAGTTTTAACTGAGCCCATTTACCTGTGGTAAGTAAGAATTTTGTTCCTCATTCTCTATATGATGTTTCACTGGGTTAATAAATGTGTTTTGTTGTGAGAGGCACAGAGGAAAACACTGAATGGCATGTTTGTATTATATATTTTTAAGGTTTTGTTTCTCTTAGTGCTCTGAGGTGAACACTGAGTGTTTGCACAATCTACTTGAGATCCATTTTCAGTGCTGGTGCTCACTGTTTCAATTGCTGATTTTATGTTCCACCATGTTCTCTCATAATTCACCCTCAGTGAGTATTGGTCCTTACAAATTATATGGATTATAAAGCAGTCATACTTCACCCTTGTTGTATTTGGATTATTTATCAGTGTGTACAGCTGGAAATAATGTTAGATTTGTATATTTGATGGTGTGAATGCAGGGTTGGTGACCAAGACTATTTCTGGAGGACAGCAATTGAAGGCCAAGGGAGATGTGCCTTCTACAGGGTCCAAAAACAGATTTAAATCTTTCAGATTCCTTCAGAACCCTGATTGCTGGATCTCAAATCAACTGCAGATTCAGAAGTCAGCTCTTCAGCAGGTGAAATGGTAGTGATGTAAGAATGGTTGTTCTTGTCTCTAGGTGAACTTGCTTTCTCTGCAGGTGGGGGGATAACCCCAAATATGCTGCAGGTACAAAATATGAAGGATGGAGGGAGAGTCTCTGTGCATTAGCATGCCAGCAAATCTCACGTGAGCATCTACTATTGAAGTGAGTTAGTTCAAAGGTTGCAGAGGTCTGATAAGGAATGAGTTATGATCTAATCCTAGGTGTCCTAAATTATATTTGAGAGCAGATGTTCTGTCTCATCACATATGCTCCTTGTATGTGATCTGCTCTCCTAATTAATTTCTCATAGCTAAATAAGATAAGTCTTAGTCTTCCAATACAGAATATACCACCTGAACTCTTTAGATGCAGCACTGTTAGAAACTGAGAACAGTTATTCTTTGTAGATATGAGGTGAAATTTCACTTTGGAACCCCTCCAACATGCAGTACCATTGTTTTTGAAACATTCATATAAATGTATGTTGTGTGCACATATACGGTAGTTGTTTGCATAACAGTTTTTGAATGCTCCTGTTCTCATATCAATTTCCATATTAAAGGAGTGTTTCCTACGTTTCTGCACCTTCTGTGGATTAATTCAACCAAACACCAGTGACTATAGGATGAAATGTTAAAGATGTATCTTATAAGTGCTTAATACCATAGCAGGCAGTCCTTCATATTGTGAGATTATTTCTGAATATGGTCACAGCCCTCCCATGATTTCATCCCTATTCTGATCCTATTCAGTTACTTTTAGCTGGTGAGCTCTCTAATTGCAACCTGAAGATTTGCTTTTAGTTTGTAAATGTTGGAGTTATGACTGTGTGTACGGTGTAAGTGGTATTTTGTTGTTTGGAGGAATAACGTGCGGAGGAAGATATTTTCTCTTTAATATTTTTCATTATTGTATTGCTTCAAAGGTAAGTTTTTAGTATAACATGAAAGAATTTGCCAACACAACTAATGTCTTATTAATGTAGAGGAACTAATTATGGAAAAGACTCCTACATCCATTATTTCTTTTATTCTTTTCCTTGAATGTCCCAGTTGGACTTCATCAGAACTATTTCTTCCAGCTGTCAGGAAAGTTCTCACTATGATCCTAACTTTCTGTTTCCTAGCAACTCTACATCCTTCTGCTCATAAAGGAAGGTGGCTTATATTTGTAATGCATGTAATGCTAAATCACGGACAATGAGAAGCAAATACCATGGAAAAATAAGAAAATGTCATATTTCAAGCAAAGCAGAAAGTTCACATCATAATTGCTTACCTCCTTTAGCATTCATATAATTTTGGGGGAAAAAAAATTACTTTCTACATGTCCTAATATTTCTAGATTAAATTTTTAGTTTTGATTTGCAAAATGGATACGGCCACTATCACAAATTTGTCTGTGGGATAATGGATCACTGCTCATAGGTTTTTTTGACAACTTCTTGTGTTTCAACATTACTAGCGTGTTACTTGGAGGATATTAAATTTCCTCTTAATTTTATTCTTTTATTATTCCATTTGTCTGCCTGGCTTTGAACGTAATTTTTCTTACCTGAATGGTGGGTCAACAGTCTGATGAACTAGATTATGGTGAGATTGATTACAAGTCCCACATTGAAAAATTTCAAAGGGACTGCGTCCTCTTTCTGCAATAGTTGTATAAAGTCGCTGAAATATCTTTGAGCAGTCCCTTTACTTTGCAGTTTTCTTAGTGTTTCTCATGTATAAAATACTATGAATGTAAGTATTTTTCTTTGTTCTCTCTCACCTACTTATGTCATGAGTGTGTTGTGGAAGTTGATGGGGAAACCTATGAAACCGAAGTTCCTTTCAGCTATACTACAGGCAGAACATGAATGTCAGTTGTGGGGAATTCTTCTTTGCATAGGAATTAAAGAACTCTGGTGTTTCAACAAACTATCTTTTCTATTGAAGAGGTCAAATTTCTTTACTGTTTGATTTCTCAGTTCTGAAGTGGCCAAATGACTTTCATCGCTTGTTGGAACATAGATGCTCTGAAGGAGAAAACTTCCGTGACCACGTGCTGCTGAAAAAAGTGATTAACTGTAGAATACAGGAACTGCTGTGCTGGCTGACAGCAGTAATATATTTAGACTGAGTCTTCAATAAAAACTTAAATATTATAGTAATGGAGAAGAAAATATTTTTTTTCTGATTTTCAGCTGTATGCAAAAAACCTTCTTTGATATTGTACTTCCTTTTCTGTGTCTTTCACTACTGTAATAATGTTTTCATTCTTATTTATTTTGGACAAGTTTTCCCAAACATTTTCTCAATCTTAATACAATTAATTTGTTTCATCTTGCTCTCTAAACACCACACTCTTTATAACTGCTCTTTATAATGAGGTCATATACTTCTCTCGTGAATACTTGCCTCATGCAGAGCTGCAAGATGGATGGCGTTAGAAGCAAGTTGACAGTAGTTTAAGATTTTACACTTTTAAGTAGTGCTGTGTGTTATCCTTGTGTCATTCAAATCCTGATCTGATTACAAAGCATTTGTTACAATTGTTTTCTGCAGTGCTCTTCACTGTGGTATCTTATAAGCTTTCTTATGGATCTGTTTTCAAGGCCCTCTCTGAGGAAAGCTGATGTTGTCCTGTTTTACTTCAGGAGAATAGAGAGGCAGTAGTGTCAGGGTCAAAAAAATACTCCTTTGAAATGCCCAAATGAAGACACTAAATATTTGATTTTCCCATGTCTACAAAACAGAGCACAACATAAATTCAAAGCACAGATCAAATTCAAAGCTTGGTTCCCTTTAGCTGCAGCTAAGCTTCTATATGAAAGACTTCTTTTGTCATCTGACTCTGCTTCATCCCTGAGCAGTCCCATCCTGTGCATTGACCCATTCATCAAAAAAGGCAAAGGATTATCAGAAACTCTGCTGCTCCTGGTGTTAACTCCTCTTCAGTGTGAATGAATAAAGATAACCCTCAGCAACATCCAAAGGCTTTCATGGAGTGAGCAGATCCTCCATTAATTATGGAAGACGTGCACTTTGCCACTAAGGTTCACCAGTAGTTGTTGGTAAGAGAAGACCTGTATAATTTAGGAACCATAGGCAGCAGTAAATGCTGTGGGGACAAGCATAGGCACATCTGCTGTCTTGATGCAGAATCTGAACCACAGATGATTAATGCATGCAACAGTCAGATAAAACAAAGTCTGGTTGCTCTCTCAGCTGCACAGAAAGGGATGTGAGACATAGATGAGGTAGTTGTTTACAGCTGTGTAATAAATTTATGATGTGATAGACAAGTGGTATGAACTCTAGAATAATACTACACAATCACTTTGTGTCAGGTAGCATAGCCACAGTATTTTCTTTCCTTTCTTTGTAGCTTCATCAGTGTTCTTTCTCCTGTCCTGCTATCTCAGTATCTCTACCCTGCATGCTGGCTCCCAGTATATTCTGCCTCTCTGCCTTCTGAATTGTGGAGTGCTCACTGTTATCCAGATGCTGCAGTACACTGTAGTTTCAGCGGTTTATTTTCTTTATGCATCTTTCTAACATACAATGGCACTCTAACTCACAATTAAAATATTTGAACCTTGATAGTCTGTTTCCTGAAGAGACAGCACTATAAAAGGGTTACTTGGGTTTGTGCCCACTATCACTCTGCCCTTTGTATTACTGCAATTTTATAGGCAATAGAGTGCCTTAGAGGGAAGCTGTCTTTCAGCAGTGACTAATGTGCAACATTTGCTCACTGGCACAACCAAGACGTGCATTTTGAAACTAAGTATTATGCTAAAAGTTTTGAAGTAAAAAGGATTTAAATTAGTCTCCTAAGTATGAAAGTCTTAATGTTTTTTCTGCCCATTTTGGCTCACTATCCCCTCCCCCCTCCTTGGCATGTGCTGAGTGAAGTTTTAAAACATGACTGCTCACTGGAATGTGTAACAAGATATTATTGTGAGAAATGAGGAATAATACCTCTGTGAATGCTGTGGTTAACATGATAAAAGACAGGCCTGAAAAAACTCTTTAAATAGGTACAATGTAGATATTTCTCCCATCACTTTCATTCTGTTTTGTGTTAAGTATCAATTCCACCCTCCTTTTTGTAAAAATTTTTGCAATCTAATGCATGGATAAAGACACTGAAACATCCCACACTTTCTGTAGCTTTTTTACAGTAGGAAATTTATATGGTGATATCAGCTTTACTAATATCTCAGCATTTATGACTTCCTAGTCACGTAGTATTTCATAGACACAAAGAGAAAATAATCTGCTGCAGGCAGAATTTCTGGATCATAGAATGGTTAGGGTTGGAAGGGACTTTAAAGACCCTTGCCAAGGGCAGAGACACCTTCCACTAGACCAGGTTGTTCAAAGCCCCAGCCAACCTATCCCTGAACACTTCCAGGGATGGGGTAAACACAATTTCTCTGTGCAGCCTGTTCCAGTGTCTCACTACCTTCACAGGGAAGATCTTCTTCCCAATATCACATCTTCATGTCTTCCCTCTTTCAGATTAAAACTGTTACCCCTCTTCCTATCGTTACACTCCTTGATAGTCTCCTCCTACCTGTTCTCCCTTTAGTTATTGTAAGGTAACAGCCTTTTCTTCTCCAGGATGAATACCCTAACTCTCTCTCCTCATAGAAAATATTGTCCAGACCCCCAGCCATCATTTTCATTACTCTCCTCTGGACTTTTTCCAATAGGGCAATATCTTCCTTCTGTTGAGGGCCCCAGAGCGGGAATTAGTACACCAGATGGATTTCTGCATGTTTGTAACTTCCTTCTGTTCTTGAGTGGCTTGCAAAACTTTTGCACTAACCAGAAGTAATGTGGCATAATCTAAAAAGATCTCTGAAAGCTCTTTGAAAAGCTTTCTCAGAAGTTATAAGGCAGACTGCATTGAACCAAAGGCAAAATATTCTCCTCGAATGCTTCATCCTCATCAATATCTCATCTTATTTTGAGTTTCTGACCTGAAAGTAGGCAGACTGATGGTTATATGCCCTTCAGCTTCTTTTAGTATTGTCAGAGTATCCCAAGTACTTTTGCTACAAATTACAAGCCATTCTCTGTAGTTTTTATTTTTGCAATTGCTAAATCAAACATATATTTTTGAGGGATGTTGTTGCTACCAAAACAACTGATACCTTCTCCCTTATCCCTAAAATTAAGTTACAGTTTTGGGTGCTCAGAAACTATGCAACCTTGTAGATAATTTCCAAAGTAAGAACCAAATGTGCCTTACTTAGTGAATACCAGCAACTTCCCACAGAAGCTTATACTCCTGCCTGTGAGCTATTAACTAAGTAATTGCTGTGATCATCCCATTAGTCCATTCTGGAACATTTTAAAGCTAGGTATTTGATCACTTAAGCTGTCCCTATTCCAGCACTGCAAGAGCTTATAGCTGAATATCAAACAGGGCTGATTAGCTTTCAGCTGCCTAATGCCTGAAATTACAGATTCTGTGATTTCTTAATTTAAGCTAAAACCAAGAAAATGCTCATTTTTCTGAAACTAGTCAGGGGGAGTTGAGGGAAGGTAAAGAATCTCTAAAGCTCTGATTTCAGCCTGAATTACAGTGCAGAGCAGTGAGGAGTGCTGTTGTATTCCCAGTGTGATGCTAACAAAATCAGCAGGAAAAAGGCATTTTCCTTTAGATTCTTAAAACTTATGGCCTTATAAAAAAGGGTACTGTATATGCTTAGGAGTTGGAGAATGAAACTGCAGCACCCAGTGCTGACATTCATGCCTCAGAAAATCTTTGCAAGAGCTCCATCATTTTTCTCTGCTGGCATTGTTTTTTGGTGTTTGTTTTTTATTTGGAATTTGGCTAGTGTGGAAGAATGTAAGTAGGTTATCTTTAAGAAATAGAGCTGTAAAACTGAGCAGTCAGATGCAGTCCTCACTTCTGTGCCTATTTTTTGAATAATTGTCTGCCAGTGAAGCCCAATACTTAGAGAGAGGTAGCTACCTGCCTGCAGCTCCAGATAGAGATGGTTTGTCTGTGTTACATGCTCACATATATGCCATATAGAGAAGAAACCATGGGGTTGAAGTGCTCATTTTCAACCGGAAACTTTCTTCAGAGCATCTATAGATACTAATAATGGATTTCACAGATAGAAGTGGAAAGTTCATTACTTTGCAGTCCAAGTAATTTATAAATGAAGGCAGGAGTATAAGCTTCTGTGGGAAGTTGCTGGTATTCACAAAGTAAATCACTGAAATTTCTTTCTCATCCCCTAGAATCCCCTCCCAAAACTTTATGAAACATGTAAGCCGTTTCACTGATCTGATTAACTAGTGCACCTAGATTTCTCTTCCTCTTACACCTCCTGCACCCGTGTTAAGTTTGGAATACTTTCTTTTCTCCTTTCCTTTATACTTACCATTTATACACAAGTCTAGGATCTAGTATGAGATCTGCTCACTTTGCTAGTACATGAAGTCTTTTCCAAGTAAGTGTGTAAAATTTATTGCAACAATATAAATACCATTTTTCTTTTTCAGCTTCTCAGCCTGGCTGCCGAACAGATACATTCATTATTCACATGGTGTTAATCATTTGGGCTGAGATCTGGACTAAAGGATGAACCGTGCAGGAGGAGTCTTGTGTAAAGAGCACTGGGGTAATAGTCATACCTTATACTGTGCTCAAGTCACAAAGGGCAAGATTTGTATCATCGACCATTATGTTTCCACATCATTGATGTCTTTATTTGAGGTCTAGCAAGTTGAGACACTCAATAGTCAGGGAAGAGGCACAGGTGCTTTTAGGTCATGATTTGTCTGACCCACTTTAGATCTAGGAGATGCTAGCATGAGATAGATGATTCATGCCCTGTGAATGTCCGTATTTCTCTACTGACTGGAAAGAGAACCTGAGGCGACTCTTGCAGATGGAGGCATCAGCACTTGTTCTGATCCTTCCTAATGCATTTAGGCTAGCTATTACGAGTGAAGCAACATTTTTCTAAAAAAAAACAGAAAAAAAATATATAAAGGAATGCCATGAGATTAATTTTTGCATCTTTGTAAAAGCATAGACAAAATTTATATCTGATGTATTCATAGTAAAAAAGTGAAATGAGAGTATAAAATATTGTGATGAAATAAGCAAAAATGAAACATTTTTCAGCTCTTCATTTCCAGGCAGGAAATGTCTCACTTGAGACATCTTCATAGTTTGTCAGGCCTGCTTTTACCAGAAATGGGACTGTTCTGTATTTTTTTTACTGTATGTGATGGGAACCTCTTTGCTTTAGTGAAAAAGTATTTTTAAAAATGCAGTACCTTCTTTCACACCTCTCATTTAGCAATTGAATTCATACAATCGAGTTAAATGAGCAGCTATGGGAGGGAAGAAGCATATTACAGGCTATTGCAGAAATGCTTCTTTTATCCTGTTTTATTTTCCTATCTGTTTACTGTTTACTAAGGAAAATACTTTGAACCTACTGAGAAATCTGTTTCTGTAGGTGATGTGTGATGAATGTGTGGAGGGATAGGGAATTTTTTTTTCTCCTCCTAAGAATGATAGGATAATATCAGAGGAGGGAGACTTTTTGATAGTGCCCAAGTAAAATGGATATGTGAAAGAGATTATGGGTTTATTACTAATGGATTTAGCCAAGGCATCAAGTTGAACAGAGGTTTTAGACTTAATTGCTTAATGTAGCTTCAGCTATGGTTTCTAGGTGTTACCTTGAGATTTCTCTCTGGAGTGCTAAGAAATAGGAAACTTCTGTTTCTCTAATTCTTTGTGTTGAAAACAATAATTCCTCTTTGTATTTGTGAAACTCAAGGTCCCTTGCCAAGGCTGTTAATCAGTTCTGCCAGAATTTCTCTAATATGGAGTTGAGATTCAGAGGGTGATATTGGGTCAAGTCCCACTTTCAAGAAGGAGAGACTAATTCAAGCTACTAGTTCAAGCTATTTGTATCACTCCAAAATGTATGATAGTAACCTCAATAATGATTCCTTTGATTAATTTCCTGCAAGATGTGACGTGATTCAAATAGAGCTGTCATTTCTAGTAAGATTGCAAGTACTCTTGCCTGTTTGAGGGGCAAACATCTTGTTATGGATGAAATTGGACTAAGTGATTATCTTAACTACCTCCTTCTAAAATATCTGAGTGAAGTTAATCAGGGTTTTTCCCAGTGACTGTGACCATAACATGAAGAGGTAGAGAGTAGTGCTGGTTCTATGTCCCTGTTTTAGAACAGCCAACTTTTTGTGACTTGTGATGTGCATGTCCTTGATTTCACTAGTTGTGAGAAAAAACTTTCTTATTAATATGCTTTAAATTCACCAAATGTTAAGTACTAAGTACACCTACGGATTTTTCAAATTCTGAACTGATTATGTACTTGCATTAATTTTGCATTTATGTGTATCAAATTATTTCCAGGGAATTTCAAACTGAAGTGAGGTGCTCTAAGAAGGGTCTGAATTTTAATAAGAAATGTCTTTGTATATGTACAGTCCCTTCCAACTCCATATAACAATACTGATACTTAGATAATCTGCAGCAGTACATGACATGCTAGTAATGATGTAACAGCATAATTTTTAAAGGTAAAAAAAATAGGAATTATGGTTGTTGGCTAGCACTGGAACATGATTTTGCCTCTACCTAAGAAAATCCACGTACTGAATTATGTCCGACCACATGGCTTTTCTCTTACTTGATGCTGGCTGGGAAGGGTGAAGGGAATGAAAATTAATTCTTCCTCCCTTTTTGCTCATTCCAATCACCTTTACCTGCTCTCCCAGCAGTATCAGGAGCAGCAACCACTCCTGCCTATAAACCTTTCCTGTTCCCCTTTCCTGAGCTATGCTGGCTGGGTTGAGTTCTTCTTATTCTGCTGCTCACAGACTTGGGTGACCATGCACCAGATGTGGAAGATGTCAGATGTCTAACTGAATAGCAGCATGTGGGTATGTTTATGATATTGTGTTTAGAACTGTGGAAATACAGAAAGAATCTGTGGGAACATGACAAAATTTGGAAGAGTGGGGAATTGTTCTTTTTTTTTTGATCAGGGTTAGGAGAAAATTAAGCATCACTGCAGTACCTAGCAGCATTTGTGAAAATTTGCTCTTTTCTGTTTATAGTCGGAGGACTGTTGTAGATGACTAAACTTTACTTGCACTTATTCTTGCCAATGATTTTGGCAGAGAGATCTGGCTGTGCACCAGGTTGTACAGCCTCTTCAGACTTTGAAGCCACTTGCTGAAAGAACAGTAGGATGGATACTCCTTCCACTGGGGAATACCCTGGCTGCTTCAGGTGCTGGTTCGTGCTTTCCAAGACTCATTTTGCAGGCAGTTGGTCTCTGCTTTTGTTTTGACCAGACTAATAGTGGGCTGTGGCCAGTGTGCTTGATTTGTTTTAGTCTTTTTTCTTTTAGGTGGATGGATGGATGGATAAGTCAGAAGGCTATGAGTGCAAGCACATTTTCAGTTGAGAGCATGAGCAGTGACAGTGGAGTGGGAAAAACTGCAGCCAGTGAGATAAATGGGGTGGCCCCCATAGATCATGCATGACTGCAGCAGGATGGCCCCCAAAGATCATGCATGACTGCAGCAGGGGTACACACTGGGTCCAGGAGGCTGGAAGCACTGTGTGAGTGAAAGGCACTGAACTGGTGTTGGGACAGCTCATGGAAATGGGGACTTGCTTGCATCCACACACTGGGAAAAGAGGAAGCTTGCTCAGTTCTGTGTTACCTCCATCATACAGCTCTTTTGGTTGAGAAGAGATAATGTTTTTAGTTAAGGTTGATTAATTGGTATTTGCACCAAAGTATAAGTTATATCCAAGCTTCCTCTAATCCTTTATCCTATTACAAATGTGTATTTGATCAGCTTTCTAATCTATTGAGCTATATAACAAATTGGCTTTTGAGGAAAAAGTCTGAAAAATCACATGATGCAGCAGTCCATGGAATAACCTAGAAGATCCTACTAGACTGAGCCCATCTCTTTCCAGTAGCTAATAGAAGAAATTTGTGATTTTTTTTTCCAATCGTGTGGACAGTTGAACTTTGTCATGTACCTCTGGCATGCACAGAGATAAGAAGGCAACTAGGTAGCTGTTTGGTGGGACTTCTTTGTCTCCTGCCAAAAAGATTACATGTTACACTTTGCACAGAGGAATTGATTCTGCCAGACCACTTTATTTTAATCCTATCTTTAAAGACTGTAGTTAATATTTGAGTGAGTGTTATATCTAAGTTAGAAATGTTTCAGGGTTGAGGTGAATCTCAATTCTGATCTTGAAAAACTGCAACCAGAGCTTTCTGTTGATTCCTGTTCAAAGTATTTTCAAGTGGAAAAGTGGGTTCTTTCCTCATATACACGTTACAAATTTTGTGACAGTATGAATCTTCATACTTCTGAATTCAAATAATTTTAAACCAATACTTTGTACTGCTTGTGAGGGCCATGTATTATAGTCTTACTAATTCTAATTTGCATTAGAAATTACGTTGTTGTTCTTTTTGCTTGTTTAAATGAGAATTTAGCAGGAAAAAAAGTAGAAATTTAGCAGGGATCACAGACAGAAAATTCCCATGTATTGATAGTGGAACTCAAAAATAGCTATTTCTATTTTTGCACTAATTAAGTTGGCAGCTTGACCCCAGCTGGCTGCTAAGCCTTCACCCAACAGCTTGTTCTTCACAGCAAGACAGGGAAGAGGATTAGAAGAGCAAAAGTAAGGAATAACTTGAGTCAGTCTAAGGACAGGTGTAATAAATGAAGCTAAGCTGTACATGCAAACAAATCAAAACAAAGAATTTGTTTATGGCTTTCCACCTGCAGACGGGTGTCCGGGTACCTCCTACCATACAGACCCTCAGCACCTATAATGATTGCTTGGGAAGGCAAGTGCTATCGCTACAAATGTACCTTCTCGTTCTTTCCCTGACCTTTTCTTTCTGAGCACAATGTCATATGTTATGGAAAAGCACTTCAGTTAATTCAATCAGCTTTCCTGGCTGTGTTCCCTTGCAGTGTCTTGCATACCCCCTACTTGGAGACAGAGTGGAGAAGGAAAAAACCTAAACAAAAATCCCCACCCTGAAAACTCTTCATCTTGTGCAAGCACTGTTTAGCAATAGACAACACACTGGTCTGTTATTAATGCTGTTTTAATCATAAATCCAGCATGAGACAAGCTGCTATGAAGTTAGTTAGCCCCATCCTAGCCAGATACAGTACAATTAGTACTATAATATTGTGTTTGTTTTTCTTTGTGTTCATTGTAGATGTTACCTGGTAATTTGGCTTTGCTGCAATTTCTGGCATTAAAAGCTCTAACACTGTTTTTGTTTCTCATCTTGTATATTACTTGTCTGTTTTCTTGGAATCTGCAACTTAAATAGCCTAGAATTCTTTGTGCCAGTTGTTGCTTGTCTGATCAAGATGACTCACTAAGAAAAGACAGGATGTGTCTGATAATTCCAAGCAGATGGAGTGATCTTGCCAGAGAGGCCATGGAAAGTGACGACTAAACAGATTAAACTTGATGAAGTCATTGACAGACTTACACAATTAACATACTGATACATATATTTCTTCTTTCCATCTGTCAGGAAGGCTAATGCATTTCATTACAGTGAAATTCACTTGACTTGATGTTCCAGGATGATTTTATACCATATTTCACCTACTGTGCTACTCATGTTCTTCTTGAAACAAAACCTTTGAATCAAAGCTTTTTCACTAGTAAGCTGAGAACCTTTCATCATTAAAAGTGGTCTTACAGTTCTTAATATTGCAGTTTCAATGAAGTAAGAATTATAGTAGTCAGTGACCTAGAGGTGTTTGAATTTAAGTCCCAACCAGTATTCATTTTTGTAAATGTGAATAAATTCTTAATGGCTTCAGGATCTTCTGTTAGTTTTGCAACCATACAAGCAATAGCACTATGAGGGCCGATGCTGCACGTGGAGCACTGGCTGGGTGTTTAGCCATCGTAAGGATCCCCTGACTGGAGTGCTGTGAACACTGAGTTATGAGCTAATCCTATAGCAACTTTTTTTCACATACAGGGTAAACCAAGATCACTGTTGCTCAGAAGACCTCTATCACAGAAATTCTGAAGTTATTTCTGTGATTTGAGGGCAGTGAAATCCAAAGCTGTAGTGACAAAAAATAAGTTGATTCATACAGTTTTTTAACTAATTTGTTTTTATCAAGCAAAAAATCACATCCAGATACTAGCTCTGATGATTTGGGGAACAGCAATGTTCAGGCCTTAACAGTCCTCATACCTGCTCTGAAGTTGTTGACCTATAAAACTTGAATACATGTGGAGTCTGCACTGAGCTTGTTATCACTGTGTCTCATTTATGGCTGGCTGAAGCTTTTCTGTCGATAGTGTCTTTATATGTGAGGTCCACTGCAAAAGATACACAATTTATTTGTAAGAGGCAATCTGGTATTCTCCAAAGATGGGTAATCAGAGAATCCAAAGTATTGATGTCAGTCTTCAGATGTCACAGAGGTTGAAAATTGCACAAGACTTACAGAACCATATACAAGGTTTGTGGCTCATTAATGGCTGTTGTTGACTGATGACACTGATTAATAGATGTTGATCAAGAAATGCTGGCTTGTTTGGGAAACACTTTGTCTTACCACTGCTTGGCAATTCTTCAGCAAGTGTTCACTTTTTCTTGAATGAGGCAAAGACCTCTAGAGAAAAAGGCCAAATCTTTCAGGAAATTGTTATCTTTTCTGTGTCTTGACCTCTCTTTTTTGATGAGAGAATATCTGTTGTCTCACTCAGGTATATTATTGTTCTTTAAATGTATCACCAATAGTGCTGTTTTTATTCATAGATCAAATTCACAATACTAATGGTAAGTGTCTGGTGGAGCAGCCTGTTGTTGTGCTGCTCATCATCATTGTTAGGCTAAGGAGTTCATAAATGGGGAAGAAACCTTCCTTTTGCTATTTCTTTGCAGATGTGCTACCTAATTGCACATTTTACTGTGACAAACTGCAGCATTGACCTTGGGTGTAGTCTTTGCCTCTTTCCCCTTTCTCTGTGGCACTGCTGAGTGACTCTTTGTAAAACACAAGGTTTTAGGCTGGCTGACTTTCATATCCAGACAGATGCCGGGGGAAGCCTGGAGCTTGAGCCTTCAGAGAAAGGTTTTAGCTACTCCATAGAATGTGATGCTTTGAGCGCTTCATATGTAATGCTTGTACCAGCTGCTGGTTTACCTGGAGCCATCATTCCTACAGATTCAAGTAGTGATAAAATAATTGATCCTACTCACCACAGCACTAACATCAGAACTGTCAGATCTCCTTCGTGGTGGTGCTGTGTGTATTAACATGCAGTGGGGCTGAGGGGTAAAAAATTAAAAAGGATTAAAGATATCAAGGACAAAATTCTCTCATGTGCTAAGACAAACAGTTGGCAAAACCTTTTAGTGCATGTTAAAAAATGTAAGACAGGATGTATTTCTGTATTTCTGTTCAACTGGCAGTGAAATTAATTTTACTCTGTAGAAATTGTTTCTGTGATTATATTGAGGCCATAAAAGGAAGCTTGTTTTATATATGGTGAAAATTTCTGAATTTATTTTTTCAGGCTTGAGTATTTTATTTGTGTGTGGTTGTTTGTTTTGGTTTTGTTTTCTTGTTGAAATAGATGAATCTTCTGTGAACTACTTTAATGATCTTGGTTCTGTGTCTAAACAGGACAAAGTATAAGAAATTGGCTACTAAGACTTCTGCAGCCAGGGGAGAACTTTACACTATTATGCCAACATCTGCATGGAAGTTCAGACCAACTCTTTAACTTTTATGCTTGGAGTTCTCAAAGATTCCACCAAAATATCCATGAAAATTCACAGATTCACATGCTGTTGGTTTTGAATGAAGAAATTCTACCTTGACTGTACTGAAGCAGACCTGTTTAAAGTGTTATGATGAAAAAGAAGCATGTGAATAAAAACCAATTGAAGTAGTCACTGTCACTGTTCATAAGAAAGCTAGGGACATGGCTCAGCAGAATCTTAGAAAAGTGCTTTGAACTGTCAAGTCTTGCTATAGTGAACCTTTACACTTTGTCTTCAAACAATTCTACTCCTTTTGCCTCTCAGTACCACTTTTGATGAAAGGAAGAATAAACAAGTGTATAATTATACACACCTATATATAATTTTATAGGCTTGGACTCACAAGAAAAAAGTCTTAAGGATAAAAACTGTACCAGTGTAAATACTTTTTAGATACTTTAACTTTCTAGAGTCCCGACAGAACATTTATGTTGTTACTCAACATGTCCATGCACCACAGAAACTTCATCAAGCTTTGTATAGGAAGGGAAAAAAGAAGGAAGACTTAGCACAGATGGTGGATAAATTTGTGCAGTTATCCCAAGACGATAATATTATGGCTTCCACAGTCTTAGTATCTGTTATGTTTGTTCTTTTGATTCATAATCAGGGAACATTCAGGACAGCTCATGTGTGAGATGCATCTCTAATGAGCAGGAAAAGAATCATTTGGAGGCTATTGAAGCAATTATAATTTCACTGTTTTCTCCATTGTGTCAAATGATGTTATCTTGTTCTCACAGCAACTTAGTCTTGCTTTCTCCTATGCAAGGTAGGATAGTTGGATGAAAGGACTCAAAACTTACATTTTTATATATGCATGCTAAACATTCAGGTAATTTTTGATATATAAATCCTTCCAAATCTGCATCCCAATTAGCAAGCTGGGTTTTTCCACTGGTCTGTGGGACAATAAACCTTCAGCACGGATGTGCTGAGTGAGATGCTAGGTTGAACACTATTCTCATGCAGAAACATGCTAGGTTGAACACAAAAGTCTCATGCAGAAAGACAAGTGCTAACCTTCCCCTGCCTAAATAGGGCATCAGAGAGTGAGTGAATCTGAGTGCTGGCTAACTAGACCTGATGGAAAAAAAAGAAGAGTTGATTAGTAGTTAGTATTTTTTAGAGTTCAGCTTCTTAATTTTGAGGGGAAAAAAAAATTGAGGTAGACTAAGATAAACATTTAGTTGTCAGGCATTTGTACATCCTAATGTTGTTCCAAATCATGAAGAGACTCCCTCCTCAATTAGCCACTCCTACCTTTGAAATGTTTGTTGTTTTTCATGTATTAATATAAATTGTATTAGCTTTCAGGCTCTGCTGATATTATGTTAGGAGATTAAGTTTAGATAATCTCAAGTCTTTAAGAATGAACTTCTGTAGCAGAGGTAACTAAGGCAAAAAGTGGAATTAAAAATCAGATGTCAGTGTTCCCTTCTCTGTCCTATCCATAGAATCAGTTTATATTTTGGATTGTTTGGCTGTTTTGATTCCAGCTGCTGTAGTAATTTGCAATGTATGTTAGAGGCAATATGCCTCTAGAGAAGCATGGATTCAGGAGGAATATCGGCTAACTCAATATATTCTGGAGCTCTGGAGAAGACTGAATTGGTATCTATACTGGAAGTTCCTTGTTTTTTTGTAACCATATCAGTGGCTTGTTTTCATCCACTATGGGAAGCAAAAATTTAGGCACAAACCCTGCTCTATCTGCTGCTTAATCACAAATTCCATGAGAGGGAGGAAAAGAGAGTATGACTAGAGTAAGAAAGTTAGTGACTTAAAGTTTTATATTTTTCAATAAGTCTAAAAAAGGTGTATTTCTTTGTTTTGTATCTTTTCAGGTGGATTTTCAGTACAAAGATATAACATTAATACTGCTTGAGATCCTATTAAGTACCAGAATTGCCCCTTTCAAGTCAGTGGCAAAAGGCACAATACCAGGCAAGGATAGGTTGAGTATTTGCAGTGCACATAGGTCATATAATTCTTTCTTACCCCAGTTGTAGATTCCTTCTACTAAAGAAATCAGGACATTAAAATGTGAAAATGTAAGGGGTGTTAACTTCCGAGGGATGTTTGGGGAATACCAGCAGTTGTTTCTGTATCCAACTCTGTAAATGTGGCTGTGGAGACAGATTTCATTTTGAGAGTTCTCAGTTGAGACTTGGGAGGTATCTTTTGGGTTTATACTGTCTGCATTTCGTGTAGGCTGTTTGTGTAAATCCTCTTCTGTTATTTGGAGATTAAGTACTTGCCACTGGTAAGTATGCATGTTGTTTTACTGAAGTGATTCTCCACTACTCAGAGTCTTGAAAATGATTTCGTATCAAATGTACTTCAGCCTGAGTCTGTGGTCATAGGCATTTAGCATAAATCTTGATCCAAATATTCAAAATAAGGCTAAAAAGAAGTCAACACACTTGATATCCTTGTCAGAAATTAAGTGTATTAGTAATCTCTGAAGACCACATTCTGCCCCTTGACATATACTGATATCAGCACAAATAATTTTTTGATATGCATTGCACAGTGTGATAGAAGATGGCATAAATCAGAATTTATTAGCAATATCTGATTTAGCTTTGCATATGAATGAGCTTTGAATTGGTTTATCAAATGAAAGTGTATGATAATATTCAAGAAAATGAAAATACGTAGTAATTTACTATACTAGAAAGAAATCTGGTAACAAGAGTGGGCAGGATTATCTTCTGTGAGTTTTTTGCTCTTTATTCATCATTGCCAATGTTACTATCCTAATAGTAGTAGAAAACAAGATGAGATTGGTCTAAGATGTAGCAGAGTGAGGAATAAGCTATGGCTTAGGGCAAATAAATAGGTTTGTTGTTACGTAAAGGATTACCTTTCTGTTCTGTTTCTACTTGGCTTTATGACATCTGGTCTGTGAACCTTGAAGCAGTACAACAGCTAGCTGTAATTGAAATTATTCTAGTTTACTTACCATAAACATTTTCATAGTGACATTTGCGAGAGTTATTCAAGAATAAAAAACATCTTTATATAGTCCTTTTTTGAAAATAGAGTATCATAAAGATACTAAAATTTGTAAGAAAAGTTCAGAACTATAGCAGCTTATTTGTCACACTTTGTACTATTCCAATGCAACAGTTAAATTGCTCACATTTTCTCCCTCCATGTGCTATTACATTGTCAGAGCATGCTCCGATACTGAACTGTTGTCTTAATTAATTTCTCACAATTCAGATACTCATTTGGTTAAAAAATTAAAGAGATAAAGGGAAATGGAACCTTTTTCTAGAAATTTATTTGGAACATTCCTAATTTTAAAAAATGGATTATTTCTGTCCTACAGAACTCAGGTGACAAATTATATAGATTTTCAGAAACTTAAATACCTTCACTTTCCACATGAACAACTGACAGTAATTCAAAAAGAGATTATATTTTTGGTATGTAAAGGCACTATTCAGCTTATGTACCAGATAAAATGCCAAAATAGACTTGTTCAATGTTATGAAAACCGACATTTGGAAGATATTTCTAAATACACAAAACCATTTTACCTATTATCTTATTCAAAAGGAAGAAAATCTAAATAAGACAGTGATAGCTTAGAAGCTTTACAGTCTTCAAATTGAAGGATAAACATATCATTTATCATGCTTTATTAGATTAGTCTCTGAGAAACAGTCATCTTAATAGAATGAAGGCAAAACACAGCTGCTAAGGGTATTACAAATTTCATTCATCAAAAGCTTTTTTGTGTCCTAATTTTAATGCTCTCTATGAGGTGAATTACTTCTGCTGCATCATCTGCCTCTGTTATGAACTAAACATTAGACATCCTAATTTAGCCATATTGTTATAGCTGTGGCACAAAGCTTAAAAAAGCAAGCTCTTTGTATCATTAAAAATAATGTAGGTGAACAAGGCGCTTACATTTTGAGAGGCTTAGGCTACATGCAGGTTTTTTTGCGGCTTTCTTATAGTCATTTTACTTCAAATATTTACCAGTTTTGAGTGGGATTAGGCATAATATTTCTATAAATACCATGGATCATTCTCTTGAATCCTACAGAGCAGCTGTTCATTGCTGTATAAATAATTTACTGACTATTCACCATAGCCCCTTAAACTACTAATTCATATCAGTCTGCTGTAAAGCCTAGAGTCTAATATCACATGACATTGATACAAAGATCACAGGATTTTCTGAAATGCTTGGACTGTTTCACTAGCTGATGTCTTTATCTGGGGAAAAGTGACACAGAATTTATTTTTAATCTTTCAGAAGCTAAGACACCTGACTGTTTGAATTGTTCTTTGTTACCATCACAGGTCACTCCTGTCAGTTGAGAGCTAACTTCTGGCAGCTATCAATATTTTTTTAAAATTTGTGGGGGGGAAGGAGGGGATAAATTTAACCAAGTGAATGTATTATACTATAATGAACTTAAGACTATAGGAAGTGTCTAGTTTTTGTGGATACTCTTTTCCCTGGGAATGTTCAAGGCCAGGCTTGATGGAGCTTAGGGCAACTTAATCTGGTGGGAGGTGTCCCTGCCCATGGTAGAGTGTTGGAACTATGATGATCTTTAAGGTACCTTCCAAATCGAAGTATTCTAATGATCTGTGATTCTTTGAAATAGAACTGTCTGGATAACAATTTTAAAAGCCATAAATCTGTTTTAATTGCTGGTGAAGTTTAAAATAAATAAACAAGATATAACTTATTTTCTAATTCACTGCACACATTTTAATCCTTTCGTAAGACTTTTCTACAGCTAGGTTATTTTCTCAGATTGTCCCCTTCTTCCCTGTCCTTCAAGTATATAGCTTAATAAGGGAAAATCCTCTTCATTGGGAAGGACATGTTAGTGAGGATTAGGTATTTTTCATATTATTCTAGCACTAACATTAAAATCTGAGATGTGAAAAATTGGTTTGTATGGAGATTATTTGGACTGAAAAGGGATGTGCTCATGTTGATCATTTCACCACTATTTGCCACAAGAAAATATTTATGATGGAGCATTACCCACAAAGACTACAAAGGCCGGAGAAATCATCTTCCCAATGATCCATTCGCAATCTTGGTGACATCAGTGTGTGGGAAATAGTATTGGTCTGTACTTACATAAAATTTCCCAAAAGGGAAACAAAATTAGAGAAGATGTCTGTGGTACTTTCAGTGCCACAGTACTGTTTCTTCTTTTTTGTGGTGTCTGGATCCAAAATGTAGATGGATATATTGATTAGAAAATATTATGTGCACCTTTGTTGTTGATATCATGGACTATAATAGAACTAGTTCAAAAAAATGGTGGTGGTTTTCTAGGCTTTGTCTTTCAAGGTATGGTTTTGAAATGAGGTATAAACTAGTTTGCTGTTTGAAGTACAAAACTGAAAGTAGTTTCTTTGCTGAAACTAGATTTTCAGCTCAAAGCCTATAGGTTTTACATTGCTGTGCCTACTGATGTAACACCTCTAGTTAATTAATGCATAATATAATTGCTCTTACAGATGTGTGTGAAGAAATTAGCAGATTTTTTAAAAAATAGCAAATAAATAATACTACGAGTCATGGTAGTCTCGAACTATGTTTAAATCCATGTCTTCTCTCCTGTTTTTAGATAATTTTCTGATGGATAATGGCTGTGACAGTTCTTGCCCAGAGGCTCTAGCAAGAGTCTTTAGAAAAATGCTTGATGCATGTGTTTAGTTTTCTATACTCAAAATCATAGCCCACTTCATTCTCTGCTTACTTCTGATTCTTCTCCTGCTTGCTGTCCCTATTAAAGGTTTTTTGGAGATGTTTTGGAGACTTTACTCATCTCAGTCCAGGAATAAAACCAAACTAAAACCAAGCAGCACTCACAATGTTTTATAAGCACTGAAACCCTTCTGCAGTGGCTTATTTATTGAGAGTCTCCCTAGTTATATACAGTATATTGATTTTAAAGCCCTATTTTTTGTTTCAGATGGAAGTTTCAGTATCTCAAGCCCTTTCATTCTGAAATTGAAATAAAAATGTTGACCTTTACCAGGTAGAAAATTCAGTAAACTATGTTTTGCTGAATTTGAATCAAAATGTTTTAGGTGTGGTTTCCTTTGAACCTACTTTGCATACAACTTCCTACTACCTCATGCATGCTATGCATTGATTTACCATTGTTTTATTTTGTTTTCACTGAATCATAGAATGTGTTGAGTTGGAAGTGACGTTCAAGGGCCACCTTGTCCAGCCCCCTGCAGTAAGCAAATTAACCTGTCAGAGTAGACTTTTACAAAGTGAACAGCATTAGACTGTGGGATGATATACACAATAAAATAGGCAAAAAAAGTGGCATGCTGAAAGAAGGATCTATAAATCTGAGATATGATGACTTTGAAAATGTGCTACTGTGTTAAAACTGTTCTAAATCTTAATTTCAGATTTTTAATCCTGTAAATTTACTGACTACTTCTAATATCCTGTAGTACTTGCTGAGCTTGGGATTAGGAAGCTTTCTGAATAACTGCCATTCTTCTGTGTTTTGCAAATAGGCTTTTAAAGTGCTGCTGTGGTCCTAATGACTTATCTACAACATGCTAGTGGAATTTCTTAAAGCATTCTGATTACTTGAGCTCAAAAAAGTTGCTTTTTTAAGGAAATTCTTGTGGGGAAATCTGGAGTTTCTTTTATAGATATTGATGCTAAAAGACATTTGGGAATGAGCATTTTAGTTCAAACTCAGGAAACGTAGGGGTACGAGATATTTAGCTGTTTTAGCCACACTGATGGGTTGGAAGTTGTGCGCTTTTAATGTCCTCAGATGTTGTCCAAGTAAGTCTTTCACAAGGACTTAGTTCTTTAGAAAGACCTGTGGAAACAACAGTGTGATTGACTTCAAGTGAAAAAATGCTAAAGTACAAAAATACCATACATGAAGTCAGGCAATTTTAAGGAGCTTGTGCAATTCTAAGACTGGAGGTTGCAAGGAGCTACATGGGGTAAATACTGTGTAGAGGTGAAAGATTTTATAAAAGTTGCTGACTGTGCTGATAAGTGTTTTCAGAAGGGTATAATGAAGGCTAGTTTTGTGGGATTTGAGTTTTCCTTCCTATGTACCAGCAAAGATAAGTAGCCTTTAGAAATGGAAATGATGAGCACTAGGTGGCTACCACCGCGCAGCTTTGTTGCTTTGATGACTGGGAGTAGGAAATGGCACTTAAGGTAATCCATCGTATTTTCATCCAATGAGAAGCTCAAATATCAACACTAGCACCGTTTTCATTCTTGCCATGAAGTATAGGGATTACTGAATTCAACTTCTCTGAGTAAACCTCCATCTTCTCTGCCTCAGAATGATTCTGCATCTTTTCATTGTAGAGGACTTAGGGAGTTTAACCTGGTATTTTATTTCTTCAACTAAGGCATTAAATATTTGCTAATCTCAGATAAATTGAGACATATACTATCCACCATATGTCTTCTCAGTAGAAATATCAGAGAAATGCTTATGCATGGTAAAAAAGTATTTGGCCTAAATCTGAAAAACTTGTCCTGACAGAATTTGCTACATGCTAGATGTGGATTCTCTGAAGTATGGTTCTTATTCTGGAGCTGTCTTGGATTCCTCTGATTCCTAGTTTTTATCTTAAAATGAAAGAGGATCATGTCCAGTAAATTTATATAGATGCCACATTATTATTACTTTTAATATCATAATCGTTGTTACATGTTTGCAGCTTGTCTGTAACAAAAAAATTATAAATAGCAAACAATAATGTGATGCAAATTGAGTTCTGCTAAAATGATATAATATTGAGGTAATTTGTCAGATGCATACACAATATAGAGTAAATAAGGTTAAGTAGAGTTGAGAAGTTTTAAATAAGGGTTTTCTGAAGCTATTTAAAATTTCTTGAGAATTGTTTCAGTCATGGCATGTTGCAAGGAGAGGGAAGGGTCTGTGGCTTAGAACTGGCTTTCCATATTAGAAAGAAAGATTGAATAGTTGTTTACTTTTTACTGTGAAAACACAACTCATTTTAATAATAGAAACCTGACCGATCAGAGGGTTGATGCTATTGCAATTATTTTATATGGATTTTAATATGTGCAGTATGTTGCATTGTGAATAGATTTGTAGATATTCTAAAATTAGGACGTAAGCAGACAGGCCTGGAAGCAAAGACTGAGCCAGCTCAGCCTCAGGTGTGTGATGCTGGGAGATAGAAACTTGCAGCATACTGCTTGATTCCTTCTCACTTCACTTCAGTCAATTGCCAAAAAGGTCCTGTTTAAATGACTTTGTAAATCGACCATGAAGTGGGAAAAGCTGACTGTGACGTGAGTGGAAACTGAAAGGTGTTGAGGCATATGCAGAGTTGTTCTTCTCTTGTGCCTTTCTGTGTGTATCCAGGGCTGTCTACTTGAAAGGTATAGCTGTGTTTTCCTGGGATGTTAGAGTGTTTCCCATGTGTCTGCTAGCAGCTAATAAACACCTGGCTGAGATATGTTCAGGCTGTGTGGAGCTATACTCTCTGCAAGATGTTGAGGTTGCAGTTAAAGGTGGAAAAGTAGGGGAGAAAGGAGGAAGTGAATGAAGAAAAGAGGGAGATAGGGCAGAGAAAGGTGAGGCAGGGAGACAGCAAGGTTAAGGGATCTGGGCAGCACAGTGACAAACCAATTAACCCTTGCAATGGAAGAAGATTCAGAGGAGATAGGCAAGGGTGATTAACTCAGGGAGGATGGTAGAGTGACTGACCGCTGCTGTTGCAAAACCCCCCACAAAAACCAAAAACCCCAAAAAACCAAAAAACCAACCCACCAAAAATCCACGCATACACCCTCCAAACCAAAACCAAAACCCAACCAAAATCCAACCAAAGCTCCACCCTAAATTTATCCCTGAAAAAAGGGGAGGATTTTTCAGATGAGTTGTTGTAGATTAGCAGCCTATATCATTTGAGTGAATCAACTGGTTGTACGAATGTGTTTGCCTGTGTTAATAAAAAAAGGATAAATGTCCTCTTGAACTATCCAGATCATATGGGCCTGGTCCCAGCAAGGGTCCAGTCTACAACTGGTTCAGCAAAATATTAACGTATAAAACCCGAACAATTAATGAAAGAAAGTCCAATATTATGACAGTGAGCACATGAAAGCTCATAATTAGAATAGCATTTGTGCTTGATATTCATATTGCAAATGCTATATTGTGATTTCAATAAGTTGCTACATCATTCTGTTAATTCAAAAATCTATTTAACATCAAGTATCTGCAAAAAAAGGTTACTTTATGCTTCTTATTAAACATTGTATTAAAAATCTAATCTGTTCTCATGTGGAATGTTTAAAAGACCATAGTATCCAACTTGGGCAGTTATGAAGGGTATTTCATACACAAAGGAAATAACTATTTAACTTTTCTGTAGTCATTATTCCTATGAATCATTTATGTCTTTTTGCAAATAGCCTGTTCTTTAATCAGGTCTACTTGGTTACTTTTATATTACTTTTAAACTGCATTAGTTTTTACATATTGCTAATCTAGAACAACATTTTATGTTTATGGACAGCAGTTCTGAAATCTGCAGCTTGGGTTACAGATTAATCCTTCTCTGAAACAGCTAATTGCAGGTGAAACATCAATGGGGGAAAAAAAAAAATCAAACTTGCCATGTCTGGTCAATTTTTAGAAATTTCTGAAAAAAATCATAAGTAAAGAAACTACTAATTTTTAAAAAATCCATTTTAAAAAAGCAAATAAGTACTCATTTTTTCATCACCTTGCTTTCTCCATTAGCTTTCTGTAATCTTGATTTTTGTTTTGAATAAAATCATATAGTAAACAAGGTTTATTTCTTTCTAACTCTTATGCGAAGTCTAAAGTAGTCATAAAAATTTTATTTATCTCTGCAGTGATACAGGTCAGTGGTATGTATCAGTTAATTGAAACTCTCTGCTCTGGTGTTGTGCCATGAAAGGGTCTAGTTCTGCAGAGAAGAGAGGTAGCTCCCAACATTTTTGTTCTGCTTTTCACTGAGAAAGTGACAGTGGCATGAAGAGGAACAATCAGCAAACTGTAATCTACTCCTGTTTAGAGAAAGATGTTTAAAAAGACAAGATCAAAGCAGGAGAGTAATACAACCTATTTTCTTCAGTTTTGCTTTCAGATTTGTAACAATATAACATAAAATGATATTTCATGGTTATCCAGTATTTTATCAAAATGTACATCAGTTTCAAATAAATTCCAAATAAATAAATGTTTGGCTCTTTTTAAGGCTTTGAGACACTTTAAATGAACACTAAATGTCTTTAAAGAACACTAAATTTCTTTCTTTTGAAAAGTTTGATTTGACTGTAATATCATGACTACTTCTTTACCTTCATAAAAATGCCAATATCCACTCTACTTTGGGAAGGAAGTGTTTAGACACTTACATAATTAGCTGCTATTGAAAGTCCTGATGATAAATCTTGCTATCTGTCTTTCACTGGTGAGATGGCTTATAGAGTTGTCTTTATGATAGCCATAGAAAGACTGAGCTTCTTTACCAGGTGTTGCTGGTGAGAGTCTTATCTGAGTCACAGTTAGTATTTCTTGATAGTTGGCATTTATAATCCGGGCTTTAGTTCTAAGGTGTGAGTGCTTCAGGCCAGGATAATGATAGTATAAAGTTTCTCTTTCAGTGATGTGGGCCAGAAAGAATTAAATAAATTTTGTCTGATGACAAAATCATGGAGCTAATGTTTATACACACTAGTTTTCAGAGAGATGAAAGTGCGTTAACTAGAATCAGATGGTGAGCCTGCTCCACTGGAAATAATTGCTATTTCACTGAAGCAATTGAAATTCTGGGTAGTTGTTTGAAAAACAGCATTTATAAGATATTTCTATCTTATTTAAGTCAAAGGTTGTGGAAAATGGTTTGTTGTTTGGCTTGTCTCATTTTAATAACAACAGAGTAGTGTATGGTGAGATTTTGATTAGCTGTGCTCAAGCTGTGTTCTCACAGTACAGTTTTTTGTGTTGTAAGCATTTACATGAGCTCAAGAGTAGTTACTTTCTAAAGTTAGTTTCATTGCTGCTCATGCAGAAGTGATGTGTTTAAACTGGTGAGAGTTGGCCACCTCAGCTGCTACCAGGCATGAGCTTGATACCTTCAATCACTTTCCCATGACACATTTTGCCATGTTAATTCCACGGGAGATTTTGTTAAAGCTTTCTGGAATAAAAAAAGGACATCTTTTAGCATCAAATAACCATTAATGATAGCCATTAATGGTATTAGCTTGCCTTAGCCTTGCCCTGTGAATTAAATGAGTGACACAATTTATTGGTATTTTTTAATTCAAATGAGATTTTTTCCTCTTTTCTCCAGAGCAAAATTGGATATTGTCATATCTAGTCTTGCAGAAAAATTAATGGTAGCATAGGCTAAACTTCAATATATTTTCTTGTTTTTAGGCACATGAGCTACAGTTACATTGCATCAGATGTTCTTTTTATCCTCTTTTTAAGGGACTTACTTTCCTTTTGTTTCATTCCTGGTATGTCATTGAGTTGTCCTTTTTACTGATTTCCTTCACAAGATGAATGGTGGTTATTGCCTGTGAACAATTTTGAATAGGGTAATGCTGAACTCTAAACTCTTCTGTTTGCCCCTAGTACTTTTATTCTGACGACTGAATTTTCTAACAGACTCCTGTAATACTAAATGCATCTCATTAAAGGCCAAAGGAACTACTTTTAAATGTGAAAGGGGTGATCAAAGCTCATCAAAGTCTCTCCAGTTCCACAGAACTACCTTCTATGCAAGCAGCAGTGTCAATTAATGATGGTCCTGATAGTTCGCGTGTATGATGTGTGAATACCACAGTTTTGGGATCAGCAGAATTTGAGCTGCCTTATTTGCTAAAAAGTCAGGAAATAATGTGAAATTTTTTTTTGTTCTGTTTCAAGATGTACAAGTGATAAATTCAAGGTCTTATCATATATTGGTTTTAACCTGAAGTGATTAATGGATAATCTTGTTATTGTAAAATTTTTACTAAATTTCACTTTACTAATTAACTCATAAATGACAAGTTCATAATGTGAGAAATTCTTCAAAATGGGGTTGAAATAATAATGGTGTATATGAGTAGATTTGTTCAAGTGAACGTAAGAACATGACAGCATAGGAGCTTTCCTCTGCATGATGTTCATTTTATTATAAGGAAAAAAACCAGCATTCTGAATAATGAGGAGTCTGGACAAAAACTAAAACAATGAAACATGTCATTTGATTTGCATTGGCTAATGGCTTCTTACAGTGGAAAAATTAATAAAATAATCTTTCTTGGGATGTTAGATGTTCTTTGGATAACTTCAACTGCATTACTTTCAAGACCTTTGTGTTCTGCTTCACATGATCATCCGTCAGCTATATTCAAATTACAGCAGTAAATTATAGTTGTATTTTAGCACTACTCTCTAAAAGCAATGGAATAAAGAATAGGTTGTCTTACATGTGTAGTCACTTCCTTATTGATAAAAATACTGAAACCTCTATTCCAGCCATTGGGAACTGGCATTGTATTTACACTGTAAGCTGAAGTACAGCAAAAGGTTTTTTCATTATAAGGTTGAGCTTACAGTCTTACTGAAGTATTGAAAGGATTTTATAACTTGAACTGGGAATTGGGTTAAAGCCAGTTCATGCAGGAGTAGATTCAACCTGAGAATGGTTGCTCATCCATGACTAATACTGACTTTAGCCTGTCTTTGAAAGGCAAATGCTCAGAACTCTGTTCGATGCTGTTACATGGCAAACTATTAATGCTCAATGACTCTAATTCCTTTGGTTTGCTTTCAGTTTTTTGAAGCGACCTTTCATCAGTTACTGAAGTCCTCTGTAAATTAGTGCTACAACAGAGCTATGCCCTCCTGGGCTGTACTTTACTCACAGCAAATACAAGAGTCATAATTTGGGGGAGCAGAACAGTGGTGTGTATATTTAGAAGGCCCTATATTGTAAAACTAGTAGACTACTTAATGTGTAGGTGGATGATTCTCTTCATTAGATGCTCATTTTGATTAGTCCGTAGTTGTTTCTTATTTCCAGTCTAGGATAACGTTCTCCATGTATTGCTCCAGATGAACAAGGGAAATGAAGTTGTGTCTGAGTATCGGATACTGCTGAGGTTCACTTACCAGCTAGTTCAAAAATAGCCAGACTGAAAGCAAAAGTGCTGATTCTTAACTTTCTCAAGGTTTTACCTCTGTTCTTTTTTTGTTTTGACCTGTTTTGCCCATTTGGTGTCTAATGGAGCAGTCTGTAACATAATGGCACCACCGAGCAGTTTTGTGATTAGCCATGATGCAGAGTAATCCTTCATCTGCTCCATAGAGAGCAGCCATATAGCTGAAGTTATTGGGACAAGAAGGTAACACATTTAAATCTCTCCTTCAGAAATGCTTAAAATAATGAAATGAATCCTGCTGGATCCTTTCTGTGAGCCTATTTTCACTGTCAAAACAGACTTCTTTCACAGAGTTCTTGGAGCAAAGTTATTTTGAGTCTTTATCCTGAAAACCTGAAGTACAGATTACTATCTCAGAATTCAGTGACATTTTACTGCATAAAGATGTGTTTGAGAGAGTGTGCTGCTAGATTGCATGAGAAGCTGTGGTTTCACTGCTTAAGTGTGATTAGATCAGAACACCAGAGAGCGTCTGTCTTTTTTGGTGTTGGGTGCTGTTGTGTGTGCTTATTGCACTCCATGACGAAGCATAAGATAAAGGCCTTCTCTATTTAAATCTGAAGATAACGTGTCACATAATAAACAGTAAGAGGAAGATTTTTTACCAAAAAGGGAAGAGGACTCTGGAAACTCTCTGTGGCACTATGCTCCCACTGACAGCATGTGGAATTAAAGGGCTGTCGCAGAGCAAACAAGTTGAGATAAGGAAACAGTAAGAGTCAAGTAGCATAGACACTGGGATATGGTACTAGATAGGTCCATGCTTCCTTGCCAGTTAGATCACTAATCTTCAGGAGCCTGCTGCCCTTGATGATACCTTGGTATCTTTCCAACCTTAATGACTAGTAATTGTGAACAAATTGTATGGTCCAGTATATAAATCATAGATCTACTTAAATACTAAACAAACCTAGGTCGTACCAGTTGGTGCAGGAACTTTAGATGTGGGAGATAGGACCTTATTTGGTCTTGTATAATGTTATCCAGTCAATTTGAGTAAGTGGATGAATACAAGGCAAGAGCCTCGTAGAAGTGGATGTTACTGTGTTTCTGAACTGTCAGCAACATGTGAATAAAGGGCTTGTCCCAGAGGCACTAATTAGTTTTTGAGACAAGATCAGGGACAGTAGGCAGCCAGGATCGGGTTGAGCAGCTTCTGTGTGCGGAAGACAATTTCTAGATCTAACCTAGAGGAAATGTAACCTTCTGCCAATCTGAAACACACATGGACCTTGGGGAAAAACAACAGTTCCTCTTGGAAACTGCTGTTTCTACTGACATGGACTATTTTCTGCTCTCCAAGGATGGAGATATATTCTCTATCACTAAGAGATATTCTCTATCATGGTCTTTCATTGTGATAATTTCTGCTGTATTTCATAGTGTCTCAAGCCCTAGAATAAGAAAATTCTGCTATTTGCTTTTCCTAAGAACATAGTAAGTATTTAATACTGTATTTGATCATGTAAGCTGATGGCAGTGTACAAGAACTGACTGTTCTGCATTGGTAGTTTGTTTCTATTGAGAACAAAACACTGGTTACATTTAACTGGAAGGTAATAATTATTTTGTACTTTAAAGCAAGCCAGAACTACAGTGAACTATCAAATTTTTGGGGGACATCAGAAGATGGGACTTTATACACAGTATTTCTCCTTAGCTTAGCTTCATATATTGTGTAAAACACTGCTGCAGGTTCAAATGTAGCAGTAAGATTAATGGATGAGATTGTCCTTGCAGATAGCAAGTGTTCACTTCAGGCTCTGAAGGCAAAATTCTGTTTCATTTTACGTTGATTTGGCTTACCCAGTCTTTGGAAATGTGTTAGTATAATGTTTCTCTTTATGTCTGCAACAGAGCAGAAACATGTGAGCAGGTTCCATCCACAGTGGCAGACTAGAACTGATTTTAGCGAAGACTGGTATGGCCCAGAAAGAACAAGAAGCATGCTGCTGAGGTCCTAGGGATGCTTCACAGAGTGCTTTTGGCATCTAATTTGTTCTGAGTCGTTCTAGGGTGAATGAAACATGTAATTTGTCTGTCTTATGCTTACAGAGAAGACATTTTTCAAAGTGGCTATAAAATTGAGAACTTTAGTGCATGAAATTTATCATAGCTATCTTAGCACTGTCAATAGAAGTAAGATTTTACTTTATTGTAACATCTTTTTGCTTTGAACAGCTGCTTTCTGCCTACCAGTGTTTCCTGTTTGGAAAAATTTAACTTTTTTTTATTTCTTGGGCTGAAAAATGGTCGTAGTCATGTTGATACGTTATGCAATTTGCAATAAACTCATTATGCTCTTAATTATTATTACTTCATTGCAATCTCTGCTCTTCTCAGAACAGAGATTAATTTTTCTCTCTTCTGTCTTCCCTCCACAAATAGCTCATAAGATAAGAACAAGGAACAAAAGCTGCAGTGAAAACGATTTTGAAATAACTGAAATTAGAGAATCCAGGATTATTGATGTATAGTTTCTTTTTTTTTTCAAATAATTGCCATGTCTGTTTTTCTTGCTTTTGTCTAATTTTTGTATGCATCTCAGAAGTCTGGTTTTCTTGACAGAAAGGCTTGCTCCTTGAGAAAAAATTAAGAAATTAAAATTCTATGAGATTTTAGGGCACATTCGAATAGAGCAGTAGCTTGATTACTCTGTGTTTGATAGAAATAAAAGGTGCTTTTTACTAATGTCAGTGTTTCTTGAGACGTGCAAGTATAAAGAGTTATGTACTTACTGTACTGTCTTTTCAGGTCCCATTCTGAAAATACGTAGTGGACACTTCGGCTCTTAAAATTGGGTTTGGTAATTTGTTTCCTAGTATTTTGATATAATTTTTGGAAATAACTTTTGAAAGGCTCAATACCTTTCTATGTTACCAAACACATACAAGAGGTCTACAAAAATTAACTTTCCAAGGCCAGTAAGAAAAAAAATGACAACTCTGGGAGGATAGCCTAGATGAGAGCACAAAACCTCAAAGTACTAGTGAGAAAACTCAGAATTATGAATAGCTGCTGTGAGACTAAGGGTTGCTCAGATTTCTTCTTCTAAAACTTTTAAAAATAAAACCCAGAACCTCATCCTTTTTTGAGATATGAGGACTATTCCCTTTGCAATTAGTTTTTGATTATTTGATTGCTGTTTGAACCAGTCCTTTGTGGGAATAGTCCCAACAAGGTAATCTAATTGTGCTCAGGTTTTGGACTATTTCTTCAGAGTGACAGTCTATTTTGAAAGTGATTTTATGAATTTGCCATTTCTCTAGGGAATTCTTAATCTGTAAACAAAACATTACTTATGTTCAGTTCTCATTAACTTTGAAGCAACCACCTGCTTTCTATTGAATTAGTAATGTAATTGCAGATAATGCCCTCATAGAAGAAGGAGAATGGAGGCTTAGGGTGTTGCAGTAATGAGGGGAATAGAGGTGCGCAATGGGAAATAGCAGTTGTTAGCTTTCAGATAGTTTATCAGAATGCTGTGTTGGAATTCTCATTTTCTTTATCAAGTACAGGTTTGAGCACCAAAAATGAGAAAACTGGCAAGCACAGACTCCAAATTATAGGCTTGGGAGAGATATTTCTTTCTCTGGGGTTCTCTGATTATTTTTAGCATGGTTGATCATATGGGAGCTTATTCTCTCAGCATAAGGTCTGGAGACACTATTTGACAGATCACTTTCATGAAACTTGAATTATGTTTGCCACCTCTACATTTCTTTTGGGACTAGCAGCCTGGAAAGAATAAAAACTGCAGATAAAGATGAAAAAATATAAATATTTAAAGGCAACATTGATCATACATAACCCTTGTACTAAGGAAAACTGCCTAATAACAGCATTTAATGAGAGATGTTCTCAACACTGATTTCTTTGCATTATTTGCATTTATTTCTTTATCATATTAATCTATTTTTTGCTGGGGGAGGGCAGAGTTGTACTTTAGAAGTTCAAGTAAAGCACTGGAACAAGCGGTCATGGTTTTCTCATCTCTTTTCCTGCTGTTGCCAGGTAAGTAGAGAACCAACACAGCAGAACATGAGCTGAATATATTTCTTAGTGGAACATGTATGTTTCTTTGTGTTCTTCCTTCTGGAGAGACTGCACTCACGTATCAGTTTCTCAAAGGAAAGTGGGAAACATAGAGCTCATCTCTTTGAGGAAATATGGCAATAAAATCCTTCTCTGACTAGTAGGTGAGATTTGCATTAATTCAGTTATCCATAGTGGTCATAAAGGAAATTTTTCTGAATGGCAGGAAGTATTTGAGAAATACTGGAAAGTTTCCACAAGCTGATTAGTGCAAGATAAACAGAACTCCATGGAATATTTCACTTTGATCAATATGAATTAGTCTCTGAATTTTTCTTTTTTTAATCAAGGCCACACTTTTAACCTTTCTGTGACTATTTTTATTCAAGTGATTTGATGACAATGACAGTTTAAAAATTTTACTTTCTACTGTGAATTATAGTGGAAGTCTTTTTGAAAGTTGCTCAATTCCTTCTCCACATAATGTATTTATTTTAATATATTATAAAATCTTCAGACAGCCATGTTCATGACTATGCTAATGAAAAAAATAAGAGAGCTGAAACTAGCTTTTGAATTGAAAGAAAACTTCTGATGTTCTTATTATAACAATGGGAAGATGTTAAAAAAATAGCTTTGCCCATTTGTTAGCCTTCGTGTTTTTCTGGTGTTCTCTTTTATATTTTTCTGCTGCTGTTGCCCTACA
Source organism: Turnix velox (assembly GCA_013400935.1). Lineage (NCBI taxonomy): Eukaryota > Metazoa > Chordata > Aves > Charadriiformes > Turnicidae > Turnix > Turnix velox. Next base: position 291,079 of record VZTY01026070.1, on the reverse strand, counting down.
GGTAGTGATATTGAGACTTGACTTTTCTCATGGCTCAGACATGAATCAAACAGCCTGATTCTTCTCATACCAGAAGGAGGTAATTTTGTTACACAGCAGTAGTTTTTTGAAGACAGGAAAAACTATGCATTGCTCAGAAGAGCTTACTGAGCCTAATAATCTCCAATTATCTCCTGCCTGCCATTTAAACAAAAAATGACCATTGAGGCATTCTTCTGGCCCAGGATATATTCTACCCGATGGGAAAAGTAATTTTGGGGCTTGAGGGGTAAAGCCAGAATCTCTTCTGTTTTGCTCTGCAAGACGGGCTAATACCTAACTATTCCATGTCAATGCTAGCTGCGTGGAATTATGTGGTGTTAACAGTCATTTATTGTTCAGTCTGTCTGATCCCATGGACTCCTTTTGCTATGCCACCTGAATCTGGTATTTGTTTCAGCTATTTTTCTCAATTTTGGCTGTTATTACAGCATGTCTCTTATACATTTTAAACCAGGATGTCCCTTACATTCTAGTCTCATCAAGATTTTTACCTGTTTGTTGTAAAGTTTAAGGGTTTTAATATCTTTTTGAAGTCTTCAAATATTCAACTTGTGAGAAGATAATAAACTAAAATATACCTTCCTTCCAAGTAAGCATGAAAGTCTAATTTATGTCTGTGCTGCAGACTTAGCACCTGCAGTTTCAAGGCTCTGTTTTTTGATTTGTTTTTTTTCTTTATTTTTTCCTTTTTTTCTAAAATGACATTATTTGTTTTAACTTTGCAGGCTTTATATATTGAAAATGATAAAAGATTTCTAGCAAGCGACAGCCCAGCTGAGAGAGACAGTATGAAGCAATATGAACAGCCCAGATGAGAATACAACATGAACCAAAATTTACAGTACTTAGCTGCATCTCTGTAAGTATCCATAGTGAGTCATATCAGCCACCTGAAAAAAAGCAATGGTTCTGCTCATATCCGATTACCTTTGGATGGCTTGAAAGAAATTTCAGCCCCTCCCTATTTTTTATTTTTTAGTTATTTGCCCTATAGGCTAAAAATTCCCTATAAGACACCATAGAAATTATACAACAGTTAATACAAACCTGTTGTTGGAGCTTTGTGAATGGCTTTGGAAACTTTTTATCAGCCTCCAAGGCAAGAGTTTAATTCCATTTTCTTGCATCTTATGCATTCGTTGATTGGTCACTACATAAAAAAATAATTTGTACCAGTAGTACTATTTAAATCCAGAAACTAAATAATCTTTTTTGTGAAAAGTGTTTGCATTCATGAAAGTATGCAGAAGCACTTAATATTCTGGAGTTATTTACTCAATTTTTCTTGGCAAGAGTTAATTTACAATGTCTTTGTTACATCTTAATATACCCATTCATCTCTGCTGTTTTATCCACTGTAAACCTGGAGATCTGAGAGCAATTATATTCTCCTGTAATGTCATCAACCTAAATATATCAGATTAAGTTCATAAATAGGAGACATTTCACGCCTTTTCCCTCTAGTATTCACATGTATACTTCATGCACACACATCTTATTCTCCCAAAGCAGATTCCAGACAATTGCTAGCAAGTTCTTCAAAGACATCTGAAGCAATACATTATTTACCAGGAAAGCTGGAGACTTTCAGAGGCTGAGGATAAGAATTACTTTTTAATGGTAAGTGGATATTTTGAATAACATTTTGAAAATACCAAAAAAAAATCTTGAACAAACTACCTTGAATTTGCAGCCTTTCTTTTCAGATAGGAAAAAAACCCACTATGTTTGTGATTGAAATTATTATAGCTAGTCTTACAAAAGAAAAACAGAAGTGTCTCATGAATGATCTGATTTCAAGTACAAAGGTTCAGATTACTAGACTTAGTTCATTGCTGTGAATATAGAGACCCTGTAAATAGAAAAGTGAAGCTCTTGCTTGTAACTAACTTTATTTAATTTGTTTCAGTTCTTCAGCTATTATCTTAATGAAAGTAAAATGCAAAATCTTGATACTTTTACATGATTTTATAGATATTTCAGATTAACTGAAAACTCAAATATTTCCACAGACAGTTGATTTGAAAACTTTGATGACTCAAACATAAGATGTTTCTAAGAATAGTTTTCTTTTTACTAGCTTTTCTTTGTATATAGATGTTGGGTAGTACATTTGATTTATGTGACCTGTGGCTAAAATGACTTTATATTAGATCACCATATGAAGTAAACTGTCAGCCTTTAATGATGAGCAGTGAGAGATGCTTAGCACAGAAATGCAAAATTTACTAAAAGCAAAAGTGTTCTGTACAGGAATTATTGTACCTAAGAACAGTGTAAGTCATTCTGATGTATTTGCACTAGTTCTCCTCAGCAGAAGTACACAGACATATTTGAAAACTAACCATTCTCTCATGTCCATCTTAATCCTTACTCCCAACAATTTAATAATTTAATTAGGTCCATAAATTAACAAGAAAATATCCTATATGTATAGGAATTTTTTTTTTCTTTTGGAGGTTAATCAAAGCTCTGTTAGAGCCTTTTTCTGGTGTTGCTTTGCCCAGTGCAGCAGAGCTTAAATATTTGCCTTCTCTTAAATGTAATTCTAATCTTTTCAGTTATTTAATTGCAGGTGACCTTTTTTATGTGGAAGACCGAGCAGAACTTGCATGCAGAAAGAATGCGTGTTTTCTTTGATTTTTTCACAGTTGAATGCTGCATACAATCTGCATTTGTGGAAAGTGATATGATATGAAAAAATGCATTAGCTGTTTTTACAACAGGACTTCAATCAATTTCTTTCATAATTAATGAATATGAGTTTCAAACTTACTGGAGAGTAAGCCTAATAATGAGGTCCATTTTAGAATAATTTGTACCAGTAGTCATTTTGAAAATACCACTTCCTGAAAAGGCATTTTAAGTAGCATCACTAATTGTCTCTAAATGGTATAGTATTTCACGAATGCTCTGGAAAATTATGCCTCCTTCATTTCCAGAAGAGAATATCTTTTCCACTTATTCATAGAAGCTTTCATTAATAAGAAGAAATAGCCTTCTTGGATTTTGTAGCTTCTGATAATATCTTGTTAATATGTGACCTCTGTGATCCTATGTCCTTCCCATGTTTATTACTCTCTTCTTTGCCTTAAAATTGTGTCTTAATTGGGTGTCTTTATTCTACAGGCATTTCCTTCTGTAGGAAAGAGGAAGACTAGGGAAGATGTAGGCTCTTTCCAAAAAGAAACTGGAGAGCTGGTCACAGCGGATTTGGAGAAGGCTGAGGTACTCAATAACTTCTTAGCCTCAGTCTTCACTGGTACGGCCTCTGATTTCACAACTCACGTCTTGAAAAATGAGGCTGTATACCAGGGGAAGCAGGATCCACCCACTGTGTGTGAAGAGCAGGTTCGTGAACACCTGAGAAACTTGGAGGTGCACAAATCTATGGAACCTGGTGAGATCCACCCAAGGGTCCTTAGAGAACTGGCAGATGAAGTTGCCAAACCACTGTCCATCATATTTGAAAGGTCATGGCAGACCGGTGAAGTTCCCACTGACTGGAGAAAGGGGAACATAAT
>VZTY01026070.1:237751-286722 GCA_013400935.1 Turnix velox | reverse complement strand
TGTTGGAACGGGTCCAGAGGAGGGCCACGAAGATGGTCAAAGGGATGGAGCAACTGCACTGTGAAGACAGGCTGGAGGAGTTTGGGTTGCTCAGCCTGGAGAAGAGAAGGCTCAGGGTGGACCTTATAGTAACTTATCAGTACCTGAGGGGGTCCTACAGAAAGGCAGGGAAATGACTTTTTAATATGATATCAGATGGGAGGACTAGAAACAATGGATGTAAATTGGAAGGGGGTAGATTTAGACTTGACATAAGAAATTCTTTACAGTGAGGGTGGTGAAAGCACTGGAACAGGTTGCCCAGAGAGGTTGTGGATGCCCCCTCTCTGGAGGTGTTCAAGACCAGGCTGGACAAGGCACTATGGCAGGGGGGTTGGAACTCGATGATCATTAAGGTCCCTTCCAACCCAAACTGTTCTATGATTCTATGATTCTAATTACCTACACGTATGTCATGAGGGGAATATAAATACATTGCCTATTATTTGACAAATCGACACTTTGGAACATATGTCTCCAGTACTATGCTTTTGTTCGAGATCATGAAGATTAAAGGCTTGGCCACAAGATTATCTAAATTTCCTAATGCTATAAGACATCTATTATGCTCCTACACAAGGCAAATGAAGTAGTTAAAAATTTCAATACTCATCGACTAGTAGCCCGCAATGCATTTTTATATTTTTGTTTATGACATCCATACTTTGATGAAGATCCATTTGTATTTCTGCTTGCATTTTGCTGGAACTTGCCTGAAAAATACATATGTCCTTAAAATAGAGTATTGCCTGACCTAACAATTATTTGTTTTCCAGTTTTCAAAAATCTATCTTATAATAAAGAGCTCTATGGTGAAGTGAAATGGCAACTACTGTCTGTATAAAAATCTACAGTTTTTTTCTTTTCCAACTTCGTTAGAACATTTAGGTTCCTTAATATCATATAAGATTTTTTTTGCCCAGAAGTCTTTTATTTTTCTTAAATAGCAGCATCAGAAAGCTTAAAGGTGTAAGCAGAATAAAATGATAAACCAACCTGAAATACAGACACATTTCAAATAAATACTGAGCCTGTATATGTCCCATTCCTCAGAGGTGCATTCAAAGTCAGTAAACTTAGCTTTCTCTGTCTTCTCCAATTTATTGTTAAAATCCTGGAATTCAAAGTTCTTTATTGCATGAATTATGTTTGTATTAAATTTTCTATGTCCTATTCTTAATTGCTTATGCAATGGCTGGCTACCTTGTTGAATGTTAGGACTTTGATTTATAAGTAGGGAATATAGCTTGCTCTCTTTGAGTAACAGGCTTTTCCTACTGAGGCAACATAGTTTTGTTTTGCTGAGAGACTAATTGAGCTTCCTCTTGCTTAAAATACTATTGCTTCATAAAGGGTTCTTTGTAAAAATAAAAAAAAAAGTGAAAGGGAGGAAGAAAGATTCATGTAATTTTTATGCATGCCTTTTCTGTTAAGTCTGCTTGGATATTAAAATAATTTTATTTCGAAAACATGGTTTTATCAGTTGCACAAATATGTTTTGCAGTAAAGTTTGAGCTGTTTTGTACTGCTGGAAGTGACAGATGGTTAATAAAACATAGGTTTTGTTTGAGTCAATGCAAGTTATATGAATAAAAGTGCAAATATGTGAGCATGAAGATATGGAGTAGTATAACTAGGGCCAGAAGATGCTTGAGTCATGCATTATTAGTTGTGAGTTCCTTGACATTACAATCTATTTTTTTACCAGTAAGCTTGGACTCAAAAACATCTTTTCACATTAAAAAAGTTAAATGCACATTTAATCCAATTTTTCCACTTTAATGCAAAGACTCCTAACTGATTTTGAAAACAATTCATGTTGTATATGTATCTGCAAACAGATTTACTCTGAATTTTCAGGGTTTTTTCTGCCTTTCTTTATTATCTGTTCTTCAGCGTCTGGTACTGAAGTGTAAAGCTACACATGTTTGGTTCCCTGTGGTACAAGTTGTTTACACTGCATGTAAAATTGAAATTTAATAGCTTCCAGGTTTTAACTGAAAAGGTTTTCTGCATTATTTTTCAATTCTTGGTAACCACACAAAAATTTATCCAAAAAGTGCTTGAGCTTTTGTTCTAAAGCTGTGCATGTATACACTATAAAAATATTTTAATTCTTCCCTAGAAAGTAACCCCTTTAACAACCAAACTAGAGAAATATTCAACTCTTCTCTCCATTGAGAGGTCCTACAAGGAGGATTTACCATTTTGTAATGGGGAGGTCTCTAAGCCACTGTAAGCTGTGCCAAAATAGAAAGATGCAAGAGAAACAGAAAAAAATGTGCACCATGTTCACAAGAGGTGAACTTCCAACAAGTTACTACTTTTTCAGCACTCATGTGGAGCAAAAAAGTCCACAGATGAAGCTTCAGAAATAGGTTGTTGCCTGTGGTGAAAATGCTGGTTATTTTGGAATGTAATTAATGATTAGAGATGAGTCTATTACAAAATAGGCCATGCAATGGAAAACTGGGAAAGACTGCAGATGGGAGTGTGATACTCTGAGGCATGGATTGAGGCAGTTCCTGGCTTACTCCTCTACTTAAGACTTTTTCTGGAGTGCAAAATTAATCCATTAGTGTTTGGCATTGCAACTAGAACTTCTTCTCTGGAAACTTAATGGGGACAGCTGATAAGTAGTCCATTTCTTTTATTTCTTCCTGTTACTAGAAAAGCAACAAACAACCTTCCAACCCACTTTTCATAGCAAATGACTGCTTTGTATGAATTTACCAAGAGAAGTTCTTTTCAAGAAATATGTCTGTGATCATTATCAGTTTACTCCAAAAATAGCAATGAACCTCTTCTATTTGCTTTTCTAGGCCAATTGTGCTCCATGAAAGACTGACTTCCTGAGACAGGTAGGGTCACAGCTGCCAAGAATATGCATAAAGCTGATTGTGGCTTGTTTATGTAAAGATAGCTGACACCCCAATTAATTCACCCTACATAATTTGAAGTAGGATCCTTACATGATTTTAACTGAGTTCTTTGTCAGCCTAATAGAGTCTGTAGCATTATTTTACTCAAGAAATCCACGCAAGGTAGTAACAGCAAGCAAATAGGAAGACTGGGTTATGATTAAACCAATTAGTTATCCTTTACTTTGAACACAATGTTAATAGGTTTAATGAATTGAAACCTTGCTCATTTCAGAACATAGAATTCCTGTGAGGACAAAATTCTCTGTGCAATATTACAATGTGGAACAGATGACCTTCTAATTGTTCATAGCATAGGGTAGGATTGGTCTGCTTATCTGTTAGTGAAAGAGAGAAATAATTGCTGCCATTTACCTTGTATTCAGTTATCCCTTGGAAAAGCAGAGAGAAAGGTAAAATAAAGAACATTTACAAGGCCATATAAAGAACCTGAGTTTGGTTTAAACACTTAATAGTGGAGTAAAATTTGTAGTTTAAAACCACAGGTGAAATGCACTACACTGTCCCAGTAGAAAACTGTATTTATAATTTGCCCTAACAGGGATCTGTCTCCCTTTCCTCCTGTGAAAATGTGATACAGAGAGTGGCCTGAAGTAAATACGGCAGGAGTCTGGCTGCATGGCAGGTAAGTAACAGCTGCCATTCTTCCTGTAGCATGTCATGGCATTTAGCAACATTTCTACAATCTTTAATCTGTAGGCTTGAAGTGTGTGTCTGTACCTAAACAGGATGAAAGAAGGAAGGAAATAATTTACAGGACATCTGCTAAATCCATGCTATGTTCTTTTTGGAGGTCAAAAGAGTTTACAGCCCAGTAGGATTATAGACGTAGCAACTTTTGTGAGAAGTGGGCTCTGTTCTGTGCCATAAGCTCACACAGAATCTTCTGTGGCAGCATGTAAATTTAAAAACAAAGCATAGCCAGGGTGGTTGAATGTCTCTGAGCACTGGGTCTCTGGTGTGATGGTGAACCAAGGGCAAAGATCAGCGGGTACTGCCCACGGGGCAGGATCTGGCAGCCAGGGTCTGTCCCACTGCTCCAACCAGGGATGATGAGGGGGGCTGGGGGCAGCACCAGGCATCAGGCACCTTCCTGAGGCCAGGCCAGGCTATGGGCCTGCAGGTGGTCTTAATTTGGTGGCAGCCATTGTCATGGCAGGGCTGGGCTGTGGTGCCTTGGGGTTTGGGAAAGCGGCTTCCTGCAGAGGGAGTTGGCCTGGCCATGGCTGCAGGCTCCTTGAGCAGCACTGTCAGGGAGCTGTTTCTATGGCTGTGGTGGGATGGGACCATGCTGGACTGTGTACTCTAAGTAGACCCAAGGCAACCATGGGCAAATGCCCACGAGGGAAAATGCACTTGAGGCCCATCTATCTGGGAAGAAAATGGTGGTGTTGTGTAAAGTGTGTGGTTGGGAGTAAGCACAGTAAGTGCAGTTACTGTGGCTTCACACCCCATGACATTGCATTATGCAGCATTTACTGTCTTGGGGTTTGACTGATCTAATGGAATTTGCTGTAAGATCCCAGGTCTGTGAGATCACTGTATAAATAACTCATGCCATTAGCCTCTGCTTATGTCAGACTATTACTGTAAGCAAGAAAAAAAAAGAATGGCTCTAAACATAATCCAATATTTGAAGCCAAATTTTAAAAATACCTCCTTATCAGCTGTATGCTGCTTCTTTATTCATAAATCTGTGGCAGATGCTGCACCCCTTGAAAACAGAAATATTTTTCTCAGGCTGACACTGCATTTTTTTCCTTGAGTGTACTAGTTTTTGTAGTTACTTCTTAAATAATAGATTTTTGTACCATTTTTAAAGAATGAAATATGTTTGTTCCTTCTTACATGCAGTTTAGATTGGAATCCCTTACTGAATAATGCACCTTGTCACCTCTGTCAGCAGTGGTCTTTCTGACTTGAGGTCACTAACCAGCAGACTGAGGGGCTGTCCTTCAGCCTTGGAGACAACTTTAGTGTACTTCACTTGAATTTATGCTTGATTTATTGTATTTATGTAAGGGCACAAGTCATAAACCCTACAAAATTATTCAAACAGATTTATCCTTACGAAAACACACAGTCCAGTTCTTTGCACCAGCAAGTTGGCTGCTTGACATGGGGAAGCTTTGAAAGCTATAGGGGGAGAAATACTGGAACTTTTGGAGGCTGGGTGAATATAAGTTGTAATGAAAAGGAAAGAGAAGGAAATTATTTGATGTATTTGAACTTATATCAACACATGAACTAGAAATTTAAGAGCTGAAAGGAAAAAAAAAGAGGAATAGTAAATCCAAATTGAAAGGTTTTTTCCCAGAGAAAAGAAAGGGGAACTTTTTAATATTTTGTAGTTGTTGAAGAATGGGTAGGCCCTCTCCACACTGTGGCATCAAAGAAGAGCAAAGCGTGTTACTGGTTTGATGGTACCACTGTTATTTTAAAAATAGCGTTGTTGTTGTCCTGTTAGAGATTTAGCTTATCTACTACTTAATTGATTCAGTTAAAAAAAGAAAAATATTTCTTAAATGTGTAACCATCTAGGTCATTTGATTAGCCTGATATTTCAGTCAGGTCTATTCTGAAAACAATGTTAATGACAGCAGCCTGACACTGAAAGTGATATTTTATTCTTTTTTTTGGCCCTATAATTTGTCAGCATCTATTCTGCTCATACAATATATGCCCCATGATAATACTGATGCTGCATTTTAATTTAGGGTTACCTCTTAACTTTACTGGAGACACAGCATTACAAATTTAATACCTCTCAGACAAACTCTGGTGAAGAGCTCTAAAGTTTCATCAAAGCTTCTAATAATTAATGCAAGGGGAAAGAAATATGTAAGTGGAAAGCTGATGTGCTTTATGTATCTTCTCCAACTCAAATTTCTTCAATTTGATAATTGTTATCTTTTTTTTTTAATGTGAAAAACTCCTGCAGAAGCAGGAGCATAATTTTATTTACTGCTTTTCCCGGTTCCTCAGCTCTGCTGGAAAGTAAGAAAAGATAATATTGCAAACAACTGTGGCACTTACCCCCTTCCTCCTACTTCTTGAAACAAGTGCAAGAATAAGGGAAATTATGATATCAGAGAAATACTATGATTAAATAATTTGGAGTAGAAACTGAGCTTTAATTTCTCAGTCTTCTGTTCAGAATATTTTCCTATTTGCTTTTATTCCATGCAGTTCTTATAGTATATGTATTTCATGCTGAAGTACATTTTTCTTCCTCCTCTTTTTGTGATGCTTGTTCATAAATTCTTCAGTGGACAGAAGAATTTAGATGCCTAGAGGGATGTTCTGTCTTCATTAAATTCAGTGCAGAATTGGCATGTACTCTTCTTTATGCTTTTCAATGCAACTTGAACATTATGTTTTATGTGCAAATCATGAACCCTGATCTTACTTGGAGTATAAAAAATGCATTCTTTCTTAGATATTTCTTAATTCTAGCATCACAGAATCGAAGGAAAATACTATCACATCAGCTTTGGTGACATTTAATGCAGCATGCATTCACCTAATAAAACTTCCACTGCAGAAAAACTGATTAGTCAAGTTGCTTTGAAATAGTTTTACAGGTCCAACAGTTTGCAAATAGCAGCAAATGCACATGAGGGTGCTGTGATCTGTGTTTGGCATAAGATTGAGCACAGTATTAATGAATAAAATTGTTGATCTGAAAGGAAACCAGTAAAATTAACTCTGGTTTACTCCAGCATTGCACCAGTATAAGTGAGGTAATTAATTTGAATTAATTTGAACATTAGCTGGAGTTTATGCTTTTCTGAAAGGTCCATAGAGTGAACATTACCACCTAGTGGTTGACAATACTAAATAGGAGCAAACAGTTGCATACTACATGTAGACCAGATATTTGCTTTTAAATGTATGTCCACCATGTCCAGATGTTTAAAACTCTGAAGAGAAGACTTGCTGCATTTCTGTTCAGTTTAGTCCCTATATAAATTGCATTGTACTTGGTAAATATCTTCAACAAGAAAACTCATCACAAAGGAAAATTAAACTTGCAGATATGATCAGAAATCTGTTTGACTGAGATTAATAACAGTAGCATAACCACTGCTGCTACAGCTGAAGTGTGGTGCTGCAAAGTTGGTTCTGCAATAAAAGTGGAACAGCTGCAGTCAATGTTCTGGCTGGTGTAAACAGGCAAGACCTATACTAAGGGGGCTAACTGAGCTTAAGTTGAAGGTCAGGAACTGAATTGAAAAATGTTGATCAAAACTAGCAATTACTTTAAAACTTATTTTTAAGAGAGGAACAATTTATTTGAATTTTTAAGCATACAAATATAAATCTTTTAGGATTTCCATTTCTCTTGTGCTGACAATCCAGTTCTATTACTTGATGCTGTACAGTATATCAGCTCATTCAAAAGACAAGAAATTGGGGGAGCTTTGACACTATAAAATACCTTGTATTTTTGGTTAAGTCTTAAGCTCTCCATGTATTCCTAATAACCTGGTGAAAAAAAAAATAGCAGTAACTTGCTTCATTTGCAAAACCAAATTAGTTATGCAAAGGGACTATCATTCCTCTTGGTGTTCCTTATCATCCCTCTAGACTCTCATAAGAAGGGACAAAAAGCAGTTATGAATGAGTTTTAAAGAAGAAGATTTTTTTTGGATTTTGTTTTTCATCTAAGGAAACATTTATTTAGCAATTAAATTATTTAAAAAAATAAAGTCATTTAAGTGAAAACATTCTGTTCTGTCTAAGTTTAAGCAATTGTATTCACTGCAGCTATTAAATTAATGTGCTAATTTTCGCAGGTAACTAATTTTTCCAGGGATCAGTAGAAAATAATTTTACTAAGACTGGCCTGAGTAGATAGACCACTAAAGAGTAGATTGCTTGCTTTTATATGTCTCTGAAGACAGGGTTCTCCTACTATAATTTTTGTCTTTATGGAGGTCACCAGATTTTGCATACATTCCCAGTCATTGAGAACTTTGTAAGTAAGCTGGTAAGGACAACCTGTAAGTAATCCTGGTGTGGGGATCAAGCTAGAAGATGAAGTGAAAAAAACTTTATTATCAAGTGTGAACTGTAGATCAGTAACTGGAATAAAAATATCTGTATCCATTCTTATGTCAGCATAAACCATAAGGAGTAAGGTTGAGATTGAAAGTGATCCAAGACAAGAAAACAATGCAGTAGATTCATTCAGAATTGTGGAAAAATATGTACCTATGTATTTCCATACTTGCTAGTGTAGTCTTCAGGATACTTTGTTCTTCTAGATTTTATTTTCTTATGGACAAACCTTTTGCATACTGTAAATGCATATTATTAATGAGAGTTTTGTTGTTCAGTATTGTTGTTGTCTAACCCCAGCCAGCAATGAAGCAAATGATGCTTCATTGAAGTTTATTTTATTAGGTGTTAATTCTTGTTCAGGATTTCACTTGTAAAGAATGCATTGACACTTAAACTCTAGTGATAACAGTCTGTTCATTATGAGACAGGGAATATATTTTCTTGAGGGAAACATTTCTGTGGTGCTAGATGGCTAGGGGAAAAGGTAGAATTTTTTTTAAAAAACTTTTTAGCTGAACTGTATATTTTTCAAATACTAATTATCTTAAGCTGCCCACCTTGTGTCATCCAGACTCATGCATCTCCAGAGAGAGGAGATCTGGAAGAACAGTCTGGAAACTAGGTATTTTTCAGTTTGCATTCAGCTGAGCCTTTGTTTAAAATAAAAAGCCTAGCAACACATTGCTTCAGGCTAAGAGCCTTTAGAAAACTTGGGCATTTTTCAAAACTATATATATTTTTATAGAGAAATATGGCAGTGTATCGATTACTGCACAAAATGTTTTCAGGGAGTCCAGATGCTATTTTTCCATCTATTGAAAAGAGAAGGCTGGGGAACTGTTTAAAGAGCATGTAATTTTAGTCGAAGACTAAATGAAATGTTTAAGAACCCACCATTCATTTGAATACTGACAATAGTTCTGGATAGATTTCAATATAAGCCTCTTCAAATATAATTGACAAAGCCTTATTATTTTAACATTTTTTTAGTGTCCATGGAAAGTAGTAAATGTAACTGCTGAAAAGACAGTCATAATCCTGTTTACTGAAAGAAAGCTTATCGCATGTGTCAGCCAATAAATCATTAATCAAAGAGGTTACCTATTCCTCCTGAATGCAGATTCTTTATCAAAATGGCTGCAATGGCTAAAGAGTTCAAGTGACTGATAGTCCTGTAGTAGAAGGTTTCTTTTATTGAGGTTGGCAATATGTCTGATTTTTTTCTATTAACTAAATAATTAAGCATATGTGGTAGAAAACCAGCTTTCTTCAGCAAAGAGTGACTTGAAAGGTCACTCTATCTCCATGGGAAAACAGTGAAACTATTCCTGATTTAGTCTGTCTTCTGGTGTAGATTCTCACTGTCTTCAAGTGTAGATGTGTCTTAACTGCACTACAATGCAGTTAATGCTTTTTTGATCAATACAGCAGCTCAGCACATGCTAAATCTTAAGCAATGACTAGTTGTGTACTGAATTTTGGCTGGTGAAAGCTGTTCATAAAGTCACCTTTGAGCTTTCATCCACATTCATCTTGCTGATTAACACCTTTTCACTGAGAACTCTTGATGGAGTGTGGCTTCCCAGTCATCCTGTGTATGGTTGTGTAAATCTTTCATGTTTTCTTTGGATTTTAATATCTGTTTTTAAAAAGACTTCAAACATTTGTTTTGGGAAAACCATCAGGTTTTTCAAGTAAATCCTTCTTAATCTTCCTCTTACTTTTTCTGAGCTTCTTTTGTGCTGTGGACTATGCATCAAGGCTGACATTTCCTAAAATACTTCAGGACCTGTGTGTCCTTTGCACTCATTCCTCTTGTTTGTGATGTGTCCTTTCCATATTCTTCATCAACAGTTCTTGGTGCAGGAAATTACAGGTTGTCTCAGTGTGGAAAATAATATTCCAGACTTTAGCACAACATTTTGCCTTGTTTTTAAAAATGATCCTGGGACAGGAGGTAGGAATAGAGTTGTAGAAGATGAGGTAGATGTGGTGAACTTGTAGGCCCCAGTCTTTGAGTGAGAGTTAATTACAGACCATTTAAGGAAAATCTCAGTCTCCATTCTCTCAAAATCTAGGAACTAATAGCAACTTATCAGTTTATATGGAAAATGTATATCAGTGCGTGATTTCATCTGATCAGATTTCACACTTGCATGACTACACACACACTCTTTGCTGAAATTAAGTATGATAAAGGCACATAAACAGGAAATATATGAATTTACTTGAAAAACAATACAGCAAGATAAATCTTGTCTTAGTGACTGGAAAGTTCTGAATTGAAATATGCAGTGCAAGGCTGTTTGGATTTTTTTTGCAAAATTGAAACAAATTTTGCAAAAGAAGAACAAAGCATTACATACTACCAATTTTGGATGCAAAATTTTTCTTTTGTTTCCACTTGGTTGAAATTTTTGGAAAATTTTTAATGCTTTTTTGTCCTTTTATAATTTATGACAGAAGGCTGCTGTATTTTATAATAGGAATCCAGTGAATTGCTCTAAATGATGAAATATGTTGTTTCCTACAGCATCTATCAGGGCAATAAGTGTACTGGTTTTGTCACTAATGTGACTAAAACCTGAGGTAGTGGCACGTCTTGTTTACATGCCCTGTAGCTGATTAATGTCTACTGTTCTTGGTTAAATAACCCTACAAATTCCATTAGGTAGTATCTGTTGGAGAATGATGCAAGCAGAATCTATCTTTCAGAGATATGTGGATCTGTATCTTGGACTTTTGCCAATATTATTTAATTGAAAGGAAGACTGAGGAAATTACAGCTTTTTGAATGCCAATGTATGTTTGCAGCTCTGTTAACCCACTTGTTTTGAATCTCAATGAAGCATTCTTGCATAAATAAAACACATTATTATAAAATAAATGATGCACAAGCTGTATTTTATGAAACTAAATAAGGGATAACAAATTGGACTGGATTGCTGGTTATTTATAGCTTTGCTATCTGAAGTACCAAAAGGAAAAAGTAATCTATCTGATAGCCTTGCCATAAACATCATGGAGAAAGATGAGACAAAGCAGAAAAACTTACCTGCATAGTCAGTATTCTTAAATATTCTTTTTTTCAGAAGGACTAAAATAGAACATGGTAACTTCATATTAAAACAAATCCTGTTCATCTTTTTTCAGAAGGATTTGTCTTGAATAAGTAACAGCTTTGGCAGCAAGAAGAAGACTGTCATGGGGCAGAAGCTGTTATGGTTACTTGCCCTGGTATCAGCTCATTGTTGGTCACTTGAAGGACATCCTCAGCTCTTCCATTCCTTAATTTGATAATTAGATAACCACAAGATGACCTGAACCAAAATGATTGCTATGGTATAAATGAAGAAAACAAAAACCCAGAGAACAAAGGAAATGTAAGAAAATGTGGAGCACAAATTTCGTTATTCCTCCCATTAGTTTTTGGGCCTAATTTAGTCCTAAGAAGAAGGAGTATCAGAACCATTTCATTGTAATGGGACAGATAAATAATTTCTTACAAATTAAGTATGGCCATTGAAGAAGTCTCCTGCCTGAATCAATCTCACCCTCTGCTAAGCTGTGTTAGGGGACTGTATGGGCATGCAAGTTCATGACAACTCAAGGTCAGTGGGCTAGTTCAGATCATGGTGATCTGTGTGAATTCATCTGGTTTTGAATGAAATAACGTGGAGTCATTTTGTAATCTCCTGGTACAAGCAGGCAGTAGGTTGTTTAGAAAGAATTGTGAGTAGTAAATTTTTAAATTGCTGTAATTCCTTCCAAAATGATCTTCTGCAGAGCTTTAAATATTTCCTTAGAGCATAATTTTAAGTGAACCACTTCAACAAATTTCTTGTTCTCTGCCCCTTTTATTAATCTTTTGGTGTTATGGAAGCAAATCCAAGTTTGTAAAAAAAGATATTTCCTTGCACACCACAGCCTGGTACAGTACTTGTCTGGTACCAACATAGCATTTTGGCATCAAGACATAGCATCCATCTATTCCTTTGAAGATGTACTTTCTAGCCTGAATGCTTTAAATCAAAGATAAATTAAACATGCTATGTCTTTCACTGTTTGAAGTTCCAAGAAAAGAGAACAGTGGCGGCTTTTGGAGATTAAGAATCTTTCTGCATGGTAGTGTAAACTGTATAAATACATATTTCAGTGTTAGTTAATATATATATTACATTTTCAGTCAAACACCCTGATGTACATCAATACATAAGAAAGTCTCCTTCCCTTGAAACTGTCCACTGCTTGTCAAATTTTGAGTAATAAATGAAAGAAAAAAATTAAGTAGATGTGGCAGATAGAATCAATGAAGGTACCTTTGTTGTGGCACAAAGATTCTGGGCAGAAGGTTTTATATACTCCAGTGAAGGGTTTTGTCATACATACAGGTATTCTACAAATTAGGTTACATGGAAGCAAAGAGAATTTGGCCAATGTTCAGGAAAAGAAATCTGTAAGGCTGGTGCAAAAGCAAAATCTGCCTTAAGCACATGCAGTAGATTATGTTCTTAAGGATCTTTATGATCTATGAGTATTGGAAATCCTCAAGAGTATTGAAAACTAGTTACATTAGACAGGAATGTGCAGTTCATTCCTGTCCTAATTGTTGCCTCTAAATTACAGTAAAAATGCAGAGTGAGTTGCTTTGTCATGCTGTTAAATAATTTCATCTCACTGTATAATCTGAGTGAACTTCAGGTCTCTTGTGAACAATTATTTAGCTTTATAGATAGGGTTTGGCTTTATCTAAGTATACGAAGGTTAGAAAACTCTTGAAGAAGCAGATCTACATTGTGTTGGATAAGTACTTGATGGAGAATATTGTATACTTGATAGAGGCTTGTATGAATTAGTGAAGAGGGTAAGTGATAATTTTATAGAAATCATTGGCATCTTTTTGTGTGGTTGCACAGTGTGTGATGATTTAAACCTTCAGCATAAGGGCAGAGGGATTGAGTCTGGGAAATCTCATATGGAAAACAGTTTTAAGTAGCTTTGCTTTTTCTATTTTTAGGTGAATCCAAATGTGCTGGCCTATCCTCTCTTAAAACTGACTTAGTTCCTGAATTTGATAACATGGGAATGGAAAAGTGTTCATCTGAAGCATTCTTGGGACTGATGTTTGTGTTTGACAAGAAAATTTCAAGAGTTATTGTTTCTTCTGCACAAACCCAAACAAAAATAACTACCAGCATTTTATATCTTACTCTTCTTGTAGCTAGGTATAAGCCCACAGATGTGAAAATAATTTACTGGATTATCCTCACCTACATGATTTTGTAACCATTGGAGCATTTAAGAAAATGTTCTGTTAATCCTTTCCATATAAGTGATGAGTAGGAGGTAAGAGTATAAAATACCTTCACCCATAGAGTGAGAAAAAGTAGTTAAACATTAAGCAGGAAGGTGGTAGGCATTTATTTATTTTATGTCAATATCTTATGCAGAGTTTATAGGAAGTGCCTAGAGATAAGCTGAAGCCAACCTAGTTTTAGGCGGTAGGTAGATGACCCAATTATCTCGTACTGCCAATGATACCAGATGAGGTCTGCTGGCCTCTGAAAGAGTAGCTTCTGTGCAGCATCAGAAATGTTTTTTATCTCATTTTTTCTCCTGTCAGTGCTGATGGACAACTAAGAGGTGGATAGAATTTAAAGGACATTATGAGTATCTCCTGTAAGTATTGGAGAAAAATGCCTCTAAATTTTTGATCATCTACTTGTTTGTATTTTTAACTTAAATAGGACTCAAATAATTCACCCACTTAACAAGAAAGCTTCAAGCATGATGAAATCTGTCTTATTTCTCATATGCTGTAATAGGCATCTCTTCCATACACACCTGCCCCTGTCCTCCAAAAGTTTATACTCTTAACTTGTAGGCATATGTGGCATGGCAGGTGTGACTGAAAGGGAATTGGATTAATTTCTTGAATATGCACTTTTCACATTTAAAGGATTTATCAAAAAATCTAGGAATGAAATACCCAGTACCAAGACAATTGGGAAAGATGAGGAACCTTACTACTTAATCCATCTGGGTATTGATAAAGTCCTCTTATCTATATTCTTCTTTAGAGGGCTGAGTGGCACACTCATATAACTTGAATTGTAAGAATTCTGCAAAACTTTTTCTGTCAGATAGTAATTTTATTGGGAAAGGGTTCTGCAAACACTGAGCTTGTTCAGATTTTCAGGACCAAAAAAAAGAGAGGGAGAGAGATGCTGAAAACTTTTTAAGTAGAAAGTGTTTTCCTGGATGTGTTATGATAAGCTTCATTAATATAATCACTTATTATTTTTTCCCCCACTGGAATTTTTTTAATTTGCCATTCACACTGGAGAGCATTTATTTAATGATTACAAATATCTGAAAAATATCTCAGTGACTTATCACAGCCTGTTCAATGTGTTTTGGAAACTTCCTCAGAAGTTTACTGACCACAAACATGAACAAATCAGCTCCATTTCCTTGCAGGATGAGATGAAGTACTGCACTCTCATCTTACAGATAACAGCCTGAAAGAGAACAATATTACCACAAAAGTACTTCTGACTTTGACTGACTGCTTGCAGATTCCTTTTTGAGTGATATTACCACTAAATAACATGTTTTGTGTTCACAGTATAGCTGTTGTTGACTTTCAGTACCTGGAAATAAGAATTCAATTTCAAGCTGAGGCGAGAGCAAGAATGGTGAATAACAGACAAGGAGAAGTCCGAAGTACTTAACAACTTCTTTGCCTCAGTCTTCACTAGCAAACTCCCTCTTCACGAACAAGTTGACGGAACACTAGATTGACATCAAGGGGGGAAAGTCCCTCCTGCTGTGAGTGAAGTCAAGGTTCATGACCATCTGAGGAAGCTGGCTATCCACAAGTCCTTGGGGTCTGGTGAGATGCATCCCAGAGTCCTGAGAGAATTGGCTGATGTAGTTGTTAAGCCACTCTCCATGATGTTTGAGAAGTCATGGCAGTCAGGTGAAGTCCCTGGTGACTGGAAGGAGACAAACATCACACCCATTTTCAAAAAGGGTAGAAAGAAGGATGCTGGGAACTACTGATCAGTTAGTCTCACCTTTGTGCCAGGAAAGATCATGGGGCAGATTCTCCTAGAAGCTGTGCTGCAGCACATGGAGGACAGGGAGGTGATTCAATACAGCTTCACCAAGGGCAAGTCATGCCTCACCAACCTGATGGCTTTCTGCAATGGAGTGACTACATCAGTGGACATGGGAAGACCCATGGTTATAATTTACCAGGATTTCTGTAAAGTCTTTGACACAGTACTCTATAACATCCTTCTCCCTAAGTTGGAGAGATATGGACTTGAAGGGTGGATGTTTGGTGGATAAGAAACATCCAGAGGGTAGCTGTCAATGGCTTGATATCTAGGTAGAGAGGAGTGATGAGTGGTGTCCCTTAGGGATCTGAGCTGGAACCAGTGCTGTTTAATACCTTCATCAATGATACAGACAATGGAGTTGAGTGCACCCACAGCAAGTTTGCTGATGTGGTGTGGTTAACACGCTGGAGGGGCAAGATTTCATCCAGAAGGACCTGGACAGGCTAGAGAGGTGGGCCTATGCAAACCACAAGAAGTTCAACAAGGACAAGTTCAGGGTGCTGCAGCTGGGCCAGGCCAATTCTCATTACCATTTTAGAATGGCAGGTGATGTGCTAGAGAGCAGCTCTGTGGAAAAAAACTTTGGAGTGTTGAAGGGCAGAAAGCTGGACATGAGTGTGTGCTTGCACCCCAGAAGGCCAACCTTATCCTGGGCTGCATCAGCAAAGCTGTTGCCAGCAGGTCAAGAGAGGAGATTCTACCTCTTGTGGGACACCACCTGGAGTACTGTGTCAAGCTCTGGAGCCCTCAGCATAAGGACATGGAACTATTGGAGAGGGTCCAGAGAAAGGCCATGAGGATGATGCGAGGGCTGGAGCACCTCTCTTATGAGGACAGACTAAGAGAGCTGGAGCTGCTCAGCCTGGAGAACCGTAGGTGCCAGGGAGACCTCATAGCTGCAACCTGGTACCTGAAGGGGGCCTGCAGGAGAGCTAGGGAGGGACTGTTTGCTGAGGCATGTAGTGATAGTGCAAGGATAATGGTTTTAAACCAGAGCAGGTCAAGTTAAGGTCTGACACAAGGAAAAAGTTTTTCACCATGAGGGTGGAGAGGTACTGGAACAGGTTGCCCAGAAAGGTGGTGGAGGCCCCATCCCTGGAGGTCTTCAAGGCCAGGCTTGATGAGGCTCTTAGCAGCCCATCTAGTGCCGAATGTCCCTGCTCACTGCAGGGGGGTTGGACTAGATCACCTTCCAGTGCTATGGTCCTATTAAAGAAGAAAGGAACATAGAGGGACTCTTTTCTTAATGCCCTAAGTTCCCACTCCTGATTGTCTTCTGATGATTAAGAACTCTAACTTTTAACTCTTTGGTCTCTGCTCAGTCTCATCAAAAGGTCCAACGTAGGTATTTGGAATTTGACATTTATGTCTGAACTGGCAACACTGTAGCGGGCTAAACTTTGCATAGTCAAAAGGAGGCAATAAATTACTAGGATGCAACCGATGTCCCGCAGATGGCATCTGAAGTATAGCAATTGAATTACGTGCTAGCACCTGCCTCTCAAAGAAGGGTTATTAATCCACAGATGGGGATCTAAAGGTAGGGGAAATTAATCCCACCTTCTGTGTCTCACCCAACTGGCTGCTTACTCAGCCACCTGTGTCATGCGTTGTCTCCTTGGCTAGAAAGAGCTGGCCTTGACACAAACATGTCTTCAGTCCTTTTTCTCCATCTGTTTGCTTTGGTATCTCTCCTGCCCTCTGTTAAATTAAGGCATCCTCTTTTTCCATGGTACTTGTATTCCTGCACCTCTTTCTAAAACTATGAAGGTTATGAGGATAATCTTGCTCATCCCTTGCAGTTCTCCTCACTGCACTGCAGGATAGCAGTGGATGCAAAAAGGTCAACCTGCAGCTTCCTCAGGGAACTGGAGCTTGTCTACTGCTGTCATTGGTTTCTGAAAATGAGTTGGCTTTTTCATGTTGTCTGCTGACTACATATGACCTCTGAGTTTTGAAATCCATTTAACTTGCCAAGACTGAACAGATAAAATTATGTGTTTCCAGCATCAAGGGCATGCTCCTTTCTTCTGCTCATTCTTCAGCTGGCTGTAAAGAAAACAGGAGAGGACTTTAAATTAGAAAATGTTTTACCTTTCAAAAAAAAAATTGAACATTTTTCTTCTAATTTGCTTCTGAAAGCAGATGTCCTTTATCCCCCTCAAGGTAAAAACCAAAACCAAACACCCAGAAACTCCCTTATCACAGAAATTCAGCTTCAGGCAGCAGTATGATACACATACTACTAGCCTCAGTAATTCGAGCTGTCATTTATAGAAGAAAGAAGAAAAACAGCTTTACAAAATCTTATGATAAAAAAGATATTCTACAAATTAGATTTTTTTTTTACTACATTTGTATATATTAATATTGAAGTTCAAGGCTAGAACTGCTTTCAAATAACAAGTCTTGTCAGTAGAAAAGTATAGGCTTTAGGTATTACAAAACTACCGATTAATTTAGATTATACTCACCAAAAAGTTTTAACTAGGAAAGAAGACTTCATCAAAAGCTCAAGTTTTACATTATCGTAAGGGGTAGTGAGGGATACTGATGTTCAGTGCACTCTTCTATAAGCAGGTTTGACCTAATGTTCTCTGCCTCCGTAAAAAAATTCCTAGTTCCTCTTGTATGAGAGAATATGGTACTTGTTGTTCTGATATCTCTGGTTCAAACCACTTCACTTTCTCTTAATTTAGCATTCTTTCTGTTTAGCATGAATACTGAGGGTGAAGAGAAAGGTGGTACTGTCTACCACTTTATGTTCTTGCTTCATTTTGTTTCACATGGATGAAAAATACATGCTTTGATTCAAGTCAGGATAAAAAAAAGTGTATATATAAATATATAAAAATACATCTTGCCAATTGAAATCATAGTAAAGACCAACATGAAGACAGTGAAAAATACCTCTTCCACTGACTCTTAAGAAAGTTTGAATGATAAATGTTCTCCTGCAAACTTGCCTGCTGGCAAGCCTTCTTTTATCTTAAGTGTATGATATTTATTTTTTAATGATCTATAATAGAGATAAATTTCTATAAGTAAACTGAACTGTGATGCCTACTCATCCCCTTTTGATAGCAATTAACATTCATACAATGCATTTGCAAAACAATTTTCTTTATTAAAAACCTCTGTTAAATGTTCAGAACCAGCTGTCTTCTGAAAGTTCCTGTTCACACAGAAATTGTAGAATATAGATTGTTCAGAGAAAGTTAATCAATTCTGTTGTTTAATAGGAAGATAAAATATAGCCTAGAGAAATTCTTGTATTTGTTGTGCCAACATTCTGAAGTTTCATTTCTGTGGTTTATTTGTCAGGAGAAGAATAAAGTATGCTTATTTTCCTGCTTATAGTTCACTATTCAAAAGCATTACCACTAAAATACCCTTCTCCAAAAAGAACAATTGCTAAAATAGTACTTATGTACAAATCTACCTTTATTTTTCTTTTACATTTGTGTCTTCTTTTGAGAATAGATATTCCAAGGCCTTACATAATTGATTACAAAGTGAGAATTACCTTTTTTCAGTGCATCATTAAGCTTATATATAATACATTTATAGGTATTATCTTATTTAGTTGATGACATATGCTTACTCTGCATATTTCTGTAGTATTCCTGTCATATTACACTCTGGAAGTATCTTACACCTAGTTAGTGACTGTAATATATCTTACACCTGTCTTACACATCTGTCGCTTACAGGACAAGAATATAGAATTGATTTGTAATTATTCCTCTTTTTGTATAACTTTCTGAATTATGTACTGCTGCATGCATTTATTCAGCTGCCATACTTCTGGGACACAAGACATTTGAAATTAGATAAGCAAAAAAGGAAACAATGAAAGATGTTCAAAGTGGGACTCCAAGATAAGAATGTGCTTTTTGGATTGCACATCAAAGGTACAACATGATGTAGCAGGTTGAATAATTTCTAACAAGTTCTTTCCTCATCAGGTAATAAAAAGCATAGAATCATAGAATAGTCTGTGTCGGAAGGGACCTTAAAAATCAACTAGTTACAACCCCCCTGCCATGGGCAGGGATACCTTCCACTAGATCAGGTTGCTCAGTGCCTTGTCCAGCCTGGCCTTAAATACCAGAGGGGACATTCGCCTGTTTACGTGTAAACCTAGTCCAGTGTCTCACCATCCTCACCATAAAGAATTTCTTTCTTATATCTAGCCTGAATCTCCCCTCTTTCCATTTACATCCATTATTCCTAATCCTGCTATCACATATCCTATTAAAAAGTCCCACCTTTATCTTGAAGTTTTTCTTAAATTTTTTGCTTAGGTCAAGAAAATGCTCAAGACTCTTACTGTGCAGTGACTACTTGTGTGAGCTTGGTGGAAACTCTCTAATTTTAGCAGTAGAGTAACAGAAAACGAATTCAGCTTCCTCCTGTCATGTGAAGAATTAGTAAACCTTTTTGTTTGTGTGATTTTTTTTCTAATTGGAAAGCATTGGTCTAGTGATATATGTGAACTCAATGTTTTGATGAAAAATATTTTGAAAAAGCTTTACAAGACTACAGTATGGATGTATGTGAGAGACCTTTCCTGTAATATCCTGTAGCTCTAGTAATTGTACCTTTCTCCAGGAAAGAGGAAGACCACAGGGTACAGCGCACATTCTACCTGATTCAAGGGTTATATTCACATGTATGAATGTGTATTCTAAGGATTTTTTTTTTTTTTTTGCAACTAAGATGTATAGGAAGCAGCAAGAATGGGGCAACTCTGAGAGGGGTCACATAGGGAGTGAAGGTGCTACTCACTGAGCACCATAGTGTTTGAGTGGGGAAGGTAGAGCTGGTTGCTGGTAACCATTGATAGCTCAGGCAGGATGATAAGATGAACAAGTGTCAGGAGCTGCCCAGAGGGGTGAACAGAAACAAGTGGAGCCATATCAAAGGATAGGGCTGGAGGAAAGGCTGCAGCATGGATCTGAGGTTTTTCCAGGATGCAGTGCAGAAGACCCTGGTGACATTGCTGAGATGGGAACTGAGGGCCTCTGGAAAAGCTGAAATGGAATCTTTGGGCCCTGTGCGGCTGGGGCAGAGACAGTAAGGACCATCAGTGCCCTCAAAGGCCTGATATTGACTTTATTCCCCTTGGAGAAGGAAGAATTTGGAGATGCTGTAATTTCTATCTTCAAATACGCCAGGGGCATCGGAGAGAAGATGATGTCAAGCTTCCTTTGGCAATGTACAGTGAGAGGAGAAGCGGCAACAGTTATAAGCTGCAAACAAGGAGATCCCAATGGAAAATAAGAAGAGAATGGAGGAGCAATTCAGTGTAAGAGATGTCTGACACCGCAGCAAATGTCCAGTGGGACTATTGAGTCTCCATTCCCACAGGCACTGAAAATTTGAATGAATGAAACTCTGAGCAACTTCTTGTGTGTCTGAAGCTAGCTCTGCTTTGAGTAAAAGGTTGGACTGGATAAATCACAAAGACATTTTCATCTGAAAATTCAGTGGTTATAAAAAAGGATAACTCTCATCTCAAATATATTGAAATGTGATTGGGTTCCCTGGAATGGGAGAAGAGGGTATATAAATCAATGTGTTTTCCTTTAAAAGCTTAAGGGGGAAAAAAAAGTGGGAAGAGTTGGGAAAGGTCTCATTTTGTCCTGATGTAATAGCATGCATGCAACCAGATTTACTGATTCATAAAACTCTTCCCTACTATACTTTAGCAGCAAGAGAAACAACTGTAATCTCAAATCTTCACCATCCACCAAAAGCAAGTAGACTGCTGCCTCACCCTTCTCAGTGATCACTGCCACTTGGTAATAGCCATATGAACAAAGAACTTGTTTAGATCTCCTGTTTTAACTCATTTTTCAGTGACCATATTCAGCCATTGTCTTGAGTACTAATTATTCCCTTTCTTCCTAAATCCCTTACCAAAAACTATGAGAAAATCAACCTGTTCAGTAGGGCTTATTGCCACCCATTGTTATCCCTAGGATTAATAGCATCTGTAGACCATTTCACGTTACCATGGCAGCCAAATTGAATGTAGTGATTTTTTTCATAGGTTGGCCACAGATACTGTGGCAGGTAGAAAATACAAAGCAATATTTGTTTATAATTTTTATCTGGGTTATAACAAATTATCTTTTGTAAATTTCTTGTTGTCTGTGATGAGTGCCTGTGGTATAGGATTTTCTTGTGAAAGAATCAATAGAAAAGGAGAACTTCCTATTTGATTACATAAGTGATTATATGAATCTGGCATTTTATCCTGAATGATGGTAAATTTTAAAAACTACAGAGAAAAATTCTTATAAAGCATATAATTGAACATTACCAAAGACAACTCGCTGTCCTATGGTCTTGAAAAATCATTAAATAAACAAAAAGAATAGGTTATGCTCTAAATTAAAAAATAAAAATAACAAAACAGAACACAAAAAACCTCTGTATTTTTAATTTAAAGATTGGTGTATTTTTACTGTCCGTGGATAGCAAAATCTGAAAAGATTTAAAATAAATCCTATAGAATCTTGTAATAACAGGAATAATCTTGTGTTTGTTCTCTAGCCCTCTCTCACAATTTCCACTAAAGTATCTCAGTATATACTGTAGAAATCATGCTCACATTTATAGAGACCTTAAAAGTGTTGAAGTGTTCTTTCTGCAGCTAATCATGGTAAGAGCTTCTCTTTTTGTATTTATTTTAACTAAACCCAAGTTTTTTGCTTATTAAAAGGTGTTTGTAAGATAGTCTGCTGGAAATACGACAGAAGAAATTGTAAAAAGTTAACAAAATGCTGCAGTAATAACATAGTAATTGGGATTATGCTGTCACTTATAATAAGTTGAGTAAAGACTTTGATCTCAAACAGAGGCCCTTGTTCAACACTGGCCTGCTCTGTGTTTGTGTTTGTAGTCTATGATAATGGCTTAAAAATTCAGTGTGAAGTATGTTTTGGTTTTTTTCTCTAAACTTGATCTTGACATATCTTTAATTCTCTTTTGTCTTAGTCATCTGCTGTGTACAGTGTTACTTAAGCTCTGATGTGTTTGCTGGCTGCAAGCCTTACCTGCTCTGACTTACCTTGGCTAATCAGCACTATTGCAGTGGAAAGACATCTCTGTCTAAACTGTCTGCTCAAAACAGGGTCTTCTAGAGCAAGTTATTCAGGACCACCCTGACCACTCAGGTTTTAAATCCCCTCTTTCAAAGATCTTCTCTTGGGTGACTCAGCCTGTTTGAGTTAGTAGACTACAGTCCTTTACCTCAATTGTTTCCAGACAGTAAAGTCCTGTTTTTGGTTGGGCATTTTCATCAGTCCCTGGGTGCCTGTATCTCAGAATCTCTAGTACTTCCTTTGATTGTGTTTTCTTTCTTCTAGTCCAGTCTTTTATTGGAGTACCTTCCCTGACTAAGAATTCTTCCTGAAGAAAAAATTCTTCCTGAAGAAAAGATTCTGTGGAATAAGGGATGAATGTGATGATGGAACTGAATGGAAAAGTAGTCAGAAAACAGATTGGAAGGAACATGAGACAAGTTGTCTGTGGGTAAGGTCTGTGGATATCAAGTGTGGCTTGTATCTCTCTGGTGGTTTTTAGTGGTCTGCCTGTTCATGTTATGTACTTCTGATTAAGGCTTTGATGTATGATGATGGACCTCTGGTGTTAACAGTACTGCCTAGGTCAATGTATAATCCTTGATACTATTTTTGTCTGTGCCAAAGTTACTGATGTAAACAAGTGGGAGATCTTGCAGCTGTCTGACTGCCCTCAGAGGAACTACATTAGTGGCCCTCCTAATGCCTGATGGCTTGTCTTTCAATGTGACTTGAATCCTAAACAGTCATGTAAGTGATCCTCATTTTACTCCCATGATATTATGGAAAAACTTTTGTTAGTCTTGCCAGACCTTTGGTCTTTAATACATCACTTTCCTTGTTAGTTCTTTTAATGAGTAATCTTAGTTTTTCCCCCCTCTCCTTCTTTAGAATTGCTTTTTTTGAATATTTTTCTTCTTTATGTTTATATGGGGAGTTTGGAAAACACTCAAGTAGTTTAAGATCCCTTTGTAGCTTTTAAGCTTTTAAAGCTTAGCTGAAATCTTTCTCATATAGCTGTACTTTGCCCAAATTTTCTGGCAGATCTGGGCAATAAATGTATGATCTCTCTCCTGCTGTGATACAAATTTATTTTCCTCTTTGTCTTACCAGTGAGTATTTTCTTCAACAGAGGTATATTTGTTAGGGTAGAGTGAAATTGCTGTATATTGAATAAATTTTACATTTAGTGTCTTAAGAGATTTGGATTTTCTTTGTTTAAGTCAAAGAAATGCCTCTGCGGTGAATTTGGATAGCAAATCTTACCTGGAGACTGTTGCTAGGTAAAAAGTTCTTTTGTTGCTGAATTAGTTTAGTTGGAGCATCTATTGCTAAGAAAACATTAAGCAGAACCATAGGTGAGGAGGCAGGCAAGCTGGGTAAAGCAGGCTGTTAGTAGCATGGACTTACGTGGAGAACCATTTATGCTTAAGAAGGGACCTCAATGATAAATTACTCACAAAACGAGCTTGGTTCATAATTCTTTTTTTTAATTATTTTTTCTTTGGCATGGGGAGCGGTCCACTGTCCATTTGCAGCTTTTGCTGCTTAAGTAGATCATGAGTTTTTATCATTGACTTTCTTTTGTTTTGTTTTGGTTTGGGCTTTTTTTAATAGTACTTCACTATGAATTATCTTAGTCAAGCTCAATATTCTTTGCTTTTCAAAGAAAACAAGATGATAATTTGACAAAAAAGTGACAGCCACAGGTGCCTGTGGGTTTATCATTAAAAGACACAACTAAAAACTATATATTAAGCCTGAATAACTGTCAAATAATGGGTCAGAAGAATAACGGGCACATCTGGCATAGAAGTATAGTACAAAGATAGATCATCAGCAGGTGATTGTCAGTTAAAAACAGGAGTGAATATAGAAGCATTTGTTAAAAGGCTGGCTTTGAGTAAAGACTTTATCCAACTGCTGAGGACAGACAATTACTTGAGTAGATCTAAGTGGCAGAGAACAAGTGCACTATAGCTGACTTGCTGCAGAGGGTCAGCCTTAAGGAGCTTCTGAGGTGGCTGCCTTGACAATACTCAATACTAGAACTTGCTTATTTGTAACCTTTGTTGTGTGGAAACTGAATCTAATTAGCTGTCCAGTGCATGCCAGCTCTGCTTGCCTGACACCCCATGGATCCTGAAGTCTGCCAGGTGATCAAATGATGTAACTGCCTGTCTTCAAGAAGCAGAAGCTTCCTGGGAGTAAAGAATTCACATGCATAAATTCTTTAACTCCCACAGAGCCTTTCCTCAGCATTATTCCTCACTCTGCTAGCTTCACAGGGGTTGCAGCAGATCTAGGACTGTGGTAGGAAAGAGAGGAAATCTTCAGGACTGATTTCAAAGTCATCCTGGACCCCTTCACTCAGAATGAGGGAAGCAATCTGACTTCCTACTCTGCTACAGCTGGGTAAGCTGTAATCCATCTATCTCTTCTCAGCCCATCTTCTCCTTTACAGCTGTTTCTTAGATAGTTAGAATTTGAAAGTCTTTGATACAAAGGTTTCTGTCCATCCAGTGGAAGCATGTGATCCTGGGGGTTCAGTGATATAATCCTTTTGCATTTCCACTTATGAAGGTGATAATTTAGCCATTTGAAGAACCAGTTCTCATTAGAATTACTTCTTCTTTATGTCTTCTTTTGACTGACGTGGGTCATTTTAGACCAGATTTGCAAGCAGTCTAAGTCACTGGGACTTGGGACATGAATGGAGATAATCAGGGTTTAGATCATGCAGAAGCTCCAGGACAGTGTTAGTAAAGGTCATAATTACATAATATGATCCTCTCTGTCTGAGAAGGGGTAAACTGAGCTTACATATTCTCAACCTTGGTATTCTCTTTCCATGTGATAGAGAAAAAAAATCTTATCAATATAGAACATACGTTTTGTATGCAGGCTGTGCAGACCATCAAGGTCACATCTCTACCATGTGAAGGAAAAAATTGATTTGCTTTTTAAGACATTCATAGGAACAGGCAGAAGATAACTTACTGTTTGTGTGTTTTTCTGAGCAAAACTAGGGCTTCAAAAGCAGAGTCTTCTGTGTATGTGTGTGAGTGAAAGGAGCTTCACAGTATTAGACAATTCATCCTTTCTTCCACTGTCCATTCCTCTTTTTTTGCACTGATTTCTCAGACACATCATATTTTTATAGTCCTTTGTCTTTCCTAGCTTTCTGGAATGTCGTGCATCCCTACTGGAGTACTGGATACAGGCTTATCAGCATGTATCATGAAGGGCAATGCCTCAATTGTACACATAGTAGAAGGCTATTCAGCAATAAAAATCACAGAGAAATCCAGAGTTCCAAGGTTAATGCACAAGGCTTTTTATAATATTATGAATAAATTTTCAGTATGACATTACCTTTTAGTCTTAAGAAAACCCAGACTAAAAAAATTATCTTAAAAAATTCTTTGCAAGGTGCTTGTTTTAGCTGCTTGTGTAGTGACAGGAACATGGCATGCATGAATGATTTATTGCTAGAATGAGAGTTGATTGCTTAGCAGTCATTACAGAATTCTAGAGAGGAGGCTTGTTGGATTTTTTTGGGGTGTTTTTTGGTGTTCTTTTTTTTCCACTAGCCTGAATATACAAATAAATGTTTGGCTTGTATGTTTGGATTTGAGCCAAAAAAATTCAGCCTGAACAGATGCCAATTTAATAATAAAATATGTAATTCATAATTTTCACTGTTGGTGGTTTGCAGCATAAATAGAAGGAGTAATTAAATCAAACTAGAGTTATTCTGAGTGTTGTGTGACTTATCAAGGATCCCACATGTAATGTTTGTTTTTCTATTACAGAATAGAGTTTGGAAATATTAGTGGAAGCATGCATTTTGAAAGGTTTAAATTTTACTTGTAAATGAACAGAAGAGAACCAAGAAATATTCTAAGAGAAATGGTCTGCATTTTTTTTAGTTGAGTAATACTGTTATAGGCATTATATAATTTTGTAGATTAAGATGTGTATAAGGGATGGAGGAGATTTTTCTGAGAATTTTGGCAGAAATTCTGTAAGAACTTTGACTTCACATAATACAATGAAAGGATGTGCACCAATCCACTATTAACAGAATATGTATCATCATACAGAATCCAAACCTGCACTCCAAGAAGGACATTTTTGCTTCAAACAATATCTGCTTATTATTAGATAGGTATATCTGACCTATTCTCTTACACTGCATTCTAACTGTAGCAGGAAGGGGCTGGACTTCAATTTGGTCCAAAGAATCATGCTATTTAAGCAAATTTTCTTTCCCAAATTCAACAGGGTAATGTTCTGTCACTTAGTCCTACCAGAAAAAAATCCAGCAGTAGATTTACTATTCTTCATTTGGGATTCCCACAAAATAGATACATAGCCATTCATAGTTCTTCACCAGTAGTGAATTACCAGGCAGACCTCTGTGTTGTGTTACATTGTATTTACTGTAAAGAAGTAAAAGATAATTGTCACATTTCAAAATCAGTATATTTCTATTAATGATTTCAGGAAGTGTGGGAGGAGATCCAAATAAAATATATACATTGCCCATAGTTTTATATACACAGTAGAGTACATACTAAGTGGTTATTAGTTGCTAAGAAATAGATAATTGAAAATATTGGGCTAATTCCTTGAGGAGGATTAGTATCTTCCTCTGGGATAGCATCAGATATTCCCACCTTTGGTTTAGCTTAGTGGTGAATAGCTGAATAGAATTTTGCCACAAAAACAGGGAAGGAAACAATAACACATATAACCTTGCTAATGCCATCCTTGCTAATGTAATGAAGATAATGATTATGGGATAGTCCCTTCCTGCTGCTACAGTAATATCCAGAGAAACAGAAGCTTTGTCTGTTACGAAGCATTTTACAAATCTAAGTATTTAGTTGGGAAAATGTTAGCAGGCATAAAAGTGGCACCTTCAGTTTGCTACTTCTGTAAAATTACTATCTAACTGATTTTTAAAGTTTTCAGTCAACTTAATTTCTTATTACTATATGCCAAGTGCACTTAGTTTAATCTGGCCTCCTCTAAAGGTATAACCTTCTTACTTAAGGACAAGGTTATAATTTTACTTGTCAAATGGTCATCTGTAGATGACTTCCCATTCTGGTCTTGGTTGTGACATTAGCTTTCAGGAAGCTAAGGAATATTTTGGTCTCCTGCTTCCTATAGTAATGAAACTGCACCATCTTAGCTTCCACCAAGCTCCATTTCACCCACAGAGATGACCATACAAAATATTGAGACCATGGTATCAGATCTATTATTTTTTTGCATCTACTTATCTTGACTTGAGTTTAAACACAGCACTTCCTAATTGCCTTTTCTAACTGTTTACGTTATGACCCAAAAGGCAGTGGCTAGCAGCTGTTAGTCTCAAGAGCTGTAGTGTATAAATTCCAATACAGTTCTGTCACTGCTGCAACCTGCTGGTCACAAACAGCTTTCAAAGGAAATGCTCTGTCCTCATTAAAATTCTCTTGAGAGTGTGGGGACAGGTGTGAGGAAATTCCTTTTGTTAATGACTGAGTTAAGGAGGCCATGTGCTGCGATTTCAAGATAGATACAAAACGTGTTTCTGTGTAGATTCTGAGACTACAAGCAATCAAAGGCGGGTGAAGGAAATTTTCCATTTTGACGTGGCTCCATTCTGAGCATTTGTCACTTAGATGCAAACTACATGGTGAGCAGAAGGCAGCCTCAACTTAGTTAGACATAAAGATCTTTCTAGAAACGGAAAACCAAGGAAGCAAGAAAAATAGTGCAGAAGTGGCTACAAAAAAGTAATAGCCACAATCTGTACAAAGTTGTTTCTGTTCAAGTACTGGAATATTGACAGCACAGTAAGTTCCTTCTGTATGTGCAAGGTACCAAGCTAAGTAACTGTCACAATATAAATTAGAGGCCAGTATATACCTTCTCTATTGTCACAGAATGAAATGTTTATCTGAAAAAAGCTTTGAAATGTAAGTCTCTTGATAAAGCTGACTAACAATGTAGAAGAAAAAGTAAATAAGCATCTCATAAAGACATTAGATCTATCAGGTAAAGAACTCCTCTTCACAGATTAGAAAGCTTGATTTTTGTACTTCATGTACTTTTGAATTCTATATTGCTTCATGATTCAGTATAGCTGACTTCAACAAAAGGTAGTGTATTGTTATGAAGTACAAGTAGAAGATTGTCTCATGCAATTTTTGTGTTCAGCATTTCAAGCTACTTTTATTTTTTGAGAAAAATTATAATGTGCACATTCTGATCCATTAGGAAGAAAAGGTGTCTCTTATTGTAAATAAAAGACTGATTAATAGCAGATATTTTTCCTCTTTAGTGACCGGTACACTAAAGGGAAACACAGTTTTCATCTAGAGGAATTACTCCCACACTTGGAGCTTGGTACTTCTGCCCAGCAGTGGACAGGTCTAGAAAAAAATGCTTCAAATTTAAAGAGACCATTTACCACAAGCCAAAATTGTAGAAAGAATATGTAACACAGAAATAATGACTACTTACATACTTGAAATGTCCAGCGTGATGCGAATGCCTTTAGCAGAGAATTAATTTAAAATCTAGTCCTCTAAACTTCCAGTACTAGTCTTCCCTCATGCTAATGTGATAAAAATGCTGTGCTTTATCCCTGAAATACTACTATAGAAGAGTTAGAGAAACACCTGGCTGCTGGAGTCACCTGTCTCATGAGATACCCTGGGCTGACCTCTCATTTTACTGAAAACGGGAAAGATTAAGAGACAAGGTCTACGGGCTTCCCTGTCTAATGGGGCTTAGAAACAGTTGGGAAGAATCCTTCAAAGGGAGAAGGGAGGACAGCAAAGGTAATCAGCTTTTAAAGGGAGCATTGAGAGACTGAGCGGGTCATTCTTACTCTAAGGGAATGATAAACTGTATTTTTTGAACCTGTAGTTCCCAGACCGCCTGATTGAGAAGGTAATTTATTAAAACCTACATAGAAGAAGATTACAGGCAGATACTTTCCCCTGAAGCTAGTCATCGTGTCAGCTGCTGATATTAAGTTAGGATTAATTCTAAGGCTCTATAGTTTATTTTTTTTCTATTTAAAGAGAATGACAAGTTATTTCACATGCTTATTTTCAGATATCAGTTTTTACAAACTGATCTGGAGGATGATTTTAGCTTATAAAAGTTGTCCCACTAGGACATGACCTTGCCAAAGGCAGCAACTAATATAGTGCTAAAGATGTTAAGCAGTCAGCATATTTAAGGCCTAGCAATTTAAAAGATGCAAGCAAGCTCCATATTACACATTCATCTATCTGGATATGCTAATTTTTATCAAAAAGGAAAAAAAAATATAACACCCTATAAAACAACCCAAATTATCTCACTTTTTTCTTTACAAATGTGATGAATTTTGAAAATAAAGAAAATAGATCAGATGTAAGTGGACACTGAAGAAAGAAACAACAGAGCTAGAATTATTCACTTAATATTTTCTACACATCTTCCCCAAACATACATGGTTTGGGTCATGTATGGTTGAATGATACTTTTCAAAAGAAAATCATTACAGCGTTGAAGTTGCATATATTGATATGTTAATATGCAGAACAGTGAAGGTAGAAAGGTTATTTAATACTTTGCTCTGTCTTCATGTCACAGTCCATGTTCAGAGGTACAGGAAAGTGTGTTTTACCTGTAGAAAACAAAAAATGTGGAAAACTTGTATACTTGTAGAAAAGGAAATTTGCCCTATTTGAGTTAACACGTCGCAA
Source organism: Turnix velox (assembly GCA_013400935.1). NCBI lineage: Eukaryota > Metazoa > Chordata > Aves > Charadriiformes > Turnicidae > Turnix > Turnix velox. The sequence goes on along the minus strand of VZTY01026070.1, from coordinate 256,693 downwards.
ATGAAAGGAACTTAAGAACAAGTAAATGCTAGAACAGCACTTTTGTGAAAATAATGAAGAAAGAAGTCAAAGTAACTAATATCAAAGTAACACTGATCTGAGCATGATGTGGATTGCTTTTTCAAAGACAAGCTTCTGTGTCATCATGTCAGCTGCTAGACCATGTTGCCATGGAGGAAGAGAACGGACAGAGTACAAGTAAAGAAAACATTTCTGTAGCCTTCCAATAGTGTGGAACTATAGCATCTTGGAAACACAATGCCAAGTATGGTCTGCATTCATCTCTTCTATGTGCTGTCCCTGCACTGTGCTGATGAGCAGAAGCCTAGAAAAGGAAAACAGCAGCATCTAAGCTCCTGGGCACCAATTAGATAGCCTTACAGTGGACCTGCTGCTGGGCTTGTAGCAGCTTCTTCATACAAACTCCAGTGTTATTTTGCTCATTGCAAATTCTTATTCCATAAGCTCAGTGGGGTTTGAAACTACTGCTTGAATCTTTCCAGTGTTTTTGAATACATATCTGATATTTATGCATAACTTGATAATATCTCATATGACTTCCTTATATAGCTCATCTTCTTTTTCAGTATCTTCTCTTATGATATATGGTAAGGAACCAGATAAAAAACTCATCATTTTTCTGTGGTGAAAAGAACAGATGCTTTTATTAACTTGTGTGTTAAGTTCTGTGTATTGGGGGAAAGAAGAAGGAATACATTATCCTAAAAACACTTTCAGAGTTCATCCTGTATTATTTTTCCCTGATGCTGCAGGTTTCAGAAACACCAAAGGGACACATCCATGAATTTTCCCGTTTTTTTTTTCCCCTGTTTTTGATATGTGTTGTTTGCTTGTTAACAGTAAGTAAATCTAAATTATGAAAACTAGCTAGGAATATGCAAGTACCCTACCCAGAAATTAAACTACTCTTCTTTTTCTTTCATTAAAATGGTAACCCCTTTCTTTCAAATAGCTCTTCATCTAGGTATCTTAAAGCTTGTCAAGTACAATTGTGTCCTTTCAGAGATGGAGCAATTGAAGGACAAATGCACAGCTAAGATCCCTTCCAAAGAATGCAAGAAAAGTTCTAAAAATAATCTTTGTAGTCACTAATTCATGTGACCCCCACAACTAAAGATACTGGGAGGTGCTAGGAACCTGAATATTTTGGTGGCATAAGGAACATGCAGAGAGAGGTAGTGAATCCTCTTCTTGCTCCCTTGGATATAGTCCTTCTATGATGTAAAAGGATCTTTAACTGCCTTTGGAATTGCCCACAGATTTGCTTTACTCTTCTGGATCTCTTTTTTGATTATCATCAGTAAGGATGCCAGCATTAATTGTAATGTTTTTTGATTTGTGATCTGAATACCTGTTGGATCAGAAATGAACCAGATCAAATGGCCTTTTAGGGATCAAACTGAGGGAGAAAGAACATCTGTCAGTTACAATCAATGATCAATTTATATTTTGTGTACATTGTATATTTTTTGCATAATGCAAGAATTAATTTTCTGAAGCCCAGATTGTGAAGTCAATGAGATTATTATCTGTTTCAGTGGCAGTTTTGCAAGACAAAGTCTGTATTTTCACATTTCACAAACAGGCAAATGCAAGTTCAGCACTGCAGGATAATGCAAAATTTAAGAGTAGGCTACTTTTAGAAGGTTCTCCTTACTGCTTTACTGGACCGTTTATCCAAGACTTGACATTGCTGAAGCACAATGGCCTACAAGATATCTGCTAAGGGCAGCACTGTGTCTTATACTTCATTTGTTTGCTTTTTTTTCTTTAAATCTTGAGACAAGCTACCTTCTGGAAATCAGATGTGTTTGCAATTTTGCCACAATGCCTTCAATATTTTCCTATCTTTTTCCCAGTTTTTTTCTTTTCTTCCTTTGCTTCAATGCTTGAGAATATGCATTTGTAGCAGACAATGATTTAGCAAGCATTTCACAGATCAGACCCTGCTCTTTTATGAGCCACCCTGAGTCCATGAAATGTGGGATGAAAAACAATTTAATGCTATGAGCTGGAGCACTTTCTCTGTTTTATCATGCAGAGCAGGAGGACAAAACTTTGGCCTAATGTCTAGAGTTGGAAAGAAATAGAGGGACATATTTGGCTAGTTATATCTGTTGATGTTTTCATAGTACTGACTTGAATAGTATCTGATGGACAGTTCTATCCCTTCACAAGTTCAGGATTTGCTGCAGTGGCTAAGATGTCTTATGTGTAGGCTATAGAATCATAGAATAGTTTGGTTTGGAAGGGACCTTAAAGATCATCGAGTTCCAACTTGGAAAGTTGTCATGTACGCACACATTCTGTGTTACTTCATTTGGTTAAAGGTTGTTTTTTTTTCAGGACATGAATTCTGTTTTCAATTCTGTCTTGTAAGGTATCATAACAGGTACTGATCATTTTCCTGTGATCATCAGGTGAAAGAGTGTATTTAAGAAACAATAGAAGAAAAATTTAATGTGAAGTTTAATATAAATATGTCCAATTTCTGAGGATACCTCTTAATTATTAGGAGTAACACTTCCAACTCTTTGTTCAAGGTACTAAGAACAGGATTCTCTGCTTGCGATCGTCTTTGAAAAGACTCCCCACACTCCAACACTCAAGATTTGTATTTCTGTCTTGCAAGTCTGAGCCCCTTTGAATTCATAAGCTCTTGATCGGGCCCTGACTAGCTTTGTCTGCTTCTGAAGAACTCAGCTGAAAATTAAAATCCCCAATATATTATTTGGAATAAAGTCTTTTTTCAACCTATGCTTAGACTAATGAATATCCTTTAAATGTTCTTTATTCTTAGCCAGAGTAGGGATTCAGTTGCTTAACTCCCTCCCTTCCTTTACTGAGAAGGAAGCATTCCAGCAGTCAGTATCACCAAATAGTCCTTCACCAGGCCTGGCCCTTGCCTGTCAATACAGCACCTTCAGGCACATTGAGTTGGGTTGCTAGAATTCTCTAGCTAAAGGCCAGTGCTTCTCAGATTTATCTTCCTGACCTGTTCCAGCTTCCTCTTTCAGCTGATACGTTGGGAAACCCAAAGGATTTGTTTCCTGAATGTTGCAGAAGATGCAGGAATGAGCTATATTACACTCCCTATGGTTCCACCACATAGAGGAAATCAAAGCTTTTCAGGTTTTTGTGTGTTTGCTTGTTTTTCACCTTTGCTTACAAACCAGGATTGAACACAAAAGAATAGTTAATACTTGGTAATTGCTCTTCCGGTCTACACTACCCCCTGCTATCTCTGGTTACAGTTTTATTTTATAAGGAGAATACTTTTCTGATTTCTGTGGTCTATCTTGATTTCAGTAAAGCATTTGATACTGTCTCTCACAGCATCCTAGCAGCTAAACTGAGGAAATGTTGTCTGGAAGATCAAGTAGTGAGGTGGACTGTCAGCTGAAAGAAGCCAGAGAGTTGTGGTTGATGGGATAGAGTGTAGCTGGAAGCCTGTGTCTAGTGGCATCCCTCAAGGATTGGTAGTGGGTCTTGTGCTATTCAAAATATTCATCAACAACTTGAATGAGGGACTAGAGTGCACTGTCAGCAAGTTTGCTGGTTACACAAAACTAGGAGGAGTGTCCAATATGCGAGAGGGCTGTGCTGCCATCCAGAGAGACTTGGACAGGCTGCAGATATGGGTAGAGAGAAATTCAATGAAGTTTGATAAGGGTAAGTGTAGAGTCTTACATATGGTCAAGAACAACTCCATATATCCGTATAAGTTGGGGAATGACCTGTTAGAGAGCAGTGTAATTGAAAGGGGCCAGGAACTATGAGCCAGCAATGCGTCTTTGTGGCCAAGAAGGCCAATGGCATCCTGGGGCATAGTAGAAGGAGCACAGTTAGCAAGTTGAGAGAAGTTCTCCTTCACCTCAACTTAGTCCTGATGAGATCATATCTGGAATTTATGTCCAGTCCTGGGGCCCTCAGTTCAAGAAGGACAGGCTGGAGAGAGTCCAGCACAGACCCACAAAGATGATGAAGAGATTGGACCACCTCCTTTATGGGGAAAGGCTGAGGGAGCTGAGTTTCTTTAGTTTGGAGGAGACTGAGGAGTGACCTCATTAATGTCTATAAATATGTAAAAGGAGAGTGGCAGGAGGATGGAGCCAGGCTCTTCTCAGTGAAATGCAATGGTAGGACAAAGGGCAATGGGTGCAAGGTGGAACACAGCAGGTTCCACAGAAATACAAGAAAAAGCTTTTTCACAGTGAGGGTGACAGAACACTGGAACAGGCTGCCCAGAGAGGTTGTGGAGTCTCCTTCTCTGGAGACATTCAAAAGCTGCCTGGATGTGTTCCTATGTAACCTGATGTAGGTGTTTCTTCTCTGGCAGCGGGATTTGACTAGATGATGTTTTGAGGTCCCTTCCAAACCCTGACTTTCTGTAATTCTATGTGTTCTTATTTGTATTACAGTTGTGATAAAAAGTTTGCAAATTAAAATGGATTTACATTTATGGAGGCATTATTTATGAAGCTAGAAAAGTTCCTGCCATTTAAACTCTGCTAATCTAATGTGCACAAAATTAATTTTTATAAATTTAATGAAGTAAAGAAAATTAGGACTACCAGTAGGTTGCATAAGAAGCTATGAAATTAATTGAAATCTGTCAGGTTAATCCAGAGTTGAATAGTGTCAGGTACTTAATGAAAAAATATTTTTTAAAGTGTGGCTTGTGTGACTAGGCAGTGTGATTTCCTAAACTAGTGAGAATTACTTTTCTAGTCCTACTTTTCTAGTAGTTTTTGAGTTCATTGACCAATTTCAGTCCAATTTGACAGGAGGCTATCAGTCTTAGAAAATGTATGATTTCATGAAAGCATTAATTCAATTGAGTAAAGTGAAGCTAAAGAATGAATTTGTCTGATGTTAGACATCAGGGAATCAAGGGAGGTGAAAAAAACTCACCACTATAGCAGGAAAAGCTTCACACGCAAGCAGGTAATCTGCAGGAAGCCAGACTTCATTTGTCTTCTTGTACAAGACATTACTTGTTTTTCTTGAGACTGCAGTTGTTTGGTGCTGCTTAAACTAGACTTCTCACTTTATTAAGTCTGTATTTGAAAGAAACCTCAACGGTATGTTGCTTGATCATGGTGTATGAGAGAGAAACTCATGTTTGGCATGAGATGAACCCTATGCTTTCTTCCACCCTAGTTACTCCATGACACTACATTAGGGCTGCTGCAATAGAGGACATACTGGAAGAGCAAGGGAAGGATACAGAGAAGGTCCTTGCTGAGCCCCAAGCAAGGAGTTGTAGTATTCACGGTATCATTTGGGGTAATCTGTGCCTCAAGGGTCTCATATATTTTCTGAACTCAAAAAGGCACTGTTCGTCACAGAAAAAAGAATTTAAAGGAGTAGTGGTGTCAAAATCTCAGTTGTTATTACACTTAATTTGCAAAGCTGTCCTTTTTAGGAGGGGAAAAAGAGGAGTGGCAGAGAACTTAAAACTATATTGCTAGGATAACCAAAATCAGAGGCAGACAACTGCCACTGTAGGTTTTATATTTTGGTGATATCCACTTAAAATAATTTTGTGATCCTTCACAAAATTGTTAGTCACCTTCTCAATTTCATGTGAGGCTTTGTGTTTTTTTTCTCTGACAGTGTGTTTTGAAGACATAACAGCGGAATTTAGATTTCTGTGTTCTAGCCACTATAAGAATCCAGTTGAAAAATCTCTGAAACTATGCTTTGTGTTTCCTATTGCACCAGTGTCTGATCTGTGCTTGGGTACTCTGTTGCAATTAGTCACTTCACTACAGACAGCAGAATGCAGAGGTGTCAAGAGCTGGAAAACAGATCTGTGAACAGTACAGAGGTTTCCATTTATTTGTCAAGTCCTCCTTAATTTCTTACCATGAAAGTCACGATTGACCCAAGCGGCTCTTTTTTTCCATGAGAAAGATAACACGACATTCGCAATTTATCCTGGTAAGCAATTATGTGTGTGCTGAAAGCAAATGCAGGAAGGTCTGTGAGATTAGAGGATGGTTCAGAACTAACGTGAGTGTACAAATTCCTTTAAAGAGAAGGTTAGAAAGGAAGTTCCTGAACTTTCCCCCCTCAAATTAGCACTCACTAATCTTTGTTCTCTTTCAGTGCAAGAGGTTTAAGGGATATGGGGTGGAAATAGAGTTGTGGAGAGCAGAATTCTGCAGTAGCAGAATCAAGAACAGTATCCAGCTGTCTTGAATGTTAGTACCGACTCTTAAATTAAGACATTGATTGAGCATGCATTTAGTAATGTGGCATTACAATTGCTTAATTTTGAATTGAACACACACATTCTCTCCCTCTGATGTGACACTTGGGTTGAGGTGGCTCTTTCCTACAAGTTTACACAGTTTGTAAGATTTGAAGCACGAGATATAGTAGTCACTGTGCTGATGTAGTGATCACTACATTAGTATAGTGCTCCCCTTTTCTTGTATTCAGTGCCTAAAGTTCTCTATTTGCTAATAGTAAGCACTGACTAGTGCTTGTTCACATTTGTAACAGCTACTGTTTTAAGAAAGTGAAGAATTGCATATCATGCAAAAAACCATTCTCTCCTAGCCATTGAATCTTCAAAATGAGAGGGCTTTTGATCAGTTCACTAACATTTTCATGAACTGTCTAGTTTTAAAATGTTTGAATCATTAAGCACTCTCATTGCAAAATGAGTATTCTCAGTGGCAGCACAAGAAATGACAGTCTGTAGAAATCTGATGGCATGTCAGAACCATATCTGCCTACAGATATTTGGAAAGTCTCTCGGATTATAGCTAAAAGTCCTGCTAAAATTCTCTAAGGGAGAAGCTAAAAATCTGCAGCTCCCTAGCAGTATCCTTTATTGCCCTCTTCCTCTTGCTTTTCTAAACAGAAAATGTGGAAGAAATTAAAGCTTCCATTCACCAGCTGAACATAAACGACAAGCTAAAGCTAGCAAAATTTCTGCTCAGCTTGCTGCACTGGGGGTGGACTTACCTACACAAGCTACTTAGCAGAAATGCATAAATAATGTGTCTAAATTGTTCTCAGGAACTTCTCCCTTGAATTAAAGATATTGGCACAATAGACAAGATTTTTACTGGCAGTAGCTGTGAATGTTCCTGACTGGATTACAGTTGGGACTGACTTGGATCAAATGTTTTATAAAGTGCTTTGCTCATCTTAAAATGTTGTTGCTAGGTGCTTCTGTGATTAGAGTAAAGACTGTATGGAAAATTAGATGGATAAAGGGTTGTAATTGCGGTAAAATTAATTAGCATGTATTAAACTATTCCCACAGGTTTATCAGTCTATGATCAATGAGATAGAAATGAATGTAATTAGCTAAACATCATAAATGAAGATACTTTTCTACTTAGTGAGCAGTACACTCTTCTGAGAGCAATTATCATTTAGTTCTGCAAGGCGTTGGAATAGCTTTCAGACACACTGGTGATGTTAAAGGCTTTGGAGGAATGAACTCTGTATTCAGGACATTGTCAAAGGCTTAGTTTCTAGCCATAGACAGAATTCCCTTTGTTCTTTCACTACTTTTACTGCAGATATGTAGGCAAGACACTTCTATCAAGGGATAAAATTGAATACTTAGAGGCTGATTCTCGTAACTTTACAGAGATAATCAGCTTGATTTATTGTTCTTGGCTTGCCCATATAGCAATTCTCACCAGAATTAACTTATTCTCTCAACAGGTGGTCACACAATTAAACTGGAATTTTATTGCAATTAGGTTCTCAATGTAAGGCATCTAGCTTTTCTTGTTTGCCAGAAATAACCACAGGTAGGGGTATGGAGGAGAATGGATTTAAGAATGGTGGAGAAGTTTTATTCCAATGAAGCATCTGAACTCTGCACATGGACGGTCCTTGTTCTTCAACAGACTGTCATATTGAAGGCTGAATGTTAGCTTTGTTGACACGCTTGTCTTTCCTCTGCTGGGATGATGGTTCCATGCAGCAGAGAAAATTATGCTGCTCTATATGTTCTCCCACTTTATTATCCCTTCAAAAGTTATTGGGATGAGTGACTATTTGCACTTACAGTACCCATGAGGGAAGTCAGTCAAGAAAGGATTGGCTCCTACTGTGCTATGCACTGTGCATTTGAATAAATAAATCCTTAGTGCATAATGATGGTTTCATGAAAAAGCTCTTTAGTCAGGTAATTGAAGGAGAGAAATCTCCACTTGCCTCTGATGGAATGAATTTTGGAAAATAGGCCTAGGCCATTTTAGGCACATCATAGCTTAAGACAGTTGACCAAATGTATGCTGTTATATTTTAAGGACCTTCCTGAAATGCTGTACTCATGGCCCAAAACCTGCCCTAAGATCGTATTTTCTTGCTTTAAAAGTACAGGTTGGGTATTCATGTATCTCTTGTAAAGCCACACCTTTTAAAACCTTACCTGAAGATGCTTGTTTTTCTGGAGAAATGGAGACCCACATATTAATGGTACAGTGAAGTGTTAATGGATCTTCAGAGCCCTCCAGAGGATGCAAATTTTCACTGAGAAAATGCGTATATAAGGTTATTATGTCCGACCTGGCTGTCCTGGATCTGCCTTGTGGCCAATGGAGAGAAACAGGCAGTCCTTGTCGTTATTCATCTCATCTGGTAACAAAAAGTAGTCTAAAATGGGTTAGATAGTCAGACCTTGATGCATGTAGTTCTCACTGGGGAGTATGAATAGAATCTAGGGTGACAGGCTAAGCTGCTAACATCTTTGCTGTAGATTAGTAAAGTTAAGTGAAATAAGTCTACTGTAGAAATAAATGTCAAATTAATTCTGCTTTGTCCACAAACATAATTTTCTTCCTGTTCTGAGTCTTTAAACTTTAACAACTAATCTGTTTTACAGATTTCACCCCATTCTCTGTAATGTCCACAAAATTCTACAGGAAAAAAACCAAGCAAGCTCAGACAACAGTAAACTTCATTCTGACTTCTTTGACATTGCACCTGCCTTACAGTCTGGGGGATTTTTGATTTGTTTATTTGTTCTAACAAATAAATTCTCTTAAGTTCTGGAAACATTTAGAATTAAACTTATGTGGAGGTGATGGTTTTGTCTCTCTAGTCAAGTGAGCATTGACATAGAATCATTGAATTGCCTATGTTGGAAAGGACCTTTCAGAACATTGAGTCCAACCACAACCCTGCCCTGGAGACCAGGAAGGATGAAACTGTTCTGGGCACAGTTGAAACAGGATGTGCTGAAACACTGATCTGTGTCTGGCATTTGGGACTGAGAGCTGAAACAACCTGCCAAAGTCCTGCAAGTTACAAACTCTCCAATGGGCTGAGCTCATAACGCACCTTTTCTGCTGACCTCTGTGCTCAGCTGCTCTTATTTGATAGTCAAACCTGGAAAAAATATATCAATCACACAGAACTTCTGATTTTCCACCGGATGTGTACACATGTTCCCATGCACATGTGCAAATGTCACTATAAAAGCCCTGTTTCACTGAGAACCTAAATTAAGGGATTATTACCCCTTGTTTGTTGTTTTGTTTTTTTCCTAGGAGGAAAACGAATGAATAAAAGTGAAAGCGCAGTAAATGTAATCACGAAAGGGATGCATTACCATAGTGCTGTTTTCCGAACGTGTCTACGGAAAGAAACAGCCTGTGTCCCTGCGGCGTTTTGCAATATTTTGCTGGCTGTTTAGGGTCGCCATCTGCTGGTAAACATACTCCATAGCTTGTTCTCTGACCCTGAAAAAACAAAAAAATGTAAGAGAGATGCAAAAGTACCCAGCGTAATTTTTTTCTGGTTAAATTATTTCTTCTCTTTTTCCCCTTGGAAATTTGGCTTGAATGTGGCTATAACTATTGGGTTTGTAAAATATAATTTGTCTGGGTTTACTGATCTTCTTCTTTTATGGACTGTGCAAATCTTCAAACATTCAAAGAGCAATGATTAAATTTTGTCAATTGCCATGGGTCATTTCTAATTTATTAATAATTCTCTTCTTTCAATTTCAGGTCTAGTTGACCTGAACTTTGCAATCCTGTTTAAACTCAAGGATATAAAATCACCTAAAGCAGCCTTGAAAAATCATTCTGAAACACATTTCAGAAGCTGCTCAGTACAAAAAAGCAATTTTTTGCCCAAAGCAGCATTCAGCATGCAAAGATGCTTTTATTTTGCTAAAGGAAGATGCCTTCCTCGTTCGTTTTTCAGCTTTTCAATAGAACATTCTCTGGAGCGTGACTGAGATGACCTTAAGAGTCTGGTGCTCTGGATTTCCTCCTTTGGTATGGTGTTCCTGGGCATCAATTTTGTCTCAAACTCAAGCACACAGCTTGTGTTTAGTACGCTGTCACATAAATAGTGCTACTGTAGTAACTATCTGTGCATATATTCCTGCCCTGTAGGCTTCCTTTGCATACATAATCTCTGATGATCTTATGCACCACATGGCATTAAAAGCTCATATCCTCACTGACCAGATTCAGAGATATGTCTATTGAATGTGTCAGGTTGCTCTTTGCTCAGGAAGGTGGAAGGACTCCGTGGAAAATACTGCTTGTCTGTGCTGACAGTCAACACAGTCCTGCTGGTTGAAGCAAGTTAGATTTGAAAATAGGCAACAGTCTCCCCCTACCCACCCTGTGGAGAAGGACAATATGGCAATGGAGTTCGGAGGCCCTTTGCTAGCCCACAGTGAAAGGGCTGTGCGTGGGAGAGGGAGCCCTGAAGTTCATGTTGCTATCTAAGAGATTACTTGTAAGCCCCGGCTTAGTGCTGCCAGCCCATTTCAGGAACTAATCTCATAGTAGTCTGCATAACATGTACTTTTGCATAGCACAATAATTATCAGCTATCTCTTGGTAATTAATAATTGAAAACTCTGTAGACCATGTACCATTTGCTCCTTTATCATCAATTTGATAGCTTGTGATGCAGGAACTAGGCATGGGTAAAGGCTGAGACCTCCTGTGGCAAGGGAGGGGTAGCCATTTTAAACAACTCATGTGAGGACCTGCAGGTTAGGTGCTTGAAGGGAATTTGCTGTAGCAGGTTAGTTTTATTGAAGGATGCAAATTCTGTGTTACCTGGTGCTGCTACACATCATTCTACCTGCCTGTCATTTGCCCCTTACTGTAAAAAAATCTGTGTATACAAGCTCATGGGATGGTTCTGTGAGGGAATCTGTCTTCCCTTTTTTTCTTTTTTTCAGTGTGGGAATAGGGAAAGGGCACACACAGTCTGATTCCTCTTTTTTTAATTTTTTTTTTGACCCATTTTCCATTTAGTGGAAGGTTTTTTTTCCACTTCTCTCTCCACCTTCCCTTTTGAGTTTTGTGGTCACTGGAGGTGGGGCAGATGACTCCTTGGCCTTAAGCTTTTTTTCTTGCCCCCTCTCTGGAGGTGTTCAAGACTAGGCTGGACAAGGCACTGGGCAGCCTGGTCTAGTTGGAGGTGTCCCTGCCTATGGCAGGGGGGTTGGAACTCGATGATCTTTAAGGTCCCTTCCAACTCAAACTATTCTATGATTCTATGATTCTTTCAAGGCGTTTTAATAAAACCTGTTCACTTCCCTGATGAAGTGTGTTGAGTTATAGTGAGGGTAGCCTGTTGTTAAGGCTACCCAGCCCTTTGATTATGTGTTGCTAGTGGTTATTTATAGCTGTCAGGCTTTGACAATTCAGGATAAAATTTTTCATGGTTAGTAGGAGTCTCAGATGAATTTTTATGGACAGTTTCACCAATTCCATTTTATATAAGAAAGCAGCAAGGGAAATATTTCTCATCATGTTTAAAAAAAGCACAAAACCAAACAAAACTCCCTCTCTTGAATCATGCCTATGTCTTTCCTGTGCTTACAATTTGGAAATGGAGAGGTGTGTTTTTTCATTCCTATGAAAACAGGACTCTGTTTGATAAATAAAATTGCATTGAAAAACTGTAACTTGCTCCAAAAGAGCAAAATATTTCTGGAGGTTAAAAGGATGTAATAACCAACAAGGTGGTTTTTCTGGTTAAATTATTTCTTAACCCTTATAACAAGGGTCCCACAAGGTGGACAAGGTGGGAGTTATGGGGGTAAGTAGGAGGTGGTGGAAGATTACAGAAGCCAGGATAAAAAGGGATCAGAAGTATATGGTCTTTGGTGCTGGTTTTCTATATGTTAATGCCACTGAAGCTGTCTCCAGGATGTATGTATTTTGAAGAGGTTAGATGAATGCACCCTCAATTTTGAGATATCAGTGTTTTAAGTTTTTAATTTTTCAGACTAGCTATGTACCTGGCTAAGTGGATTATTATTTTGATTTGCTTGTAAATAGCAAATCTGTGATAAGCAAAAGAAGTTGACCTATTTATTTGTCAAAAAATGTATTCTGAAGCTAGGACTTGCATTTTTTCTTAAATGTTTTTACTCTTTTACAATACTGTCAATGTCACAAAAATTACCATTCTGACAAGGAGAAAATGCAGGTCCATGTGAAGTATTGTGCACTGCCCCAGCAAAGCTAGAGATCAGAGGCTGTATATATAGTATACTAAACTATATGTATCTAGTATACATATGTATGTATATAAAATATTAGCATAGTATATATTTTATAATATAGAATATGCTGGTTTCTGTATATAGTATATTATATGTATGATTACAAAATATTTCTGGTCTGGTACGTAGCATTGACTTTGAATAAATATCAAATAAGCTATGTGTTGGAGAAAGAAGGGAATCAAAAGGAAGGGAAAAGGAGCACACTGTTAGTGGCCAAAGAGAAAATTATGCATTTGCATCTCTTCTTTAAGGGTCTGTTGGGAGGCAGATCTCTCTCCTTCACTAAAATTAGATGAGGTACTTTTGAAAGCAAGCTAAAGAACCATCACTGAAAGCCTAAATCTTTCAAAGACTTTAAGTTTGGTGCCTTCTGAGAATGTATCTCACCAGTCATTCTGAGACTTCAGTTCCTGGACTTTGACCTCTGAACATAAATGGCCCAGTTTTGAAGTCTACAGTACAATTAATGAGGCTTCTGATATCAGGAAGGTGATGCTCTCAGCATCTCACTCATGGATTAGGGTCTGCCCTTGGAGAGTATTGGAACAGCTACATTTCTGGCTCAGCAGGTAGAAGAAAAGGCATAAGCATTTTATCTTTCTTAAATAACAATTCATTTGAATTTGAGAGAAAAGAGTTTCATCTTAAGGTCAGAAAAATTAATAAAGAACCATACTTTTTCAGGATAGTAAAGCCCATATTGGTGGTAGTATTGATTCTGTCTTACTAGTGACTTGTAAGATAATGCATTGCTCTGCTGCCTATGCTGATGTCCAAATCAGGAGCTGTGTGAACTTTAGCTATGTCAGCAAATCTCTTTGCTTGTACCAGTAGTTCATAGCTTTTCTTTCTAAGAAGTGGATCTACGTATCATGGGAGGCAGGCACTCAGACAGACTAGCTTAAGTATGTGTATTCAGAGAATAATAAAGTGGGTTGTATGAAAACCTCTGCCACAGGCAGGGAAGCCTTCCAATGGACCAGATCACTGAAAGCCCCTTCAAACCTGGTATCAAACACTTTCAGGGGTGGAGTGTCCACAGTTTTTTTGTGTGACATAGGCCAGTTCCTTACCATCTTCACAGTTAAGAATTTCTTCCTGATACCTAATCTAAATCTGCTCTCCTTCCGTCTAAAACAATTTCTCATCCTACCTGGTAGGAAGTCCCTCATCATCTTTTCTGTAGGCCCTTTTTAAGTACTGGAAGGCTGCTATAAAATCTCTTTCTCTTCTCCAGGCTGAACAACCCCAGCTACCTCAGCCTGTTCTCATAGAAGAAATACTCCACTCCTCTGGACTCATTCCAAAAAGTTCATGTCCATCTCTAGACACAGTGCTCCAGGATGATGCTAGGAAAGAAAAGGTCTGGAATACTGGTTAAAGTGATAGGTCAAGGATTGACTGAAACGAATTGCTATTTCTGATTATCATAGTTTAGTGAACCCATGTCTAAAATCTGGAGAGAAGATTGCGACAACACTTAGGTATAGATTCCTCGAGTTATGGGGTGAGAAAGTACTGAGAGCATGCAGAATTTTCTTCTGCTGCCCAAATTATTAAGATGACATAAAGTTAAAAGAGAGGACAATGAGACCAAATTGTAATTAAGTTTTATGATATCCAAATGAGTCTGAACAATGAAACTATGCAAATTATTTCATGCCCCATCTCTTGGTATGAGGTAAAACCAAACTAATTTTTCTGTTTTGTAATTTTACATTATAGCTGAGCCTCTTCTAACTGACTGAAGTCATATTGATCAAAAGTAAGAAGAGTAATTGCACAAGTGTACATGCAGAATCTCCATGGGGCAGTCTTGAAATCCCACTACAGAAAAAAACTAGGTGAAAGCTACATAGAATCAGACTATGATTTACTACAAATTCATAGATTGACTGTACTTTAGTTTGAATATAGGCATAAAATGTTTGTGCAGATTACAGTGTGTGCATGTGTGCATGGCCACAGAACTTATAATAATTGGTCCCTTTGTAAGATCTGATTATTTTCTTGCTAATTTTTTCTATAGAAAAGCTTCAGTGTGTTATAAAATCCATTATTCAAAACACACTGAATGCTTCCAGCTGCTTCTTTTTATGGAAGATAGATCTCATATCGGGTTTATTGCTCTTTAATTTTTCAATTACTAAGAAAAAAAACCAAGAAATGTCTTTTTTTAATGTTTAAGTTTGCTTCATTTTACCCTAATTCCCAAGTTTTTTCATTTATATTTCATAGGAAAGTTTACCTGTTACATGTGTCCACATCTCCTGCCTAAAGAGGTGATCTGCAAACTGCAGTATTTGAACATCTTTCTGTATTTTATTGACCATCATGTTGATAGTGATGGACCTGTTTGTAACACTTTCATTGAAAAAAAAAATTGAAAAAATTACGGAAATTTAAGGCATGGAGGAATGTATTTGAGGAGCTAAGAGGTAGTGGAAATGTATCTGTAGTTTAAATTAGAAAACTGAAAGTAGAAAGTTACTAAATAAATTTAGTAAGATTTGTGATCATTCTGTGTTAAACCAGTTGCTGAGCTAATTCTGTTTGCTATACTCACAACCTTCACTCCTCAAGAAATCTGATTCTAAGATTATACATAAAGATCACAGTGAACCTCAACTCTTGGTAGTTTGCTTTGAGATATTGTATTTGAGGTATGCATAGCTCTCACTACCAGAGAACACAGGGGCATTTGCTTAATGCCACATTCATACAACATGTTCTTACATGACTTTTTTACTTTCCAGATTTCAGTTAAGAGAAGATTGCTGTATTTAGACATTCTCAATAAAAATGGTTAATTGCTTACAAATTGGTGTGATGATTTAAATAAAAATTAGACTTTATTAAACCTTTTCCTCTTTGTGAGAGTTCAGGTTGTCAGCTGAGGAAAGTAGAACTAGCTATGTTTGAACAGACACATGGACCAGCTTTCACATAATTTCTTCTAATTAGATAAAGGAAGGATAAGATAATTCTTTCCTTGGTTATATGCAGGTTTCAGTGTTAACTTTCCAGAAATGACATATATGCAGGATGGTATTCAGGTATGCATGAAATTTGGAACAAAATCTCTCAAATATTCAAACTGCTAAAAGGTGGCAAACTTTCATAATGAAAGACTTTAACAGTGTTTTCCCTGGAAGTAGTAGTGAAAATCATTATTTCAAATATGACTCCAAATTTAAAGTGTAAAAGAAGAAACAACAATCTTGCATAAATGTTAAGTTCAAAGTGCTATTTATAATCTCTACTCATTATTTCATTCCTTTCACAGTGCCCTCTCAGTGACCTCAATACTTTTCAGTCCTGCATTTAATAATATGATGAAAATTAGTCAAAGCATTTAATTTTATTACCCCCACAAAGCCATTTTTGCTCATATTTTGATTTCTTCAGCTTTTCTTAAAACAGCTAATACTGATGAAAACTATTAAGTTATCAGAGTGTCCTGTCATGGTCTTAAGAAATGCTTTAATTTTGAAAGAGCCTTAATGAATACTAAAGAACTGCTTTATTTCAGGTTTATTTCAGCACACAGTTTTATAAGCACATAAACGCTGTGTTCAAAGCAAAGCTGCAAAGGGTGAGTATGTATTTATATATAAAAAAATACACATTGGAAACTTTTACCAGTTTTGCCCATGTATTTCCCATGCTTACAAGACAATTTTTTATCATGCAAGAACCATGATCTTGAGGAAATTACCTTTGGAGATTTGACCATCCTGCAGTGAGACCCAAGCGTGCTGAAAAGCTACTTTTAGAATAGTAGCCTCATTTTTAACATGCAGTTTAACATAAGAACATAGAAAAACATACTTGTTTATATGTTTACATCCAACCTCACTCTAAAATTGTGTTTTGCCTACCTCTTTTGCCACAAATAGCTTTGTGTAAAAATATACCTCCTTTCTTATATTGCTCTAGCACCTTTCACTATAAAAGTGACGCTTTTGAAATAGACATTACCTAATGTGATATTTTACTTATTTACATAATTCTTAACCATCAAGCAAATGGTGAAAATTAAATAACAATTTTTACCCCTAAGAATGATTATTTAAAGCTAAGCTATTAATAAAATCCTCTGACAGGTGGAGGCACTTAGTAATATCAATTAGTTCTCTCTTTAGATATGAAGTATTCATTTTATAAATTTATTTATTGTCTATATAAAGTTTGTTGCCTCTTGAAAAATGGCTTGCTATTGGGGAAACATCATGCTTTTCATTTAGAAGAATATTCCGTAGATGACATGGAAGTGCCTTCAACAGTTTGCGGAAAAAAGAACAAGTGGTTATGTTTTGCAAACATGAAGATGAGTCTGAGTGTTGGATTAAGAAAAAGATTAAGAGATGGCTTTGTGGAAATCTTCTGTTCAGGTACTGTGCTTGCTATGTGTAGACGATACATTATCATCTGCATTACTAGCAACATACGTTTATTCTATAATGCCCTGTTTCTTAGTTAGATTTCTCTGTTAAAGCTTTTGTAAACTCAAAGGTAATTTGTTTCCAGCTAGTGGGAAACAGTTGCTGACAATGGCAGAATTTCATCATAAAACTCTACATTCAGATTGCTTGACTGATGACCTGTATGAAAGCTGCATAGCCAAATATAACAATAGTTATATACAATCTCATCAGCACTGGCATGTTAAAAAATAATCAAATGTGTGTTTTTTCTCAGGCATTTGGAAAAAATACCATGTTCTCACTGTGATGAAATAGAGATGAGTGGTCTGATCTTGTATTCCTTTAATGCTGTGTGAGTGTGCATGGTGCAAACGAGAGCAGGCACCCGTGCACTCTCTGGCAAAAAGCTGTCAGCTAGTTCATCAGCTTTTTTAAGCAGCTTCAATGTAACTGAAAACCAAAAGTTGGTGTTTATTCAAATCTAATGAAGACTGTCTCCTGTGGAGGACACAGACTTCAGTCAGTCTCTGACAGTTCAAAGGAAAGTTCTGTGAGAAATCAACTGTTGTTGCTTATTAAACTAGTGTTAAATAGAAGCAATTGGAACGTGGTGGTATTACTGTCATCTGTTCATAGTAAATACCAACTGGCAGAGAAACATGCTTGATTTTTATCTTTATTATATCTTTGTGAAAGGAAGAGGACCAAGTTTTTTCATTAACTTGTTTTCCAGTCAAATGTAAAAACGTTAGACTGTAGCTAATCTCTGAACAATTGTGCTGTAAAACTGCCTTTCTTCCAGACATGCCAGCCCATTTTTTTCAATATGTTTTGTATTTTTGTTTGACTTGTAGTTTTTAGTTTCACTGGGTGACAAGGAAAAAGTCACATCCTCTAACACAAGTGTTTTTGCACCATGTGTAGCTGAGTAGTTGGAGGAAGTTTAGAACAGCAAATTGGAGCCAGTTCCAAGTCAGGGGATGGGCAGGGAGGCTGAGTCTGAAAAGAGAAAACAACAAAGAGAAACAAAAAGGTGACAGGAAAAAGAAAAAAATATCCTTACCTTTTTGGTCGACCAAAATTTGTAGGGAAGATGTGCTCAACTAGATTCCATTTTTCAGGATAATATGTTTCATGTGAAAAATTGGCTTGAGGTTTTTCTTGTGGTTTATTAATGGGTGTTACAGAGAGTTCAGTAAGACTGTCCTTTTCCTTTTTAAATTTTTTTTCTTTAATTATTCTTCACTTGAACTGTTGAAATCCTCAGCTGTAAAATTATTTCTTTATCCAATGGTAGGGATATAGCACCGTTGTCAGTGTGACCTCGGGACCATGCTTAACACAGAGTTGCTGTTTGGAAACTATCTTCCGTGCTTGCTTCACTTTAGCTAGTACTGATTTGAAACAAAGAGGGTGAGTGGGGAGAGAATTTCTGTTATTGTTTTTCATAGGCCATGTTACGTGTGTAAGGACTTCCTTTTATTTCTATATATTTGCACACTCTGTCCATGTAGAGTGTGTAGGAGAGGTTAGTATTTTGTTCTATATAGCCCTTTTGGACTATGTAGTCTGCATGGAATCCTCTGTGTTACCAACTTGTTATTCAGCATCACACATGGGAGGTTATTATTCTTGTAAAAGAAACCTAATAGTTTTTCAGTGACTTATGAAGAATGTTATTTGCGTTGCTTGTTGTTAAGTTACTGCAAGGACTGGCTTATGTCTTCTCTGTAATAAATTATTTCCCATAGAATCATAGAATAGTTTGGGTTGGAAGGGACCTTAAAGACCATCGAGTTCCAACCCCCCTGCCATAGGCAGGGACACCTCCCACTAGATCAGGCTGCCCAGTGCCTTGTCCAGCCTGGTCTTGAACACTTCCAGAGAGGGGGCATCCACAACCTCTCTGGGCAACCTGTTCCAGTATTTCACCACCCTCACTGTAAAGAATTTCTTTCTTATGTC
>VZTY01026070.1:186440-237300 GCA_013400935.1 Turnix velox | reverse complement strand
CAGGCATGATTTGCCCCTGGTGAAGCCATGTTGGTTCCCTCCAATCACCTCTGTGTCACCCTCCATGTGTTTTTGCAACCCTTTTAGGAGGATCTGCTTCATGACTTTGCCAGGCACAGAGGTGAGACTGACTGGCCTGTAGTTTCCTGGGTCCTCCTTCTTTCCCTTTTTAAATATGGGGATTATGTTCCCCTTTCTCCAGTCAGTGGGAACTTCACCAGTCTGCCATGACCTTTCAAATATGATGGACAGTGGTTTGGCAACTTCATCTGCCAGTTCTCTAAGGACCCTTGGGTGGATCTCATCGGTTCCCATAGACTTTTGCACCTCCAAGTTTCTCAGGTGTTCACGAACCTGCTCTTCACACGCAGTGGGTGGATCATCCACTGCATCATGATAAATAGTGTAAAAAATATAGAGAGCAGTGGTCAGCTTGTGCACCCCGTTTCTTTCCTACCCCATCCTTCCTATGAAGGAGAGGCTGCAATGGTGAATGGTGGAATTTCAGTGTGGTAAACTCTTTTCCCTCAGAGGTAGACATGTGCAGAGATCACTCCATCATTATTGTTCAATATCAGTTGTGTTTTGCTTTGGGAATATTCCAACACTCTTAAGAGAGTTGTGTTGTGTGATCATTTTACTTTTCACCTCTAGAAAAATCAAAAACTTTTCTCTCTCTAATTCCTCACTTACCTTCAAAACAAGAGTCTGATCTTTCCATTGTCATATTGTATTGAGGCTGAATCAGTTTACAGCTATGTCACTGGCTTCTGAATTTGGAGAGAATTTGGAAACTAGACAAGTGCAATCTTTTGCACTTGGAAGCAACTTGTAAAGCAAGTTGGAGTCCTTGTGTCCACTTAATGAGACATTTCAGGCTTTTCCCTATGGCACAGGAATACATTTAAAAGTGTGTAGTTCTGTAAGCAAAGCATTGATCAAAATGTCATTGACAGATCTGCCTGTTATCCCTAGGTTAACTACTGATTCTGTATTCTTTTGTGTGAGTTAATTAGCACATCAGTTTCCTCACTTATAGAGTGGAAGCAATACCTCTGAGGACACCAGCAGGCCTTTACATGAAAGGAGATACTGAAGGGCAAAGTGGAGCTACAAAATGATGATTATTCTTTTACTAAGGTACACTTTTCAGGTTTAATGTTGTTTGGTAATGACTGTGTGGATTAAATTTTTAGTGAAGGCTATGAAATATTTTCCTAAAGCACAATGCATTTTAAGTGTTATGGGAAACTTAAGAATTAAAATTTTGTATCATATTTCAAGGAATTTTTAATGACCTTCAGCCTGAGCCAGTCAGTGGTTTGAATATGCTAATGAAATCACTTTGCTGGCAAGATGTTTTGTTTGGTGATGAAACTCAAAACTACTGACCATGTTGGGCTGACGATGTTTGTCTGTTTAACACACTAATATTCATCAATGCAGTGTGTGCAGGTAAAGTTCAGGTATGAATATAGATGACTAGGATTTTCTGGGTGCTCATATAATAGTTTCTTCCAGATCCTGATCTTTGTAGCCTGCTGATGACCTTTATTTTACACTGGAAATGAAAAAAGCAGTGTTATTTTATCACTTAGTTTCATGAATACAGAAATACTTGCGTTCTCATCAATAATCATTTTAGCAAATTGGAAAGTCCTATTTAGCCCAAATCTTGCCATCTGCACTTGTGCTGAGTAGTGTTTTTGAATTATTTTGACACTGTTAACTGTTTAATGTGCTGTTCCATGAGGATATCAAAGTCTGACCTTAATATTTTAAATGTATTTCAGAGTCTGATTTTGGATTTTTTTTTTTTCACTTGATTGTTACTATCATTTTGATTAGACTGGGCCTAGGTGAATATAGGTTGTCTTTTATGGTGAAGTAAGAACATTACAGTAGTCTTGGTATGAAAGAGCAAAATCTGTCTATGTAAGCTGTGATCTAAGGCATTTGAGTTGTTTGAAAATATAAAAAGCAGAAACTTCAGAAGATTCAAACTAAATCATAAAGATCCACAAACTTCTCTTTTATCATGTGCCTTTACTACTGTAAGTACTATTAAGTAAAGTAATCTTAGCAGCTATCACTAATTTTCATTGATCTCAAACATATGATTGTCTTAAATTGAAGTTTGTATGGAAAGCTTTCTTCATTTTTATTTATTCTGCATATGTGTCTGTACTATCTGCATTAAAGAGTACAAGTGATACAGCAGATCAAAATTATTTGACTATTTTATCAAAAGCAACCTCAGACAATTAAAAAAAAGGAATTCTATTTAATTTATGACAGTTCATCAAAGATACCTAGATTGTTAGGTTGGATCTTTGATATAGTTTATTCAGAATTCATTCAGAATTTTGGAGACATGAAAGCTTCCATTTAAATAAATTATTTTAATTTTTTAATGCAAAAATTATTGAAACTGAATGTTTCATTTTTAGTTTCAGAGCAACTTTGTAGCTGAAATGCATTCATCCATTCTGCTAGTCAAGATACTCAAATACCATTTGGAACAGATCAACCTGTTCCTCTTTCCTGTGGCACGTAATGAGGGAGGAGTGAGGAGTATGGACAGGAATGGTTCAGAGGAGAGAAGCATTTGAGCTCATCAGAGGGCAATTGTCATGGCAGAGGGAAGGAAAAAAAAATTTATAGAAGAGAAATTCCTCAGTCTTTGCTACCTTTCCCATGAGTTTGAATTTATCCTTGTCAAAAATCTCCAATAAAGTTTAACAGTGAGAAAAAGCATTGATTGACCTGTCCCCCAGAATGTGGTTTTACATGTTTCCTATTACATGTCTCTCACACTTCCCTGGAGAGGCTGGGGCAGATGAGGCATGTATTTGCCTTGTTGACACATGTAAAATTGATGTCAGCTTGCAGTAAATGTCCAGACTACCAAAGTTTGTTTGCTGTTCTTTCTAATTGTTAGTTGTAAGGAGACAGAGATTGCATAAAGAATACATGACGAGTTTGTTCACAGTGCGGTGTAAAGGGGATGAAGGCGTTCACGGCATTTCTACTATAGCAGAAACTTTGCTATGACCCACTGGGAGCTGGAGGTGGGCCTAAACATAGATCACAAAATTCATATTCTGAGGAAGATATGAAAGGTGTATGTGGTTTAAAGTCCTTAATGCTGAAAGCATCTTGCTGTGATAAACAGCCATGGAAAAAAGTCTTGAGCCTCTAAATGTGCTTTGATCCTTTTTGGATCTATGCCCTCTAGAAGGAAATTTCTGAAATCCTTTTAAAAGATTGTGAAGCTAGTCTTCAGTGCCCTCTCTGAGAACAACAAAAAATTTTTTTTTGCTTTTGGAGATATGTGAAGTTAAAGAAAATAAAATTGGGGAGTTGTTCCCTGTTCATGTTTAATACAATTATTTAATTATATTAGCCCAAATTCTGAGAAAAAGTTATGTTTGGTAGATTTTTGCACTTCCAGCAGGGAAGACCTTTAACTACATTTTGGATACTGGCTTATCTAACATACATTGTTATGTTCAAAAATAAATTAATTAACTCATAGTAAAGCTGCAGAGATTAGAAGCTAAGGTCTTAGGTTATATAAAATGTTGATGAATTTCATTATTGAATCAGTAAGATTTTGAATTGCTGATCCAAATGTTTCTAAGGTGCTTCCTAGGGAAAGTTCTATAAACACGGGGATCTTGATTAGCAGCTTCACCCTGTCAAGCTGCCTTTTGTTTTATGATTCATTTGCTGTGCTTTCTTTCCCCTGGTGTGCTTAAATCCATCCTTCTATATTTTGTTTCTTTCCATACTTGTCTCACTTCGGAGTTTATTGAGGCATGCCTGTAACATTTCACATCTGCAGCTGGAGGCTATTTTTGTCTGTGTGGGGAGCATGTCTATTTGTATGGTGCTTGTTTTTCTTTTGATTAAGCATGACTATGATTAATTGTGTAATTTTGGGAAATCTTCTGGTGATACTAGCTGATAAGCAGGAGATGTATATATTTCATTTATACTAAAAATTTTCCACAAGTTAGAGAACTGTGAAGGGAACTTTAAAGTACAAATGAATGTGACTGATTTCTGTGATATAGTAGCTTTTAAACAGGCAGGCAAAATATATCTGATCAGAATCTGTTTGCCCAGGTATCGTGTTTAGAGATCTCTATATATAAATAATAGTATTAGTACATGATGCCATTTTAAAATGTCTGATCCTTAAAAACTACTCTAATTTTCTCATTGTTTAAGTGATGGTAAACACATACTATATGGGTGGATGAACAATCTGATCTTTTGAAAGTAGTTTTTTGTAGTTTTTCATATGTGAAACTGCAGATGTTTCATTATTAGCTTAGGCGCAACTACATAATGAAATAAAATATCAGTAACAGTGCTTTATATACTCTATCTGACCTGATGGAAGTTTACTCATTTCTCTGTAAAAAAGTAAAAAAGTAAAAAAAAGTTATTGCTTTGAAGCTGTGAACCACTGTTGAACTTGCAAGACTCCCAGTACCATATATGCTGTATTGAGTGTACATAGATATTTGCTTTGTGGCATCAACTTTTCTCTTACAATATGAAAGGGAAAATTTTGAAAGAATTAATGATCTGCCCACTGTGACAGAAGTCTGATTACCTATAAAAGCTTCCTGGTGGTTCAGAGAGATATCTTTTCTGAAATTATATAAGAAAATTGAAAGAGGTCACTTGAATGGGGCAGGAATAAAGGTGCTCACTGAGAAGTTAGGTTAGAAATACCACTGTGTGGATTTAAATTCATAACCAGGTGTGTCTTTTTCTGTGTGGAAAATGTCTGATTTTCCCACTGAAAAAAATATGTAGGAAAAAAATAGACATTTTCCACACTGGAGAATTCTATGCGTTTCTGAATTAGCTGAAAATGAGTCAACCTAACAAATCTGAGTTTTAAACCTGGCCCTTAACAACTGTGAAATTGAATTATTGTTTTTGCTACTATTTTGTAAATTTTTAAAATATATTAACTATAATTTTTTTTTTTTCCAATTTAATTGGCTAAACTCGTGCCTGTTATAGATCCAGTGGTTGGTCCCAGTCATAACTATTTCAAATCTGACCCTATGCTGCTTTTCACAAGTTACTCTGGAATGATCTTGGACCACTGCCATGAAGTTTCACTGTGTCTCTCCAGCAGTTTGCATGCGATGTGTAGCATTTTAAGCAGTACCAATCAGACTGGGAGCATGAAACAAACCAGTGGAACTTGTCTATCTTTCTAGTTTATGTTTGTAGATCTTACCTAGAAGTTTAAAAATCTTTTAATGATGCTTGCTGTATGGGGAGCTGCTGACAAGGCTTAGGTTGTTTTTTGAGAACCGTGGGAACAGCACCTTTCCCTGCAGATAACAGATCGGGTCTGTGCTGTGCATTCAGGAGGTCTTTTCTTCAGGGATGATCTAATGTTAAGGACAGGTGGTTCAGAGAAACAAATCATCTTGCGTTCCTTTTGGTCTTTATCAAGTTGTCCCACTTGGTCTAAATCAGGCTTTAAGGCTATTGTTTGCTCTAATGCAATTACACTTGTTTTTTTACTCAGACTCTGGCAAACCAGACTTTGGTAGAAAGACCAGATAAGCCTTCCATAGGTTTATATAAGTTAAGTGCATTGTGCTGATCTCTGGGAAACTGTCTTCCTTGAAAATCTTTAATCCTCCCTACCTCCCCCGTCTTTCATAGGGTATGAAACTATCCATGGCATACACTGCAATTTGTTCATTGATTTATGTCTTACCTGAGAAAGAGGGTTATTTTTTTTCATATGCACAGTACATATTACTTAAAGATGTCTTTTTTCTCTTACAGTGTAGGAAGTTAAACATAAATCTATGATACTCCTTTTTGGTTTTAGTAGCTCAATAACTAGATGAGCATAGTAATTTCAGTGAAAGATCTTTCTGGGTGGTAATGACAAGGGTAAGAACGTGCAGATCTTTTTAAAAAGTTGAAAATATTAAAATCTTGTATATCTTTGAATATGAATATAGGTAGTTCTGAGCACAGAGACTCTCCACTCTTAAAGGATGTGTGCAATTTTTCCTTTGCAGACAATTTCAAGGATTCTATAGAATTCTCCAATGCAATACCACATTTCTGCAATAATTTATAAAAAATGAGATAGTAGTATGTATGATTTCTCCCAAGTCCCTGAAATCTGTGCTGTCAGAATCACAATTCAGACATCTGTACCAGTTTAGAATACCAAATATACAGAAAATGTCATCTTTCCTCTGTAAAATAGTAACAAAAGGTCTGGCTCCATCATCTTTGGTTAGAAAAAAAAAATCCTAAAACCTTTCAACACCCCAAAAAAAAAAGAACAAAAAACCCCTCCTCTACATATTACATTTTTCATCCTAAAAACTGAAAATCTATTAAATAGACCAGCATTCATATTGAATGTGTGACTAAGTTGTAATTAACGGTAGGAACTGTGAAGTTTATGTGACATTATGGACCTTTTCAAGATTGTTTGAGACAAACATTCAGCATTTCATGATTATGTAAAGCGATCTGTACAGAAACTTCCTCTTGAATACAGCTGCTCCATATTACACATCTCTGATTTATTCTAGTGTATGTTGGGACAAGTGATCACTTTGCAACTGCTGGGAATTAGGTTAATTTGTATTACTTTGCTATAGGTTCTTGACTTTTTCACACTTCCATTTGAGCTCCCAGACAGGTTGCCTTCCAGACAATCATCTGGATGAGATTTTGGGGACAGGTGTTAACTGCAGAAACCTACTAAGTATTAAACGTACCTGTCTCATTGCCACTGACTTTGGAGACGATACTTGTATATTTTTTTTCTGGCCATTGTTCTTCAAAAAAGACCTAATTGAAAATATCTGTCAAATCATGTCTCTGGTTTCCCTCCTCTTCCCCCCCTCCCATCATTAATTGGATACGCATTGTGTTTGTGTGGGAAGGAAGGAGGCTCTATAGCAGTATAATAATATTGCTGGGAAAAGAACATTAAAATGGATAAAGGGATTTCCTAGTGGTATAAATACCTGCACACGACCTCCCTGTGCTCTGAGCCCTCCTGTATATGTATATGCAGGTAAAAAGCCCGGAATAGAGTTCAAGCTGCCTTTAATCGTACAGAATCTGTTAGGTTAGAAAACACGAGCAAGTTCTCTTTTGCCTGTTGGAGGGTATGACTTGCCAAGCGTTTGCTTCATCAGACACCTTTGTACCCCTGAATTCTGACTCTTCTCCCTCTCTGCCTCTGATAATGCATCACAGCGCTGCAGAGTGCCTGCCGGTTTCTAACCATGCCACCAATGTTGTGTCTACAGGTACTTTTTAAAAGTAATCTTGCTCTGAGTAACTCTCATTTGTAATGTTTGGGGATGATACATGTTCATGGAGTTCTGCAATATCTAAGCTGTTTAATATCAGTGCCATATGCAACTGGGTCTGCATTAAAATAGAAACAATTTCACTAAACTCTGTATTATGAATGTTTTAGGTTTAGTGAAATTTGTGGCTTTATCTGTTACATGATTAAACTCTGGGATGCTACCAGTGCATAAACTAAGAGTAGGTCCAAACACTGCCACTGTGGTTAGAAGGGTATAGTCTTCAGTGACAATTGTCATGTGAGCTAATTGAAAATTTAAAATGCCTTAAATTACTTCAAATAAGAAATGTATTTAAAACCATCTAGATCTAAATAGAATTTGGGAAATTGTTTTGCAAAGAATTTTGCTAAGTTAATTTAGGTTGAGATTTAAGTGGTTTGTTTGATATTGGTGGCAGATGTCTCAACAATATTTTTGAAACTTGTGTATTTGTTTATTTAATTCAGTTAAATTCATGTAAATACTATGTGTAATCATTTAACTTTCAGAGAGAAAAAAAAATTTCTTGCAGCCTTAGTTTTGTGGAGGTAGGATTTTAGAATACAGAAACTGTTTATGGAAAGCTTTTGGGATCAGAAAAATAAATAGTTTTGACTTATGTGAAAGATTAAAGATTAAAATTTTATTTGGAGTGTTAACAAGAAGTTAGCATTTCCCTGAAATGCTTTGACACTAAAACATTTTAATGAGAAGAAAAAATATGTAACTAATGAGAACTGAGCATTGATGATGGATAGCAAGATCATATGTATTAAGCAGGAGGCTCTAAATATCCTAATAAGGCTGTTGGTTAGCAGTGGTGGGGAATAGGAGAATTTAAATCTTGTATGAGGCCAAATTTATGTAACTGTATCATAGTAGTATTTTCTAGATTCATCTGATTCATAAAAAGAAGTATACAATTATAGCTAGCATTTCCTTTTCTGCTTTAGATTTGGGCTTTGATTTTTTTTGTAGTTTCCACCCAAAGAAAAATACCACTGTAGTCAGTGGGAATTTTGTTTGCAGGATTACATCTATCAGGTGATGTGGACAGAATGGAAAAAGTTTTAAAAGGTGCTAACTGTAATGAATAAAAGTTTACAAATTTTATAGACACAGATTCAGAAATTTCTGGTGAAAGCATCTAAGAAGAATTTGAGCAAAAAATAGATGTGAACTGATTTTGAATAATGACTTATATTACATGTCAAAATTTTTTTAGATGCATGTAAAAATTCTGTATCACAAAACAGAGGTAAATATACTTCTGTTCAAATACTATACCTTGTCATACAGCTGATTTTCTACAGTGTCCTTCACAATGAAATAGTTTAAACAGCATAATACTCTTTGATTTTAAAACCTTAGGAGAAAGTAAAAAATATGGTATTTATGGACAGAAAATTACTCTATGGAACATGAAATAGCAGAAAGTGGAAAAAACCACTAGTGAACATTTAAATCTCATCTCAAAAGAAAAGTTGTATTGCTCTGAACATGTCAGTATTATTAATGCAGTCTTTATTTTTGGGTGCATTTATAGTTTATGTCTCTATCTAATTTTATATTTCATCTCTGTATTAAGTTTATCAGAACAGCAACTACAATTACAAAAACCAGATTTTAATCCCTAATCACACTTTTTTGTGCTGATTGAAGTGGAATATGTGGTCTCAATATTGTTCACAAACAGTGTGTCTATTTTTATAGCTACTTAAGAGAAACAGGCATATCACTCATTTTGTATATAGTAAAAAATTGTCTATTTCTTCAGGTATCAGCAATTACTGAGCATGGATCTGAAACAACCATGTGAAAACACTAGAGAGAAATTGTGTGGTTGTAGAAGGTGCTGATGATGGAAAATACTGATTTATTTCTAACTGCAGAAAACCCCACAGTTAATCATTCTATTTCCCTGACAAAGCTACGGGAAATGCTTTTGGTGGCTTGGCACTTAAGAAAATGTGCTTCAGGATTACCTCAAACTCAACATCCTAAATTGCTGCTTTTGGAGACCCAGTTCTTAGGCATGAAGAAAATAATGTTTCTCATAATACATGTGTCCACTGTGGAGTTTACCTGACAGTGAGGTGAATCAGTTTTCTGGAAACATGGAGTTTTAGTATAAGATTAAATGAAATGGTATGTGTCAGTTGTGTGGAGTCTTCTGGAGATTTCGATGCTTCCCTTGAACAGTGGTTTATGGAACCCAGGTCGTCCTCACAGGTTATGCTTACAATAGCACATTGAGACCATAACATGACAACTTCTTGTATTAGCTCAGAGAGCATCCCCAGTTTTCATACTGGCAGTCTTGTCTGGTGTGGCCTGTCCAAGTGTCTGGACTTTTGGCAGTCATCACATAATGGTAACAGTCCAGAGTTAAGTGTTTTGTGAATGCACACAAAAACCTCATGGAAGTATACGGTCTGCCTCTGAGAATAAAAGGCTGTCTTGAATGCTCACACATTTTCTTACCAGTCTCTCCCATTTTGTCTTTCATCCAAACTCCTGTATGCCCCCATACTCGCTTTGCCATGACAACTTTGGGAAACACTTCAGCAGGCCTTCATTATTCTGTGCCCTCCTGTCATTATGGAAATCAACCGTCTACCTATGGGGTGATGGCAGGTAAGAGAAAGATGTTCAACCAGATGAGCTCTTAGCATGTTGATGTGGGTCTGTTTTGTTTTAGAGGAAGTTATTGAAGACAATTCCTTAAAGACAGGACTGCTGTTAAGGTATTAGGAAAGTGTTCAGAGAGTTAGGAATCAGTATTCAGAGTTTCCCCAAACTCCTAAATGTCTTGGAAAATCACTCTATTTCTTATTTCTCCCTCCAAGATTGGGACAGAGCTGGTCTTGTCTTTCACCTATGTTCAATACCATTGATGATCATCACTTTTTGAGGGACCAGGAGTGCTGTACCAAAAATACCTGTGTGTTACCGGTACCTAGAGTGATGACACCCTGATTGGAGCTACAAAAGGGTAGATGAATTCAGAGGCAGATTGTACAGATGGTTGTGGATTTTTATACTTTTGAATGTACACTAGCAGCCTGCTCAGTTTTCCCAGGCCTATTAAGAAAAAGGAATTTTCACTCCATGCAAGTGCAAGTAGCAGTTAAACTAAAGCCATGAACTAAATTAACTTAACTCACAGGAAATAACCATGACTCTGAACTAATCCAAAATCAAACTCAACATTATATTTCACTTAATAATGATGTAAATATTACAGTTTTTCAGCACAGATTAATTTATTTGAATAGGGATTTTTTAGGAACGGAGGCTTGAATAAGTATTTGAATAGGGACTTCCTACTCATGTTCAAACATCCAAATGCTGCTATTGCCTTGTGCATTTTTGCGTCTGCTGCAACCATAGTTGTCACTGTCTCCTGGGAAAAGTTAATAAATATTAAATAAAAGGTATTGCTCAGAAGCTAATTTTGTCTCATTCCAAAATAAATATACATAGATTTTTCTCTCTTCTTTTTTTATGCTTACTCTTTTTCCAGGCATAAAGCCTGCAACTCCAGAGATGCTATCAGCAAGTCTCTCACAGAGTCGTATCCTACAAACATGCAGTATGCCGCATCCCAATGTGGTAAATGGTGTCAGCACCTTGCAAAGCAAGTCTTTCATGTTTTAAATTCCTTTTCTCTGTTCTTTGAGAATTGCTTTTGCCAGTCCCACCTGGTGTGAAGGGTGTAAAATACTCCTGTGGAGTTAGAATCTCCAATACTGGTGAAAGCAATTGGGAAGTGAAGATAAATAAAAAAAAATGGGGTGGGAGGCTAATTAATTCCTAAGTTCTGCTATAAATACTCCAAATACTCTGAAGAGTTAATTTTTCTCCAATTATTTCCATTTCATCTTCAGGTCAGAGACTTTTAGCTCTATTTACATTATCTAGTGAAAAACAAACATTCAGTTGTAAACTCAATCATCATATTACTTGTGAACAAAAGGTGGCATGAGATAGTTTTATCTTCTCCTTGAGCAATTTCTATTTAAGCTGGAATGGTCATTCTGAAAGTATTCTGGTTTGGAGTCTGTGTTTGTTCTTTTTTTTCTTTGAGCTCTTTCCTGCATAATTTCTTCAAACTAATTTTATGCTAAAGCTACACCAAGACAGGATCTTGCCTGAGCATCACATAGTACTCACATGGAAATATTCTTTGTACTAAAAATACAGACTGACACATTTATAGGTGGCTCAGAATTACATAGATCCATCAATCTTGTTGTACCACTGAATTCCAGCTGAGGCCTTATATTGTTATTTGTTTAAGTTTGCATTATTTACCATCTTACTCAAATGCATCAAAATTTGCTATGAAATAGGATGGCTATGGCCATCCATGTGGACATTGGTTTGTTTTCAAGAGAAAAGACAGTATCTAATGGAGATCCTTACTCTTGGATACTTTTGCAGATGTGTTATAATAAAATTTACAGACACGGATTATGAGATGATGAAGGAAAATTTTTACTGTGTAGCGTTGAAGAATAATTTCTCTGCATTTTCTTTTTGGTGTTGCTCAGGTAGTCTGACCCCTTGCCTTTATAAATTCCCTGAGCATGCCCTAAGTGCCAGTTCCTGTGCCCTGGGACACAGCTTCACCTCCATGCACCAGACCCTCCTTGCAGAGGATCCTACTGCTGCAGACTTCAAGCAGGAATTCCGCAGGAAAAGCAAATCTGTCGAAGAGCCTGTTGACATGGATTCCCCTGAAATCAGGGAACTGGAGAAATTTGCTAATGAATTCAAGCTGCGGAGAATTAAGCTGGGTATGTGCTTTATATCCATGAACAAAAGGCTGAAAAATTCCAGTGGAAGCCAAATAATTTCCAAATGTTTTATGGTCTAGCCTCGGCAGTTGTCTAACTCTAATCCTGCCTTGCACTGCCAAACTTTCTCCATTTGTAGAAGACTTGCATAGAGTTAATGAACTTCAGCTTTTTGCAACTTAGCATGCAGAAAGGGGCTTTAAACTTCCCTGCCCTTATTTATCTTAAGCACAAAGAAAATTACTGCTGTCCATTAAATTACATTCAGGAGCAGGTGCATAATTTTTCAGTCACTAAATTTCTGTAACTTATGGCATCACATGCTCTCAACAATATTCTCTTCCCTATGAAACACCCCATCTTTCAAGATGGTTCAAGGCAATTTAGTATACAAGATGGGTGACATTCACAACAAATCTTTCATATCAGGGAAGCTTCTCTTCCTGTTCTATTTTCTTGTGCTGAAGCACTGATAGAGCAGCAACTGGTATCTTTGCTGCTATGTGAAAGCAGCTAGAGCTGATGCAAGATGGTTTGCATTTGAGGGTCTCTGGTAAGCTCATTTGCCTTCCCCACGCAATCCTAGCAGAGGACAAAGGTGAACTGAACCCTGTCTTTCTCATCTGTAGAGAATTTATCCTTTCTACAAAAGGATTGATGTATGTTTCAATTCTTGTTTGAACTGTACTGAAAAATACCCAAAACATCTGGTGCTGCAGATTCATCCCAATTATGAATGCTGTGGACTTTGAATGAAGAACTGCAGCTTTTACATTATCGTTTATCACATTATATTGTATCATTACAAAATAGGACATCCAACAAAAATCTGGCTTTATAAAAAGCAAAAAAAACCCCCAAACTATTACAGGTGTCTCTGCATTACCTCAGCAGCTAGAAAGTCAGTGTGTTCCATTTGCAGTGTAACAATAAAGACAGAAGCAAACATTTAAGGTTTAAAATACTATTTTCAACATGGTTAGTTTTGCTGTATATCATATCTTAATGTCAGCCACACTGATGGGAAGGTTTTCTAGTCCCTGTGCTGT
This sequence comes from Turnix velox, assembly GCA_013400935.1. NCBI lineage: Eukaryota > Metazoa > Chordata > Aves > Charadriiformes > Turnicidae > Turnix > Turnix velox. Next base: position 224,073 of record VZTY01026070.1, on the reverse strand, counting down.
TAGTCACAATATTTATTACTTCATCTTTATCCTGAGAAAACAGAACTTCCTCAGATTCAAACAAATGGCACAGATGCCATTAGACTGGATGTAATGCTCTGATGGAAAGGCAGTTAATATGGGCTGTGGGTCCAAGACTGATACATACAAAGGTAATGTAATTAAAGTGGAGGTCATAATGTGCCTTGAGAGACATTCAGCATCTGAAGAGATCCTGCTGGTTCTGGTGCAGAGGCAGAAAGGGAGGGTCACAAACCAGATCCCTGAATGTAGCAGATGCACATTCAAAACATTGTCCAATATGCTACTGTTACATAGTCAGCGACTGCATGAAAACTGCTACATTTCTATGCTCTCTTCAATTTAGTTGTTGCAACAAATAACAGGAGATCAGTGATGCTGCCAGAGATTAGTTTATTGCCATTGCAGCACTTACAGAAAGAAGGACATAGGATTTTCCCAAATCTTGAACTCCAGAGTGTAAAACTCAAATAAATCAGTGTAAGACTCTGCTGAAACCATCAGGAGGCTGAACCATTCTCTGAAGTGAGTTCAGTCAATTATAAAGACCTCTGCAGAAACCCCATGAAGACACTGCAGGCACATGCTGTAAGAGGCGGCAGAGAGGAGCTAAATGTCTTGAGAAAAGTAATGCTTTCTAGAAAGTTACAGTTTGACTTTTTGTCTTTGTTTTTGACAGGTTATACACAAACCAATGTTGGAGAAGCACTGGCTGCTGTGCATGGCTCTGAATTCAGCCAAACTACTATTTGCCGGTTTGAAAACTTGCAGTTGAGTTTCAAGAATGCATGCAAACTGAAATCAATACTGTCCAAGTGGCTGGAGGAAGCAGAACAAGTAGGAGGTAGAGAATTGAAATCCTCTAAATATTGATTTGCATTTAAACTAGAATCCTGTGTGTATATATGCGTCTTGAAGGACTAGTATATGTCATCCATATACTGAATGTTTTGCTTTGCCAGCTTTAAATGCTAAATACTAAGATGTATTTATATTAGATTTTGGGTTTTGGTGGGTTTTTTTGTTTTTGTTTTTTTTGTTTTCTTTAATGGGAGCAAGAAGGGACAAACATGGAGTATTGTGTCCAGTTCTGGAGCCCTCAACATAAGAAGGACATTGAGCTATTGGAGTGGGTCCAGAGGAGGGTCACGAAGATGGTCAAAGGGCTGGAGCAACTGCCCTATGAAGACAGGCTGAGGGAGTTGGGGTTGTTCAGCCTGGAGAAGAGAAGGCTCAGGGGGGACCTTATTGTAACTTATCAGTACCTGAGGGGGTCCTACAGAAAGGCAGGGGAAGGACTATTTAATAAGATATCTAATGGGAGGACCAGAAACAACGGATGTAAATTGGAAGGGGATAGATTTAGACTTGACATAAGAAAGAAATTCTTTACAGTGAGGGTGGTGAAACACTGGAACAGGTTGCCCAGAGAGGTTGTGGACGCCCCCTCTCTGGAGGTGTTCAAGACCAGGCTGGACATGGCACTGAGCAGCCTGATCTAGTGGTAGGAGTCCCTGCCTATGTCAGGGGGGTTGGAACTCCATGATCTTTAAGGTCCCTTCCAATCCGAACTATTGTATGATTCTATGAAATGCACAGAAGATAACAAATACTAAAAAAACACCATCTTCGCTAACAGTTGTTCATATCTGGAGGTAAAGAATCCTTATATGTCATGCCACTCTTATTCAGTACCATTATCTGATAGTTTTTTTCTGTCTTCAGAGAAAAGGACTTCTCCTGAAGATAGCTGTGCTTGTTTTCCATCCCCTATAAGACTACGGTTTGGTTTTGTTTTGTTTTTAATACAGCTTTATACAATGAAAAAGTTGGAGTGAATGAACGGAAAAGGAAGCGTAGAACCACCATAAGGTAATAAATATTTAGGGGGTTACATCTCAGCCCTTCGGTTAGGATTCTTGTTTTTCTTAGTCTTGAAAACATGTTATTTTCTATTAGTGATTCTCTATAGCTATTTTGAAATATTTCACTGTATTGAAACATTCCAGTGGAAAGTAATATCATAACCCTCCAAAACTCCAATTTATTCCAGATTTGGCAATTAAAGAAATTTTTTTTCCTAAGATATGACATGCTTTAACATTAAAAAGTATTTTATTACAATTCTGCCCAAATTTGATGATATCTATATAATGAATGAAGCATCAGAGCATCCTCATTTACATTTTGTGAGTTCTATATTATACCAAACTGAATTGCATTATTCTGCCAGAAAACTGAGGTCTAGGAAGTCTGAGAAGAAACTTTTACATGTAATACTGAATTTCCACCCCACATTATTTGGAGTGCCCAAAGGAGCACTTAAATAAGCCAAACAGAAAAAAAGGGAATTGTACTGGGAATCTTCTTCTTACGTCTCTCTTGTGGCCAATGTTTCCATATGGAAATCATGTAGGCTGGTAAATCACATTAGAAAACTAATTACCAAATAGGAAAACTGAGAACATGGGGTAATACCTTCTCTTTTAGATATCACAGACACTTGTGATCTCTTTTGGAGAATTCACTTAGGAGGTCTCCAGGGAGCTGTAGCATTTAGGGAGGGAATTTGTCTGCCTCTGGGCACAACCCTTGTGCCTATGGACCCTGCCTGTTACAGAGACGTGCCCATTCTTTGAGCAGGGATCCTTCCCGATGTGCCCTGACAACTCCTGGAGGATGCTCTATTATCCCACAATCTTAGAACTCTCCATCCACAACATGTATCTTTTCCCTTCATGTTCAGCTTGAGAATTCTCTTATTTTTTTCTTTGTCTTTGATATAATGAATATAACAAAAGTGTGATTTTTCTGACTTTTAAAGTAAATATTAATCTGGTGGGTTGCTCCTCAATTAGAAGTGTGCTGGGGATGGGAGTTGCTCATAGCTCATTTGCTACTTATAGCACCTCACAAGGAATAAAGTTTTCTTATTGGAAGGCCATTTTCTCCACTCAGCTTCTCTCCAAACCAGTAAGGACTTGAGCAGCTGTGCCAATACCTTGTCAGTTTCTGTGGTACGGCCTGTGAGAAAGCTGTGAGTTGAGAGCATCTCCGTCCTTGGTGTTTTCCACTGGCTAGAGGAGCCCCCTGAAGTTTATCTAACATTGTGTGCTTTGGTGTTATTTTTTAAAAGCTATTAAGGAAATCAGTCCTTGTATTAATAATTTTTAAAATTACTCCTGCTTTTACATGTAACTCCACTGCATTAGGAGTATCAAAAATGGAAGATTGTCAAGAGTGCATATAATTGAGGGGAAGTTCAGTATCAAATCTCATAGAGTAAGAAAACATTAATTATTCCTAGGAAAGCATCTAGGGCCTCAATTTGAAGATGTCAAGCTAATCAGGGAAATGGACTTTATGTGAACAGTGCCTGTACTCTTAGGAATTATTAATGGGTGTCAGAAAGCAAAATAGACGTAAAGCAAAAGCTTTACTAAAGTAGTTTAGTCATATCCTGAGCAAAAATGCTTAATTTGAATTTGAAGAAGCTATTTGCTTTTCTAGTTTGATCAGAAAGCCTAAGAAACAGTAAAACACAAGTTTCTATACTTCTGAGTTTGCAGGGCATCATGCTGTCAATTAAGTAGCTTTGTTAATCTTACTAAATATTGTGAAATAGACCTATAAATGAAAGATCAACAATATATTACATCTGAAGTAATGAAATTACTAGGACTCAAGCTGATCCTTTGTATAGTTCTATAACGTGCACTCCAGAATAATGCATGAAGTGCCCTCTTGCGTCCAAAGAAATTGCAATTACTACTGTAGACAGGTTTGGATGCACCCTTGTGGCGCATAAGCATGTTGCAGACACTCTTTTCTAAGAATATGTAACAAACAGAAAGCACCTTCTGAGTGGCGATAAGGAAAGATACTAGTTTTAAAATACTTTATTAAAACACTCATCTTTAGCTGTGAAGAACAGACTAAGGCAGGCTTTTAGAAAATGCAGTGATTGCTGAAGCAGCTTGCCATAATCGCTCTGACTTCTAGAAATACTCTAGTGCCCTCTCTTATATCAAAACAAGATGCAGAATTTGATGCAACACATATTTCCAGATTGTAAGTGATGGAGCTCTTCCCCATTGTAAACCCAAATTATTCGGTTCAGCCTGGTAAGAACAGTAATGTTTGTCTGTTAAACCCTCAAAACACTGATGTGACAGGGGAGAATGGGTTATCAGATTCATTTTTCTCTAGTGGGTAACTACCCAGAGAAAATCAAGAAACAAAAGCGCTTCTTGATCACCACTGAAATTTCACTGAATTTGATGCTTGCTTTGCCTTTAAATTGTTCTGTGCTGAGATTCTGCATGATATGACACTGTCCTTGTCAGCAAATAACTACAGGGTACTTCAGACTTGATAGTATATTTTATGTACAAAAAGAGGAAACAAACCAAGACATTACCTTCAGTGCTCTTATTTGACTCTTCTAAACTAGTGGCTGAAACCTGAATGTGTCAGAAAATTTTAAAAAGTGACATTTTATCCCTGTATCCAGTATTGCTGCCAAAGAAGCTCTTGAGAGGCACTTTGGAGAACAAAGTAAACCTTCATCTCAGGAGATTATGAGGATGGCTGAGGGGCTCAATCTTGAGAAAGAAGTTGTGAGAGTTTGGTTTTGCAACAGAAGACAAAGGGAAAAAAGAGTGAAGACAAGTTTACATCAGAACGCCTTTAGTTCTATTATCAAGGAACATCATGAATGCCGGTAAAGCTTTTCCATGGATAGATGTGGATTTTTGTTTTGCCTTTTGTCAATATTGTCAATAATGTATTGGTTAAAAAGGAGAAAAGAATAATCAGCAAGCCACTTGCTTCTCTTACAAAGTAGCACACAGTGGAAAGATCAATTTTAATGCAAAAAGTTGTAAACAAATTAAAAGCTACTGCTTATAATTAAAGAGTTAGAGGTCCCTGCTTAACTGCAAGTAAATTATCATGCATTAGAAGTGCTTTCCAAGTTGCACAAGCAGTTGCAGTTTCCATGTGCTGTGCCTTTTTTTCATCTGTGTTATGTTTAATGATTAATAAATGGAGAACCTCATGTAGCTACTATCCCAAAGATCAGGAAATAAACCTTTGTACTGTATGTGAAGAAAGGTTCCCATACTCAATCGCAGCAGCTGTAGTATTGAATGTATCTTGTTTTTGGCTTACCCTTGCATGTGCTTCACCCCCTACCTCATGATGATTGTGCTAACATTTGAAAGGTTGTAAGCCATTACACAGATGGCAGAGATGACCACTGAACATCAGTGAAGAGTAGGAACTTCAAAGAAGAGAAGGTGACTAAGTGACCTTTAACAAGCAGTGGTGACATTGCTGAGTATCTAGTTATGTCCAAGTATGGGGTGTACCCATGGGATTTTGTGTGAGGGCCAGTACAGCTGAGAAGCAGGTAGAATGGCTCAAAGTTGCAACACCTGTACACAGCTGACTGAATCATTATAGGTAAATTCCTTGGATAATTTCAAGACAAAGCCATTAGAAATGTGTCATGACTGCTGTCTTATTTAGAGTAGAGTAAGCTTAACAGTATGGAGATGTCAATGCTGTTTGTACCATGTGCTTTTGGTGTACAATTTGACTCGCAGAAATGGATGTTAAGTAGAAGTGAGCTTTACTTAAGCTTGTTATCAGAGGTAATCCTTACTAATTTATTACATGCCTTAAAGTTTGTCTTAGCTTAGCCATAATAATTGAGATACAGTTTATCTTACCTTAAGACTTTGTGACCTGAGGAAAAAAAATATAGATAATTATTAGGGGGCTTATTACTTTGGGCTTTCTCTACATTGCTTCTTTCTGATTAAATCTGTGTGTAGACACATTTACAACAGAGACAAGTGTGTTAAGCTAAACAATGGTGGCCTTTGGACCCTGACATAAGTATCCACAAAAAACATTTATTGCACTTCACTTTCCCACTCTCCTACACCCCACTAATTGAAAGTAATCCCTTATTTGTCATCCTCTAGCCTAGAGAGATAATAAGGGTGAGAAAAAAAACCAAACAGAAGCGCCAGAGCTCCACCCTATCACAAAGCCAGGCACTGAGAAACTGAATTAATGTCTGTAGTACTCACCAGGGATAGATTATCCAGCCATCTCATTAGCCCTGCTCATTGGTATTAGAGTAGTCCATTACCATATATGGATTTTTTACTGTTTTCTCAGAACTGAAATTAAGTGAGTACATGCACCTAGTAATGGCCAGATGCATTTTATTGTTCCATAAAGCGGACCTGATGATTTAGAAAATGTCTAGCTAATAGGCCCACAGAAAGCAGAAGTAGTTTAATGTTCAAGACCACTTAGGAGCAGTGTGCACAAGTTAAGTGCTTTTTCTCTGGTGTACATTAAATTATCTCAAATATCTATTACAGTGACCATAAGCATATTCAGCTACAGAAATAAGGCGACTGGATTTTTTAAAAATACATTTTAATGGATTAATGTGTTGCTATAACCCTTGAATTCAGAAGAAAACTTCAATAACTCAAAGGGAAGAGACTGTGGTATGTGCTCTCGCCAGGGTGTTCTCATCACTAGCTCACCTTACCCACTACAGCAGAAGAAGACCTTGATCCTGTAGTCTTTAATCCACTGCATGTTTATCAATTGATAACAAACTTTACAAATGAAAGGAAGATAAACACAGTTGAGAAGATGACCTCTCAGTGAAGGTGGTAGCATGCATTTGTGTTGTTTTCATGCTAATGTGACCGAGTATTATGTATGCTGAAACTGTTGATATAAAATTTATTTATATTCTAATTTATTGTCTTAATTATAAAAGGCTTCCTAGAAATGCTATAATACCATACTTCCCAACCCCCCTACCCAATAAAGTCTTATTACACATTTGGTATTGCAAGTAATGATTTGTAGTCCTGTTTTGTTAACACTGATTTTTTTAATGGTGGATCATGCCAATGTGCTTAAATTTTCAGCGGGTTGTAACAGGGAATTCAAGAGCAGACTCACTTTAACATTGTGATTTCTAGTCTTCCAAGAAGTCTCACAAGTGAAGGCTAATCACAGTAGCACAACAAAACAGAATAAAAGTGACAGATAATGCCATCTTCTCACAAAAGAAGGAAAAAAGGCTAAGTGGAGGAAGCAGCCACCATTTAAAGACAACTAGCTCTTGCCATGGAAATACAAACAAATTAGAACAGAACAGTTTAAAGAAAAAAAGCTGGATGAAATCTAATTAATGGACTCCAGCTGCAGCCATTAGGCTTAGAGAAAGTGGCTATTGCTATGCTTTTTTTTGTTCCTGTAGGAACAACTTACTGAGTAATTGCCATCAATCACTCTTGATTGGGGAAAATCCACAAGATAAACCTTAAGAAGGGCAACTTTATAAACCTGTAAGTAAGTTAGGTTGGGTAATTGACTAATGTGAGCTGCACTATTTTTTGTGCAAAAGCCTGTGAAGTGTCTTTTCTTGCTCTTACTTTTCCCATGGAAAGTTAGGCAGGGTGTTAAAATTAGACTATAGGACAAAACAAGATGTTTTGGCAACATACAAATCTGGTTCACCTGTCTCCAATGTCGCATTCTGTCCCCCCCATCTGAAGGAAACAACAGACCAAGAAACGGTACCTAAACAAGCAAAGCTGGTGAAGAAAGGTAAGAATAACAAGTTTAAGGTGCTGTCTCTCTTCTTGATGTAACTGCATCTAGATGAGATCTACTAAATTATGAGCTGTATTGAAAGGCTGGATGAAACCAGGCTGTTAACCATCTTGGCTAATTTAAGAATTAGGAACAGACACATGAAGCCGGAAGGAAGCTTAAATAAAAACAAGGGCAGTGGTTTTTAAAGTGGTGAGGAAAAAAATCTGTGGAATTCCTCTACTGTGGGTACAACAAACTCATTTATATGGGTAATTTTAGAGATGAGAAAGGCACTCAAATCTGTTGTCTATAGAGAAACTGACATATGGCTCTGGAAGTGCTCTAAATTAAAAATTTAGAAGAATATTAGGGGAGAAAGTGTCATATCCATCTATCTTGTTTTCTTATTTTCCCAGGCATTGCTTATGGACAAACTAGTGGACTAGGATTCTTACAGAGACAAACCTTAGTTTGCTCCAGTAGTCGTTCTCAGGAGCATTTACAATTGCTCTGCTGTTCTTAGGTGGAGAACTTTTGAATTCAGTTACTATTGAGGTGTCAGCAAGGGTAAAGGAGTTTGATTGAGTGAGGTTTTTTTAATTCTGCTAGGACCGATTTAAAAGTAACTAATTTCTAAGTAGGGGACACAATTTTGTTATTGACAGCTAAAACATATTAACTGTAATTGTAATAAATACAAACAAGCCTGCTAACCTGCAACACTTCTCTCTCTGCTACTGAAAGGTTTTCAAACCAATTAGAGCTCAAAGACTTAAGATAACTGAAGTCTTACTGGCAGTAAAAAGAAATGTCTCTATTACTGTATACCAGATGCCATAAACAGCAGAAAAATTAATTATAGAATTATAAGAATTATAACCAATTTTGATAGTAATTAAAAGGATAAAGCGCACACTTCATTCAGGAAGGACACAAGCCTTGGTGTTCAACCAAGATGAGAAATATTTTATATCTAATTACTTTCCCATTGTGGTTTCTTCTTCAATTATTAAGATCAGCACTTGGGGCATTTTTGTTACAGACAGAAAGGAATGACAACTTGATCAAGTTTTTGCTTGATGTCGAGTTGAAATCAAAGTCCCAGAAGTAACTACAACAAATATTATACCTAAAATCAAAGGGAAGTTTATTCCAGCATACAGAGGTCTAAAATAAAAATCCCATTAAGAAACAGATGCATAAAACTAACCCTAAAGAGGACAAAGTCGCTGTGGAATAAAAATCCTTTTATTGTATTTTTACAAAATAGCTTTAAGAAAAAAGGAAAATTCACCTCATACCAGATGTATGCAATATAAAATAACTTACACATTCCTACCCACTACCTCACAAATTAACAGTTTGTCCATTACTTCCTTCAAAGAGAAAGAACACCTGCATTTTTGTACCAATCCACATCAAGGCTCATGTGTTTCTTCTTTCTCTGATATCTTTGACCCCCAAAAAGCAGATGGTATGACAACAGCAGATTCATAGAGTTTATGGTTTCCTACTACACTTTGTCTGGAAGCAAAGTCTCCCCTGCTGTTATCCTGGTTTGAGTCCTGGAAGGTATTTTGGTTTTCTCTTTATAAAGCCAAGAGGATTTTGTTGTTTCCGTTCAATGACTGGCTCCACCAGATCAGCACAAGTGAGGGGCAAATGATGTTCATCAGAATGAAGGCTGAGGAACTTCACACCATCTGGGAAGTCATGACTAGGATATGTATTCACAGACTTGGTCATCCATTTAAGATATAAAGTTCTTATTCATTAGCCTAATGCATTCCACTTAAAGCTAGAATTGTGCTAATGCAGTTCAAAGCCCATAGAAAAACATTCAGAATCAGAACACTTTTATTAATGTTTAGACAAATAATTAGTTATCATCCAAAGTTGTTCTCAAAACTAAAATTTAGATTTACCTTATTAATGGCATCAATTGCATCTTAGTAAACAATGTTTATGCACAGTTATTGTCCATTAAGAAATACTGTAAAATATATACAAGCGTTGTTTCACGCAAATGTCCTTTTTGCAAGTGCGCAAGTTGCATTTCTGAGCAAGTGCATTTCTGAGCTTCAGCACTGAGTCCCATTGAGTGTACACAGAGGTCTCACCATAGTGTTTGGTGAAACCATATCAATCACAAGTTTATTCACCTTTCAAAGACTCAATCTGAAAAAAATCGCAAAGGTACAAGATTTATATACATAAAGGCACAGCAATTCCATTGAAACCAGCTACATTACAGTACAATAGAGTTCAATCAGTGCCTTTCATGCAAAGTTAACTAACAAATTCAAATCCTCTTCCAGTAACATTAACTGCACAAGGATTATATCCTTCCCTTTATGAAAAGGGAATAACAAGCTATTATTGAAGGAACTCAAAGTTACTACAGAAACTGGAAAGAAAAATATACAATACTTTTTCTTTCTGCCTGAATTTGCTAGTCATTCAAGGCTATTTCTCAGCAAAAGAAAATAGCTTTCAACTGAGAGCAAAGGTGATGATTCACTTGTGCTAAGGTAACAGATGATGGATTTTTCTATAGCAGTACGTTTTATAAAAATGATACATGCCATATAGGTGCTGTCATAGCCACAAGGACATAGCCACCAGCCTCAGAATACCCAATTCCAAAGATAGATCAGGAACTGAGAAGAAAACTTTGAATTCAGAGGACAGATTCAGATCAGGTTGGAATGAATTTATCATTAGAATTACATCCCTGGTTTGTACGGTGCAATGGACACACCAAATGTATTTATACTGGTAAATTTATTCAAAATTTTCTGCCCCTCTCCTCTCCCCAGTACCAACTTCAAGTTGTCATTTCTGAAGCTTCAGAGTTTTCCTAGACATCAGTTGCACTGAAAGAGTATTAGCACTTTTTACATCTATCTTCAGCTGAATAATCAGAAGGCAGACTGTATTGCCATCAGGCTAATCAACTCCCAAAGCTTTTAGCTGTCGTTCAATCTCTTCATCTGATATGGTAGCAGCACTTGATGCTGATGCAGAAGGTAATCCTCTGGCAGCTGATGGAGCTTTGGCCATCTAGAAGACAAAAGTTTTCTTCAGTTAAAATAACACGTTATGCCAAACTGGCTTTTAGAATAAGACGGTATATAAAAAATTGCTAAACTATTGGAAAAAAGGACATGAAGGGGGAAAATCACATGAACCGGGTAAAAACAGCCCTACCTTTCCAGAGATTTCAATTCCTATTTCATCAAGCACTTGGTTAACAATATCTTGGCTTTCTTCCTCTTCATCAGAAGCATCAAAAATATCATCCAGAGTATCATTAACTTAAAAGAAAGAAAAAAAGATGCACACTGCATTAACCAAAAAGGTTACCAAAATTAACTGGTACCATCTTTCTACACTCCCAGAATGTAGTAGTAATACCACTTATGGTAACAAAGCACCTATATAATGCAGAGAATGTCCTGCAAAGCCTGTCACCATGGTTAGTGTAAGAAAAGGATAAGGCATGATTGTGTTCATAAAACTTTTTAGTTTCATCAAAATAGTTCAGTAACTCTATCTCCTGCCTCACTACATTTCAAGATTTCTTAAAAATGTCTTTTGTTGTCCCATGAAAATCCCTTTCCTCTTCCTCCTTGGTGCAAGTTGCACTTACTATAGATATGCACCATGCTTAACAACTCAGATCATTTTTGAACTGTAACAATACAATTGTGTGCAGCTGACATGTTCCCATCTTGCTCAACAATATTATTTTGACCCCATTCTGCTTACTATGGGCAACACGGTGACAAGGATTATGACAGTAAGGAGACTATGCTAACACCACCATGAAGTTTGCTGTTATTTGACAGTGGACAGATGCATCAGTGGACAAGAAACTTGCCCCACTTCAAGAAATTGTTTGTAGCATAAAATAACAAAGGAGACAAAACCTTCCCATACCACTATGCACATAAGGTCAAAATTATCAATAATAACAAAATTTAAAGCTTATGCAGAACTATACAGTATCAGAAAGACAATTTTTCAAGTCCCCCTACTAGTTATGCCAACTTGGTTTTGAACTGTCTTAAATCTCACCTTCCAATATGTTCTTTCTAGAAACATGATGGGTGTTGCATCAATATGGCAAGACATTCTAGATTTAACATCTTGAGCTACTAAAAAAAAAAAAATCGGCCTTCTTCCTCCGACATGCATTGTTTCATTTGCTTTTAATTTGTGCTGTCAATCTCATTAATTGCAGAAATATAACTTCAAAACTATGGGTTCTACCCTTCCAAGACCACTGTGGGTCTGCAGCTAGCTGTTCTCTGCAGTGCAGAACTTACTCATTTCTTCAGTCATTTCCATCTTCATGTTTTCCTTCTGGAAATTCTGCATAGTTTGTAGTGTCTTCTGTGGATCCATTTTCTTATTAACTGCTTGCACTGTCTATTAATATTGAAAAGAAATCCTTAATCATACTACAAGATATTAGTAAATACCAATACACCAATATACACATTAAGAATAAATAAGACTTTCCTAATAAAAAGCCTTTCAGCCCAAATTTCACTTTGTCTTTTTACCTAAACATAGACAATTCAAACAAATAGTCTAACCATCTTTGAGAAGATAAGAGTTGATTAATTAAAAGGAGTCTTACCAATCCCACTGGCTTTGCAACACTGGCTTTTTCTGCTCTTGTCTGAGTTTGTTTAACGTAATAATACATTATGCTTCTCTCAAGATTATGCTCACAGACGGATTATTTGAATTTTAAAAGTTGTACTGAAGTTAGAAGATGTTGGTTCTTCAGAATACTTTTACAAGAGTTATAGATGTATATCAGAAAAATATTTGCACTAAACTAATACAGATCTTGGACAACTTCAGAAAATAAAGGTAAGATGCATGATTAAAAGAAATGGGTAACTATTAACTGGACTTCACCATATCCAAGAATACAGTACATACAAAGAATACAGTACAAAGAATACAGTAAATACTTTGAAAGCTTTGCATTCAAGTATGTCTTGCTTGCTGAGGCGCATGATTCCATATGTTATTCGCAGACATTACATGTTGTTAAGAATAGCTTATAAGTTTCAAAATGAATGAGTACTTTTCTTTTTTGAAGTTTTCCATGGTGATAAGACAAAATACTCACTTTTAAAATGACCAAAAGAATTTAGCACCTATTCCAAAGAAGAACCTGTAATGTTTGAAAAAACATCACTTTTCTGAATGCTGATAAGTTGTTCTTTTTCTAGTATTTGTGGGCTTTTTTTCTCCTGATTTAACCTTCATAATCTGTCTAGTGACACTTTGATTTTCAGAATTTTAACCAAAGATATCTCTTAAATAAAACCAAGTCCAGCATGTAACAATTAAAAAAGCAAGCCAAATTTCTTTAAGTGCAACACTGTTGAGCAAGCTGTTTGACAGGATCAGTTGTACAGTCAGAGATGCCCGCCCTCCATGGGTTACTCCCGGAGGATGGAAACTTTGCTACAGAGCTACAACTGAACTGAACAGCTGGTATCTGCCAACAAACTACTTCCCAAAGATATATGATAAAAAAGCTTTAGCAGTAATTACTTTTTGCTTCTTGTTGTGTTGAGTTTCTGTGTTTAACTGGCACACAAATGGGGTTACCTTGGATTGTGATAAAAGCACAACTCATCTACAATAATGTGTACTAAATTCTGCTTCCTGCACCTTAAAATGAACAAATCTGCTTGCCAAAAGCAAACTCCCTATTTAACAATTCAGGGAAAAGGAAAAGTTCACAACTACCTCAGAAAACAGATTTTTCAGACTCTTTTATGAGAAGAGATCAGATTTGTGATAAAACTTAATGCAATACTGTTTCCTTAGAGCACAGAGAGTGAAAATGACAGGGAACTCCAGACTGAATTTCCTTAGGAATTTGACATCCAAAGCAATAACCTAATTTTTGCACAAGACAAAAAGCTACAGTGACACACTGCCTTAATTTTCAGATCAAACATGCCCTACTTTTTCACAATAAAAACTGCTTGTGACAAGATATACAGGCAGTACACTGTAGAGGCATGGTTTGCTATTTATTTTAATGCACTAAAAGAGTTCTTCTCCTGGCTTTAGAGTTTATTTTTATGACACAAACATTTAACAGATGTTTAGATAGGTGATAGACAAAAAATGTCATAATACAATTCAAATTACATTTCCCTACTGCAACCTCAACACCGTTTAGGGTATTAAGCAGTAGGTTTTATCTCTTAACTTCTGCAACAATATGCTCAATTTCAATGTTAAAGATTGTCTTTCAATGCCTTACTTTTGCTGTAGTTGACATAGCTCCCGCCATCTTCATTTGAGAGTTCATGACCTTCGTTTGCGTTGACATAGAAGTCACTTTTGAGCTAACAGCATATGTTCTATTTTTCTGCTTCCGCAGGTGCACAAGCTGTTTTGCTAGAACTTTACAGGCTTCTTTATTACCAGTCTTAGCCATTTTCTTTATTTCCAGTTCCTGTTAAAAGAGGTATAAGATTAAGTCTACAGAGTTCTCACTTTAACAAAGACTATAATTAAACCTTAACCCTAACAACTAAATTTCAAAGTTAAGTCTCCTCTTTGCTTTGGTGGGGTTTTTTTAAGACATTTAAAGTTATATCAATAGTCTTCTCTGCCTTTCTGCTAAGGCTGTTCAGTAGAATATATGCAATTTGAGCCAAAGAAAAAAAAATAACTAAATTGATTTATAGTATGGCATACATAGCTTCCCAAAAGACTTCAGCTGCTCTGTAATGGCAAATTCACTTGTATGTACATATTCAATTCTTTATCTGGCTAGGGATTAACACTTATGAAAAAACAACAAAACAAAAAACCAAAAAGTGAAGAAATTATTATGGACAGCCAATGACCTGATTCTAATAATCTTTGATCTCTTGCATTCATGGAAAAACAAGACATATTGCCCAGGGAAGAAACGGGGAGTTTACAGATTCTTTTTAACACTTTTTCAGCCGAGAGGGAATATCATGATGTTTTTGAGGAAAAAGTAGATAAAGTTAGATGAGCAACAATTATAGACTGTTTGTCCACTTAATTTAGTTGGACTTAAAGATAACACCAAATAAGAGTGGTATCATTAGTCTACAAAATGTGCTTAAATCTTAAGACACACACACTTACAGAAAAAAACAATGCTAAATCCCAATCTATCAATTCAAAGAGATACAAGATGGTATTTAGCCTGAGGTACCAGGAAGTTTGGCACAAATAATATTGTCAGATGGGATTTTTCAAAGCATGCTTTCCAATTTGTGAATTAGTAATATAAACTTTTTAACTAGCTTTTCCTTTTCAGCCTCTTTAGGAGGGCTTAGTGTAATATCACAGTTCTTTGCATATGTCCAATCTTTTTTGTTTTTATTTTTTACCATTAAATAAATTAACCATTGAAGACCAGCTTTCTCCTGTGACTCTTCAGAAGAATGGACCTACTACAGGAATGCAGTCACTTCATTTTACGTGCGCTTATAAGAAGATAAGTTGCATTGAAAAGTTAACTACTGGATATAGAAAACAGTTACGTTTGAAGACAAATGTAAACTGACCCACTGCATTAATTTTACTACTAGGAAAGATGTGTTTTTACTATCAGGATAGACTGGCACAAGATCTTCTCTATAAATCTGTAATTTCTGAAAAGGTGTATAATACATACTATTTCTAATCCAAGAAGGTATAGATCAGAAAATAAGGGGCACAAGGCTGTTCAAACATTAGAGGCCTGAAATACACATAAAGCTGTCCTCTTTGTAAGTGGCTCACAGATACCCCCAAAGCCAAATCTCTATAGTATGCCCACAGTATTATCTCCTCTTTTCATCCCTGCCAGTATTATGAAGGATAGGAGTTTGCACACTAGCAAAGACTAGTATGCATCCTGGTTTTTAACAGCAATAGAGATTTTCTCACTGAGATGATATACCTATGTAGCCCATGTATCTTTGTTTTCACAGCAAAATACAAATCTACATCAACCACTGCTAAGTCACTGCAGATAATCCAGCTGCAGATACCAAAACCTATATGTAAATTATTTTATTCTTAATTAAGAAGAATTTGGGTAAAGAGATGAAATACAGTATTTGCTATTGAGTCATGTTCCTCTAGAAAAATAATCAAAATTTATATAGTTATATGAGGTTACTGAACCAAAACAGAACTGTCTGCATATTTGAAGGTATTTTCCCCAAATATAATAAATTTAACTAGGTTCTTCCAGAGCAGTAGGTTTTCTGTAAAAAAGTATATAACAAAATGTTCTGAAATTAGCTGACAAACTCATGGTCCTTTTTTAGCTGACAGGAAATAAACAGATACTAAATATTAATTTTCATGGTCAAATTTATTTTCATTGATGGTCTCATCCTAACAGCAAATTTAAATTTTTGCTTGGGTATATTTCACTTCTCTTCTCTTCCTCACCTCAGAGATCCACCCTTTCTGAAACAATTCATTGTAGCCAGGATTAAAAAATTCAACCTCAGCATTCATGAAAATGAAAACAATTTCCAGAATATTTCATACTGAAAATGCCTTCTCTACAAGATACGTATAACATCTTACACATTAAAGCCTTTCATAAATTCCTCTGACCTTTTAGTTTATTATTCCCAGCTTTCCGTATTCGTACAACCTGCTGCCATGAAATAACACCTCAATAGGTACTGGAACAGTGGCTGTATTTGCATAGCTTATCCCACAGTCTGAGCATGTTTTCACACCTCAAACTCCACCATCTGTCACATCCATTTATCCAATTATTCTGCCACACAGGTGCAGCACCTATTCCCTTGATGCTTGATAACTCACATACACCAAATTCTAAACAGATCTTAATTTATGCTGATAGTTTTACTATTATTAGCTAATATTAAGGAAGTCCTAAATGAATGAAAATAACAACCCCATAGGGTTTTAATGACATCCTGTATTTTTCAAGTACTCTCCCACAGTCATAGTAATATATGATGGTACTAACAGCAAAGTCTTTAGTTTTTCTACCAGAAGATCCTTGATTCACAAGCCTGTTAGAAAAAAACTTCTGAAGGACACAAAATTTTAAGAATGTAAGGTAAAAATTCCATCTAAACATGTTGTTTCAGGCTTTTCCATCATTAAGGACCAAGAATCTCTTTCAGATAGTAATTTTTAATGACATTATACTAGTTAAAATGTAAAAAGGGGAAAGAATTTTTTTTTTTAGTGTTCGATTATTATTAAGTTGTATCTTTTGTACTTTGCAAGTTTTCTGTTATACTGGGGCCTGTGTTCAGTTTTAAAGAGTAAAAGTTGCCAGCTCAACTTACCAGTTGTTTTTCCTGTTTTTCAAGAGCTGCTCTATCTCTGGTGATAGCCCTCTGTGTACCTCTTAACTCTCGATTTTGCTCCTTTATTATATCTGGAAAGAAAATAGTTACAGCTGGGAAAAGTTTTCAATACTATAAGCATCTCATCTGCTAAGCACTCTGCAGTCATACAGTATTGTTTCACAGCCTCCCTTTGTTCAAAATGAACTGTCAGCTATCACAGAACTGTCAGCATTTCAAACATAGCAAATATTAGCAAAATGTAATTGTACATACACGATCGTGTTTCAGCAGCACAAGCCATATCCCATAACAAAAAGGCTACTTTACCTAGTATGGTATTTTGTGCCATCTTCATAGCAAGAGCCTTAACCTTCTGCAAGTTTAACCTGAATGCAGCAATAACATCTTCACTNATATATATATATATAAAATAAGGCCTAACTGCAAGGGTCAATTAGCTGAAGAAACTTTTATATAGCAGATCTTAGAAAAGATAAGGACTTCCCAAGTCTATTAATTAAGCAACGATACTCCTAGAAGCAAATCTTGAATCCTGCTTCTTTCTGTCCTTATTCTGATTTAGCAGAATTACTCTTCTCCACTAATTCAACACATCTGTGCAGCCCTACTTGTCAGACTATAAAGCAATAGTGTTGAAATGTTCTCAATTACCAGATGCTTAAGAATAGTAAGCTATAAAAGTGAAGGCCTTTATAGCAAATTGAAGTTTCCTGACAACCGATGTTGCCATCAAAAGCTTGAATGACATCTGTCAGGTGAAACATATAGTTATTCATAGGACTTTTGTTTGCTGTACTATTTAAAAATCATGAACCAGTAACATCCATTTATTTTAAGCAAGTATGACTTACAATGTAGGCATCAAATTTCTGTCAGGTGAAACATATAGTAACTTCCAGCACGTGCTTAGGTGTGATTCACCTGAGCAAAGGTAGAGGTGTCTGCATCTGTCTCAGCATCCTCTGACTTTTACAGAGGGAAGAAGTTACTGATTTTAGGAAAAGATTAATCTAAATGTAATGCATGTGTCTACACAATGTCAGATTGAAGCATGAAAGAAGCAGACTGTAAACCGTGCTTAGAGCTCCGTCTTTTAATCTAGAGAATTAACATCAAGTTAGGGAGTTGCTACTGTACTTATAAATTTTGAAGGATGGAAAAATCAATACAGATGGGCAGATATTAAAAGAAATAAAGGCATGAATCAATTCCTATATTTTACCATTTGCACCAGTTCTTCTACATTCATGTGTTTCATTCCCACAAGCAGAAATACTTTTAAATTCCATTGCTGAAATTACTGAGGCTGAAATAATTTCAACAATGCATGTTTTGCAGGAAAAAAACAAGCCTTATGTGGCATTTTAAAGAAGGCACATGTAATATCCCTTCCCACCAATTGTTTTCAGCAAAATAAATAAACAGTTCAAACAAACTACAAAAGAGAGACCTGTTTTTATAGAACCACTGCTGCTGAGAAGTAAAAAAAAAAAAAATCTTTAGTTGTAAACTTTTCAATAGACTACAATGAAGAGTTGAAAGATGACACTGAATGTAACAGTGTATTCTTCACACTGGCAAAGCAGCAGTGAAAATTATTCTGAAAAATAATGCTGCAGGCAAGTAATTTTGAAGGCAGACAAATGTATATTACTTGCATAGCTGAACTTGTAAAAATGAAAAGCTTAATAGCTACATACAAGACTGTCTAACTATAGTAACAACTTTAAAATATTTTAGTGTGAAAGGGTTGATAAGCAGGAGCTTCAAGACAGCAAGAAACAAGAACTGTACTTAAATCAGGAGACAATAAGGGGGAGTAAAATGCTTGTTGTTGTTGTTTCTGATCTCACACAGCAGTCAACAGAGAACAACTACCTGCATCTACAGTCTCTTTTATTTGCAAGCAAAGGCTATGCTAGAAACTTGGTTTTTTGTTTCTCTGTGGTAGCTGATGTAAATTCCTAGCTTTGCTTCAGCAGACAGAAGACAACAGGGTATTCCTGAGACAGCCTTTTGCTGATAACCAGTCCCATGTGTCATGCCTTGCACAGCAGGGTAAGGAGGAAGCACTTCAGTTGCTGAAAACAGGTTGGACAAGAGACGCCCAACAGAGCTTGACCCCAATCCAACTTGGTCATGGAAGCTCAGAGTCAGTCATCTCTTCCTGCCTCCTCTATTCAGGTGTCAACCAGAAATAAGAAGAGATCAGTGGGAGACATGCGTATCTTCCCTCAGTGACACACAATTGGTTGACGCTCAGCGTCATTTATGGCAAGACGTTTTCAAATGAGGACCCGCTTGATTTGACATGAGGGCACCCAACAAGCCAGACACCAGCTCTGGGGTTCTCTCCAGCCCCTTCAGCCAACCCTTTGCCCCACTGCCACACCTGGGGCACAACGACGACTGGGAGGCCTGGCTCTAGCCTGCAGCACTGCTGACAGGTAAGCAACCTTTTTCTACCCTTTACTTTGGAGATCGCGATTTCTATATAACTTGAATTGTTAAAGCCACAGGCTGGCTGCAAATGCTTCAAGACCAACTGGGTTTCGTACGCAGGCTTTAAGCCAAGGGTGACCAGCCGTGGCAGCCGGACTACTGCTACCCTTTGGGAAGGTGGCTCCTTGAGGCTGCGGCCCTCCTCGGTCGGCTTCTCCAGGACCCAGATAGCCGGCTGCCGTAAATCGGCGCCGCTCGCCTCCTTCTGCCTTCAGGGTTCCAGCAACTCTTGGCGGGCCTGTTCTGTTCCCTCTCTGCCTCCTCCTCCCTCACCGCGATCACCAGGGCCTGGCTCCATTACATCCCGACCAGCTCGCCCTTCAGTGCCTGATGCACCCGGAACCCTACAACTCGATTTCCCAGGGGGGTGGCCCTACCCAAAGACTCTCCCCGTCGCTCCGTACACTGCCGGTGAGTCACCCCGGGCGGGCTGTGGCCTCCTCCATTCCCCACAGGATTCTTCTTCCGCCGCGACACAGGGCCCGAGGCTCCCCCCGCAAGCACTGCCACCACCCCTTCGAGGAGGCTCCCGCTCCTTCTGAGCCAAGGCCACGGCCAGCTCCGCGCCCGGGACAGTACAAGGGGCTGGAAGCAGCCACCATCGGACTGCTAGAGGGCGGCGGGGCCCTCACCGGGACGCCAGCGGCCTCACACCCCCACTCACCGTCCACAGTCTTCTTCTTGAAGAGCGAGGCCATGACGGCAGCCAGACCTGGAGCCACCAGACCGCCCCACTGCTACCTTCACCTCCCCGGGCTCCTGCCTCCTCCTCAGGTGACCAGGAAGCGGCCGCGCCGTGCAGACCCGCCCCGTTCCCGGCGAGGGGCGGGACGGGGCCGGGCTGGGGCTTATGGCCGCGCTGTCCCCGCCTACTCCGCGGCTGAGTTTGAGGGGACCGGGTGGAGCTTGCTGGAGGGTCAGGTGTAGGTGGGCTGCTTTTTCCCGGGGATGGGAAGCTATTGACTGAGTCGGGACTAAGCATTGGTCGGAGCTCTTTCCGTCCCTCTGACGCACACAGGTTTCTTTCTGCGCAGGGGTTGGGCCATTCTGTGCCGCGGGACCATCCCGGGTAGCAAGGGTGCGTGGGGAAGCCCTCCCGGTGGTGGCGATTGGCGGGGTGAACCATCGTGACTTCTCGCTCCGTGCAGCGTTGGAACGGTTTAAGTTTCCTTGGTGTATATCTAATTATTAAAAATCAATTAAATTCAGGGGTGCTGCGTTCTATGTAGTTCGACGCCTCTATACATCTGCAACTTAGTTCGTGGGCCGTCACAGGGTTCGGAGCCGGGATCGCGCTGTGACATGCGGGGGGTAGGTTTGATGTGTGTGGCCCAGAACCACTGCAAGCACAATGCAGTTCTGGTGGGGTGTCTTTTTTTTTGTTAAGGAGCTTTGGTGCTTCTGGTGCTGAGCCAGTGGCATGCTCAGGGAACTGGTAACATCCATCTTCCAAGATAAGCCTTAGTCCGAGGATCATGGCTGTCATCGTGCATGAGATTTAAGAGAGTGGGAAAAGAAGCAATAACTTTCTTGGTTTTCAGGGTCTAATTGCAAACCTTAATTTTTAATAAGGTAGTTCATAACGTAGCCACAGCTTCATCATCGGTAATTTCTTACATTCACATTGTGGCATTAGAAGAAAACAGAACTATGGTAGAATATCCACAGCTATTGAATTCTATCTAGATACACCTCTTCTTTAGTGTTTTGTGGGGTCTATGTTAATTTGTAAGGAAAACCAAGTGATTGTAACATAATGATGTACTTTAATACCGAGATATAAATTTTACCTGAAAAAGAATTGTAAGTTTATGGCTGCAAGATGCTAATAAACCACACTTTTATAACCTTGCATGGAAAAACAATCTCTTTGAATATTCTAATAGCAGTGTAAAAGATTTATATGGGTATACATAGGTACAAACTACGTGTATGATAATGACATTTCATGATTTTCTGGAAATACTGATTTTATTGCAAATAGCAAATTTTCATTGTTCTTCCTTTGGCCTTTTCACAGTAGTTGTTCTTCACTGTTTGTGCTAGGCTAAAATCCACAACGTGTGTGATAACACAGATGCAATTTGCACTTCACTATAAATTAAATGCTATTCAGGGGTTTATTCCTAAATGTCTCTACTGCCTATTAGGTGACGTTAGAGATGAGTTAGGAAGCAGAACTGAAATCCTGGCTTTGAAAATGCACAGATGAAGGGGAGGAGAGTAATTTATATTCAGTTCCTTATTTTCCTTAAGGGAGGGGCTGAGCAGCTTAACTATGGGGTACTCTTAATTTGTGCTAATTAGCCATAAGACCAGAGAAACATTTTCCCACAGTATTTCTTCAGGATTATTTTCTTGCGATGAGGTAAACAAAGGTGTCTGTAATAGGCTTCATAACTGCAGTAAATAAAGTGTTCCTGAAATATTGCTTGCCAAGACTTTTTTTTTTGTGCAGTAAGATTGAAGACTGGGACAAAGCCTTCTTTATATATATTTTCGATGTCTTTGGCAGTACTGACAGGGTAAGAGAAAACTTTGATTTTAATTTTTATAAGAATAATGCTTAAATTTCAGTGTTCCTTTTAGATTACCAATGCCCTGTATGTTTTAGATACTTAAATGTCTCTATTCCTCAGGGACTGTGTGCAAATAGCAGTAGCAAATGAAAGTTTACTACTGTGTGTTTCCAATTTATTGGATACTGAGTAAAGCAGAACATAAGAACTGGTTCAGACTGATGATACAGTATCCTGTGTTAATTTAAAATTGAGCATCTTCATATCAACATATGAACAATGAATTTCAGTAAGATAAAGAGACTTACTGGAGGAAAAGTAGTCTGCATACCAGAGTTGTACTTAGAAAAGGGTAGGGTGTGGTTTTTTTTGAATATGTATGTAGCATTAGTCTAGCATTAGTCCATTGAATTATTTATTCATTTGTTGTTATATATTGTTAATTTAAATCAGTTGACAAGGTTAGTCTGCTTAAGCTAAGCATATTCAGAGCTCTGGTGAAATGGCTGCTATAAAGAATTCATTGCAAACCAGCTCTTTTGAGGACTGTTCTTTTCAATAGTAGAGATGGTGGCTGATTTGCAAAAATACTTTTCTGATGCACTCAGAGGAGAAAAAGGGGAGGTGAGCATACGAGTTGTGAATAAATGCTCAAGGTTATGCTTTAAATCTTGTCAAGCTTTCTGGCTGTATCAGCAGGTATAATGAAAGTTATTAGTCTTCCTTATCTCCCTTTCTAGGCTGAGGGAAATACTGCAAGTGAACTTTAGCTGACAAGCTAATGCAGACTGTCTTGGGATATTTTGTGGATAATGACCCAAATTCAGTACTCTGATCTATTTTGGGCTCGTCTAATTTCTGATATGCAAACATAAGGAAATGAAATGAGGTCATGTGTAGTAAGGAATGAAGTGGGAAAGATGAAAATTACAGGAGCTGGAATAAGATAAATGATCAAAGGCTGGTATGAATGTATTTTTTATATGAAATAAACAGCAGTTAACATGTAAAACAAGGTAATGAGAAATGTCTTTGAGGTCTCATCAGCTGACCATCTTCCACATCCTTCAAGGACTCACTTGCTTTAGTGTATCCTGGAGGAGCTCTGCTGAAATAAAATGTCATGGCACTAACTCATGTAAGAGTTTGTGAGATCATGCTGACCTTATTGTATGAAGGTAGGCTGAGGTAGCAGGGGACAAAAAGTAAAAGGTAGGGAGGGAGTCACAGCCCCTATGGAAGCTCAGGCTGCAGTTGAGTGAGAATCTGCTGTGGCACAGGCTGAATATTATGACTGTGCTTAAATATATGAATCCAACAAGGCCCCTGTATATTTCATGTTACTGTCTCTAACTGTGTTCATTAGTAATGGTACCTGGCAACTGAAATTACCTCTTCTGGGTACATTGGTAATGGCATTACACACTGTGAGCACTCAATTTGAGATGCTGGTGAGAAGGCAAAGCAGAAAGGGGCAGGATGGCGTTGGTGGTCATCACAAAAGGCCTGTATGGAAATTTGTGAAGGAGAAAAAGAGTTAAAAACAATAGAAATAAATTAAGAAGATCTTGTAGTTGAAGATAAAGAAGATGGAGAAGAGCAATAGGAATGGTTCAGCTGTTCTGTTGTTAATGAAATGAATTTTCTCTATTCAAAATTAAATCACTTATTTTTGTGTACAAGTATAAAAAATGTGTTTAATGCAGTGTATCTCACCCTCACCTTGCAGGTTAGACAACTTTCCAGAAACTTTTGTGGAAAGCTCATAAGAACAGAAAAATCTCTCATTCATAGAAGGAAAGAGGGGATTTCATCTAGCAAATATGCAGGTATGAAATAACCATTAGAAACACCAAAAGTAAAATCATAAGAGAGATTTCATAAGGGAAAACTACTTACCTGTCTACAAATAATGGAAGTTGTAAATTGCTGACAAGTGACAGTAATGCCGGAATAAGTGAAATTGGAATGGGAATCAAGTCAGTGGGCTACAGAATAATTAATGAATTCTCTAGCTGGAAATAATAATTATGAACTTTTTCATTAATTTAAGAAAATATTGAGAAGAGTGGTGAATTGGAAATGTATCTCGTTTCTCATCTGTTCACAGCTGAAGTTGAATTGAGCATTTGTGTGAAACAGTGAATGTATGTCATATGAACAACTTAAGTGTTTCTTGATTTCTTTGTCTAAAAAGCTCCACTTGCCAATGGACTGCTATTCATTCATGTCTTACAGAATAGAGGAAAAAAATGTATTTTGATGTGGAAGCATGATTTGATTTTGATTTGCTCTTATGAGGACTGTATGAACTCTATGTATACTGAAGTTGTGTTTTTTATGTGAAGAGGGTTTTGTGATGTGTGTAGTATGCCTGATAGTCACTGAATTCACTTGACAGACTTTTGAGTAAAATAAAAAATTACAAGAACAAGTTAAAGAAGAACCGCAGTGTCTTAAATGTGAGATGTTACTGCAGAGTTTGCCGGAGATCTTTTAGTGAGTCAGAACTTCAAACATTAAAAAGATGTTAGTTTTTTAATTCTGGATGTATTTGCAAACAATTGTAGAGGAAGGTGTGATGAAAAGAATACAAACCCAAACCATCCTTATTATATGAGAGAAATTAGGCAAGTATGTTTTTTCTGTTGCATGGATCAAAGAAAGATACTTATTATGTATGTAAGATTACACATTAGTTTCAGTCACTTTACCCACCTTCTTAATAAAGTATAATTACTTTGCACTGTTTAGTATGTGTGTGAAGATTGGTACTCTGTGAAACCATCTAAATGTCTAAACCCTCCTTAAGGAAATTTGGTTTTAATTATCACCTTGATTAGCAATAATAAGATACTTTTGAGTTGCAGACTTCATCTTCTCTAACCTTCACATCTGATTGCAAGGTTCTTCCTTGGTGAAGGAGTGAATTCTTCTTTATAAAGCAGTACCATTACTTTGCATAAGCAGTTTTAGTTTTGCTTTGGTAATCAAGTGCAGTAGGACATCATATTTCTGTAGGGCATTAATGAAATCAAGGGTTATACATTTAAAAGCATTTACTTGCAAATATCGTATCTTTAAATGACTTTGCCTAAGGAGAACAGGAAATCCAGGCTAGCAACAAAATAGGTAAATACTCTTTGTATTTTATCACAAGCTTCAAGAACTCCTCAAGGCATCAAGTTTAGGAAAAAGAGCGAGAGATTACAGGGAGGATATTTATCATTACAAACCGCAAAATCAACAGGGACTGCTAAATGTTCTTACGGCCATAATAGCCTATCTCATGTTAATTCTAGCCTGAAGCTCTGTGACTCTTTATGTGCAGAGATAATGGGGGGTAAAACTGTATTTTTAGTTTGGCGGCAGATTCCTCCCAACCATGGAAAATAAATTAGAGAGCTTTGCAAACTAAAAATGATTTGGGCTTTGAAGGAATTCCCAGCAATAATATACAAGACTTATTACCCTGGGTAGCTAGAGGGTCCCGTATGTTTATGGCTGATAGTCGTCATTTTGATTGAATATTGCCTCAGTAACTTGTTTTCAAATAATTTGACTTATCCCACATATTTTGATCCTACAGAGAAGATCTTTTTGGTGATGTTCTCATTGGTTGCACTTCCTGCATGTATTTTAGGTAAAATTTTGTGTGTTACCCAGGTAAAATGCTGCATTTTTATTTTTTTTTTAAGTAAAGCACACAAAATGTAGTTCTGAAATAATACATTATAAACCTAGAAAATTCAATATAACGTTATTACTGTTCATTTTTTGTGTTACTTTATTATCTAGAAACATGACTCCTTTGGGCTTTAGGATGCTATAAAGGTGAAATAAAATCACTCTACCCTCCAAAGAATATATTGTCCCAATATATCTAGAAATAATATGTGGACATCAGCAAACTGGACAGTGTAAAGAAGCCAGAAGCTTACTTATGTGGCTTCACGTACTGCCTGTGCAAGTGCAATAAGGTAAAAACATATTGTAAAGATGTTTGAAAAAAGATCTTTGTGTCAGCCTTTAAAGATATCATAGAATCATAGAGTTGGAAGGGACCTTCAAAGGTCATCTAGTCCAACCCCTCTGGCCTGAGCAAGGACTATCTTGGTTCAGATTTAGTACTGCATGAAGAGGACCCTTCTAAAATGCCTTCAATGATGGGGCCTCCACCACCTCTCTGGGCAGCCTGTTCTAGTGCCTCACCACCCTCATGGTGTCCTATTGCTACATGCCCTGGCAAATAGTCCCTCCCCAATTTTCCCATAGGCAATTTTCGGGTACTGGTAGGCTGCTATGAGATGTCTGCAGAGCCTTCTCTTCTGCATGCTGAACAGCCCCAACTCTCTCAGCTTGTCCTAGTAGGAGAGGTACTCACTCCTTGGTGAGTAGCCAAGAAGATTACAAACAAAAGTTGTTAGAAGTGAAAGTAATATCTTGTTGATTAAAACTAGAGTTAATGAGAACTGAAGGAAAAGAATCTGTGTAGACCATGGTTGTGAGATGCTATCGAGATGGGATATGCCAGGGAAGGTGTTGAAGAGAGGTGTGCTGTGAGGTGAATAATCAAAGGAAGCAGTTTGAAGGAGGCAATGGAAGTGGTAAGGCAATCAAAGTAATGAAATAACAAGGTGACCCTTTGCAAAATGTCTTGAAGGAGCCATGTTGAATTCACTAGGGACATGGAGAAAGATGTTGCACCCATTGCATCACAGTGATGACTATCTGGTCTGAAGCTTCATTTTTTTGACTCAATGGAAAGGCTAGTCTAGCAGAGCTGCACTGTGTGAGGGTGAGGTAAATATTTACACAGATAAAAAGGATGAGAATCTGAACATTGCCGTCAGCTGACTAACCTCAGTATTGAAGGTGAAGGTGGTGGTGATCATATTGTTGAGGAAAGGGAGATGGTTGTAAGCCCTGCGTAGTTCAACATTGTGAAATATTACCTTGTGGAGCTGGCAAAAGCTAATAGATACAAAGAGACTGAACTTTCAATTAAAATAGAAGGAAGTCTGGAGGGAGAGTCAGAGCTATAAGTTAGCAGTATAAGTGGGATAATGGGGGTTTTGTACTAATGAATGATACTTCAGAAACAGGATAGAGAAAAGGGAAGGCAAGGACAGAATCTTATGAAAATGAAAGGGTTGCATATATTCTTAATATATTGTTAACATATATATTTTTAACATATATATATTAAGAATATATGCAACTCTTTTTGTTGTTTTGTTTTTGTTTTTTTTTAAAAAATAATTTTTATGATTGTACTTCTGGAGGGGATATTTTTTATGAGTCTGATGAAGTGGAGGTAATTTAGTATTCCTTTTATTCTAAATAAAGTGCATAATATTCTTCATCCCTTAAGAAAAAAAGACTTTTTTTGCTTGTAATTATTTCTCAACCTTTAAAATATTTATTATTCAGTATTTTGATAGATGTGAGAAGAAGAAAATGGTTATTTAGGGGACTTGTGATGATATTCTTGCACCCACATGGAGATAATATTACTTCAGTGTTTTTAGAGAAGGTTATTTTTTTTTTTAAGTATAAGAGGGATACAGAAATAACCCTTAAAATGCCAAAGGATTTCTCATTTCGATCTTTTTATCAGTGATTTATATTTTCACTGGGTTTCTGACTTCTTGGTACTTATGCTGTCCTTTGAGATTAGCTACAGATACCTAATGGTCCAATCCAACAAAAAATATGTTCAGTTCCTGTATCACAGAAACATATATAAAACCTGAAGTCACTGGAATCTGTTCCCAAAGCATAAATTGCCAGAAAGGCAAATACATTTTATATTGCATTGGGCCCTAAAGTGTTATAAAAAATGGCATATCTCTTTTTTTTTTTTTTTTTTTTTCATAGCTTTATAACCAGCAAGGCAGCATCAAGCAGTTTATTGCAGACCCTGTTTATGCCTTACAAGACTGCAGCATAGTGGACCCTTGTGCATGCTTCCAGTTCTGGATGCAATTTTGAATCTCATTTGATTTTAGTTGGATTTGTGTTCTCTTTGTTGTCTGTGTGTGAATCAGCATTGAAAAAATCAGACCAGTGCTGTTTAAAAAGGCTTTCCATTTATTTTAGATTAGTTCAAAATCTATTTTTACATCTTAATTATTTCTTTCTTGGCCTTTTAATGTCATCATCACTTTACATACCTAGGGTAAAACAAGTGCCTTCTCCAGGAATGGGGTAGGGGAGAACTCAGTCACATGTAGATAAGGATTCAATTCTTCAATGCCAGAGAAGGCATTTGGCCACATTAATTTCAGTGCGAGTTCATATGGATAATCCCTTTATAAGCTAATTGGGATGTTTCACTGGTAAATGAGGTAGCCAGGATCCACATGCAAGTGTCTGTAGCCTTCTGGGAAGGCTCAGCTGTCGGTGATGGAAATCACATTGAACACTCTCTCCTTTGCTCATACAACATCAAGTCACCTGAACTGAGCCTTTGGATCTAATTAGATCCCTCTTCAGAGGACTTGTCTGGTTTAACCTTTAAATTGTACCCCCAAAAAAGGTGTCTCTCTGTTGGCTCTCTTTTTACTCAATTTGTATCAAGTTACTAATTTAGCGACTGTGTGTTTGTAAAGTTGTATCACTAAGTTCACTTACTCTTTGATATGGCTATGGTTGGCAAAATGTACATGCAACAACTGTAGAACTTGGCCCAGTGTTAGAGGGAAAGCAGGAAGCGTGGTTGGTTTTGGTGTTCTGGTTTAGCAAAGTTCTTCTGAATCTGTATGCAAGTGCTTGATCCTTCTCTCCTTAGAAAAGTCCTTATGTCAGAAATTGCTTCAGTATTGCAAGTGGATCAGAGATACGACTCTTCTGCTGAAAAGAAATCTTGATGACTGCCGCTCGTTTTGCTGGTTTGTAGTGTGCACCAAACTGTAGTACTCTGAAATCTTGTTCTGTGGTGCAGTGGGGAAAGAAACTATTTTCTCTTCATTGCTCAGAGGAGGCCAAGCAAGCCTCCATGAAGGAAGGGGATCCTGTGGTCATGGGAAATACAGCTAGCTGGGAAGCCAGGAAACACCAGCTCAGTGTGATGTGTATTTTCTGCAATAGTGATTTAAAATTGTTACTGCTCCTGGGAATGATTAATATTTTTATTTTAGGCGTAGATCATATACTTTCAATGATGGTGACAGAAATCTGAGATGGGAGGTTTTGTTGAGAGTTCTGCTGCCTACATCAGTTAATAACAGCCTCATTTTTGAAGTGCTTGATCAGAAGCTGAAATCTGCAATGTCAGCCAAATCCACCAATTTGCAATGTAATTCTCTCTGCAGTATCAATTACAGCTGGCTTTTGTGTTCATTGTTGTTGTTGATGTTCATGGAGTGCTTTAATAGAAGGAATAAAAAGAGGATTATCACACACTTGCCTCTTGCACAGAAATAGATGATATAAGCACACCAATTTTCTCTCATTTATAACTAACTTCAGGAAACGGTGGTGTGGTGAGGGAATAGGGCTGATTGACTCATTCGTTGTGAATAATTTAACCAGAAAAATTAGCATTTTTGTACATGTAATACCCATGGAGTACTGAATTTACATTCATCTCTTTGTTATTCATAATCTTCCATTTAATAGTTTATGAATTGCTGTCTGAATTTTTTTGAGAAGTATTTAGTACTCTCTTTGGTTACACATGATGTGTGATGGTCCTCTGAGTCATCTTGACAGCTCTGGGTCCTCATCAGGGGACTGAAATTTTTAACCAGAGAACAGCTACAGGCCATTTGTGCTTTTTTGTAGTTACATGAGAAGATGGTTCTCCTGTATGAGGAACAATCACATGCTAGCCTGGGGAAATGGACATGGTCAAGGGGGACTTGCAGTGCTCGTGGATTCTGTTTCACAGTGGTTTTTGAATTCAAGTTTGCACAAGACCTCTTTATTTGGCTTTCTTATCAGAGCAAATTCTCCTTTCCTTTGTGGGAAGCCAAGTTAATACAGAGTCATTATGGGATGGAGAAATGTGATGTCCATGACTATGCCTGCCAAGTATGTAGCAGTGTATGTGGAGGGGTTGGAAAGCTGCTGAGCAAAGAAGTGCAAGTGCAAATGGAGCATGTGCATTAGCATTCTATATAGATATAGGTATCTCAGGCTTCTTGTTTGGGAATTTCTTGAATTTCTCTACTGAACGTACTTGGTATGTATTACATATATTTACATGGGGATATGTCTTTTTATGCATGCACAAATATGATGTATTGATATGAAAGTGTGCCTTAGTTTCACTCAGTTATTCATTTTGGTTTTGTGTGTGAGTGACCCTGCATGGGTCTGTTTCCCACTTGCTCCATGGTTTTGAGGTATTGTAACCATGCTGTCCATTTGTATGGAGAACCCAGTAGTGCTGGATTGTCAGGGTGTACTAGTGAGTACTAAGAGGAATTAATGTTATAATCACACAAGCAAATAAACAAAATCACTGAATGTTAGTTTTATGCTTGGTTATAATGGATGTCAAAAATACAGGATGGTATATAATCAAATAATTTATTAGGCACAGCTGGTTGACTGCTTACAGCAAAACAACCTGTAGCTTAATTGCTCCTTCTACTGCACTGGTTTTATGCATGGTCTTCCTGGCCCCAATACCCAAAGCAGGAGACCCTGCCTAGGGCTTCCTGAGACTTGTGCAAGAAACAGTAGGTCATAACTCATCCATGTCAAATTAATGTTGTTGTCATGGGACATCAATGGCATAATGAGGAGAGAATAAGGGCATTAAGGAGAGTTAGTCCTTCAATGGGACTTCCCTTTGGATTTCACAGATGAGCTAAATGCAATACTATCTTCTATAATATCTCTCACCACCTCTATCCCAGGAAATAACAATAATGTCTTTAAATAATTAACTGTGGGGCACAAATATGAACTTTGTAATTTTTAAGTATTAATAATTTTCAAGTACTAATAATTTTATTTCTTCCCATTCAAAATGGAATTGATTTATCCATGTAGGAATATAGTGAGGGATCCTAAAATATCTTTTCCTCTGAGATATTTTTTGACAATTCAACTATTTTACTGTAGAAAGTACAAAGTTAAATATACTGCTCTGACCCTTATTCTAGAGTGGCACTTCACTGTTCTGATTTATTTTCAGGATCTCTCTTTTATATAGCCAGGTGGATGAAGGGTACCAGTTCTTGCATGCTTTGGGGTTAGTTTGAGAAAACAAAGATGATTTTTGTATGTGATTGAAAATGAGAGAATTTGAGAAAGAAGATTTCATTTAATCATTGAAGTCCTTTAATCTCCTTGACTTAGAAGCACTGGGACATTTGATGTTCACTCTTTCAAGACTTTTATGTATTTGAGTTGTTAATTTACTGTACCAACTCAGGTAGCTGTTCAGTCCTATGCTGTGATGGTGGATTTTTCCTTATTTGTGATTTGAAAAGAAAATGGGAACTTTTTGCTGTTTTAATTATATCCATTAGAAGGTTTTACACATTAGTCCAACAAATCCATACTAGTTTGTTGTGATTGTGAGGTCCTATTGCTTTGCAAGTAAATACACAAATTGGCATAGGAGTTTCTTGTACTATGAACGTTGGAATTGGTTATGAGCAGTTCTCCATCTTTCTTGCCTATACTGTATTCTGGAGCCCTTCCAGAGTGTCTTTTGTTGGCATGTTAGCCATATGGAAGTTCAGCCTCTGTTCAGATCAATTAACATCTTATTCTGATGTGTCCTTAGGGTAGCATGTGTGTCTCAACTGTTGTTCAAGTGTAATCTTTGAGTCACATCGATTAGTCATGATTTGCTTTTCTCTGTAGGTCTAGAAGTGAGAAGCTGTGAACTCGACCACTTTTCAACACTTGTGCCAAAAAATCCCTACAGCTCCGTTTCAATCATACGTCTCTGATGTGTCTACTGTGGCAGAATGTATCTGTCTCCTTGGACATGTGATGGTTTTCTGGTTTTCAAATATACTTTTGAATGGAAGGAAAAAGAAATGGAACTCGGACAAAGGTACTCTGTCATTTATTTCTCTGATAATGTCTTCCAGTAGAGTCAGCCAACTTTGCTTCTTTTATTCCTGGCAAGTAGGTAGGGCAATGGAAAACTGAAAGACAAATCCTTCTGCTTACCTACATGGTGAACTGTCACTGCAGTGATTTTTCTAAGAAAAAAATAAACTAACTATATCCACCTTGCTCTACAGAGGCCTTGGCAAACCCGATATCTGTTTCTAACAGGTCAATCAAAAGTCAGTCAGAAATCTCTGCAGTTGGTTGAATTGGTTTTGCAGGTATTCACACTTCCATGGTAAAATTCTTAAGGGGGCTTCCTAACAAAAAGCAGTTGGAAACCAGTGTTATTAAGCAGTGTTACGCACATGCAGAAAAAGATGTGTGTATATTATTTATCAGTATGTTTTCTGCAGCTAACTGAATGGCAGCATCAAACAGGAACAATTTCCCTTCATACCATTCTTTTTTAGTGTTGGACCTGTCTTGGATGGGGATTCAATTTCCCAGATTTTCTAAATATTTTACTAAGTGTACAGATTTCAAGAAAATCAAGCCATAAATTTCTCACAGATATTGTCTATTGTTCTTATTACTATTTTCTAAAATAGTAGATATATGGAATGCTAAATTCAGAGTACCACCAATACAGCTCAACAAAAATGCATTTAAAAAATCACATTAAAAGCGATTTGAGACTACTCACTGTATGCATCAATCTGCTGTATTCTGGGAAGGAGAGACAAAGCTAACAAATATTATAACCAGTCCTGAACAACAGTAGCTCTGCTTAATGACATTTAAAACTAGATTTGAGAATACACAGAGAAGTAAACAAGAGAGAAAGTGAGCAATCTGCTAAGAAGTGGTGAGGGAAGACACATGAATAAGTGTGGTAAGAATAAGTGTAGAAACAGTGCCATATATTTAGTGTGCTAACATTTGCATTACAAATGATTGTAGCAGGTTTAGAAAAGAGGTAACAGATTGTCATTGCCCAGAGCACTGGCATTACAATGATTGCTCCAATATAACATGGCTGTGAAACTTTTTCTTAACCCTTGTGCCACCTTCACTCAGCCTGAGAGAGTGCTATTTGCCTAAAGCCTTCCTTGAAAAATGCGTATTTTAATGCCCACAGAGATCTGGATAGAGCCATTATCTGTTTTAATCTCTAGCATCTGAGATATTGTAGGTTTAAAGATGTATGGATTTTCTAAAGTGCTGGAGTAATTGATGATCCATAGTTTGCTCCTTAGAGTACTTCCAAGATTGCACCTCTGGCTGGTGGAAAGATAAAATATTATGCAAGGCTTTTCAGACATTCTGTTTTTCTTGTATCCTCTACTGTTTCCTGAAAGCTGTAGGCAATAAAATTAGCACCCTTCTGTCATTCATGCCATTGTTACAATGCTGTCATTCAGTTTAATTTCACTTGTCCTAATTTAGATTGGTGGAAGTTGGAAGAGAGTCTTAGCCCTCTGGTTATGTAGTGAATCCTCTATGGATCAGTACAACTGAATAACTTTGAAGGTTTGTTCAGTGAATATTTTATTTTTATTTTTTTTATTTTTTATTCTTGACACTATTGATGAATATAGTCACAAAGACTACTTGTATGACATTAGAGTTTTACTGTATTCTTGTCTTCTTATTCTTACTTGCTTTCAATTTTCTATTTTTATTCAGTCAATGTTTCAAAGATTTTTTTACCTGGTAGTTTTTATTGCTTTGTAATCCACTAAGGAAAAGCAGATCTATATAGATGTCTGTCAGCTACAAGTGTGGTTATGGAATTTGTTTGTCATCTCACCAAAGCAGAGCTGATGTACTAAAATATCCCTGCTCATATTAGCACAAAAAAGTGTGTATCTGAAGGAATACTCTCACTAAATTGAAATAAGCTGTATTCTTCTCTGTAGGAGTATATTAAGGGCATATTAAATCAGCTTATGTGTTGGCAAAAAAAATTCCATTAAAGCAATAGTGAATCCACTTCTATTAGTAATAGAGTGCATCAGTGGGAAAAAGTAACTATCTTAATTACAGCCTGTAAACCTTATAAAAGTAGTTAATATAATATTAACACACTTGCATTCAAACTAACTTCCACTATTTTCTTCCTTTTAACAAGGGTAATTCAGAACTGTTTCAGGAAATAGTCAGTGCCATGACAATGTGCTAGCATTTTAAGTTTTAGCAGAACAATTCGCTTAAATAAAAATTGCTGATAAAGAAATCAACACCTTGTGCTTTTAGAAACTCATCACAATAATCACTGAAATGTTATATTGAGAAATATCCACATTGAGAGAAATGCATATTCTTCTGATGCAGGAAACTTTAGGAGACAGAAGACCGTTTCTTTCAATGCTGTTTAAGTACCAGTGTTATGTTTTTTTTGGCTCCAAGGTGTGATGGGATCGTTTTACTGGTGACTACAGCTCAGAATATGTAGAAAGGTCATAACTCTTCAAACTTCTAGTTCCCTTTTTTGTTGTCTTTTGATCAGGAAGATGCAAGAACATCTCTAGTATTTTTTCTTGCCGGAGATATTAATTCTGCTCCAGAAAAGTTTAAATGTTATCAATAAAATACCCCTCATCTCTCAACCCCTCATCTCAACACCTCAACGAAACTAATCTCTTCTTTTGCTATATTCATTCAATAAAATAATCCAAACATTTTATATTTCATCAAATGTTATTCTTTAAACTTACATAGTTCTAAATATAACCAGTTGATTACTGCTTTTATTATGAAGTCATCTCCCCTTTACAACTAATTATATTACCAAAAAATCCCTTTTCTCATTAGTATATAAAATATTCTTATTGCTGATATGTTGTATCAAGCAGTTGTTAAATGACAGCTTGCATCTGGATGTAAATTTTCTTTTGAAATTATCTGAAAGAAGTATATATCACTTCAGTGGACACTTAAAATGTGTTGTTTGAATAGTGGCATAAAAGTAGCCAATATTATTTAGAAAATATTATCATTATGTAAAGGATCTACGTGGCATTTGAAGAATGAGAACTTCTGAGCATTTGCAAAATGAAACTATTTTAATGCAGATCTATGGATGTGAAAGAAAGTTTCTCATTGCCATGAAGAAAAGAAATCTAATTTTACATTTGGATGATACATCCAAGTTAATTTTATTTTTCAGATGTGCTGTACAGAATGTATTGTCACTTTGAGGAAGCTAAATGTGTTAAAAACCCCATAAGTATTCTATCAACCTTTTTCAAGATAAAAATATCTTCTGATAGGCTGGAGTTTTCTATGAAGGGGAGTGATTAACATTAAGAGGATAGTATTTTATGAGTGCTTGGGTTAGGCTCTTGGTGTTAAAGTCTACCATTATTAATTAATAAATGCAGTTGAAATATTCCATAAATATTCTGTGCTGTGCACAAAATGTCTAACATCAACATACTTCAAAACACTACATGAAAGAGAATATAATGGCATGGTCAAATTAAATAGCATCATAAAGCTTTCTTCCAGAGTTTGTGCAAATATATGAGGAAGTAATAAACAGGACTTTGTGGTTGAGAGATGGTTATTGTATCTTTTTTTTTTCATCTCCGTTATATTGACTGTTTCATCAACTTTAAAAAACCTGCTTTGGAGTTTTAAAGGTGGGGTTTGGCTGAAAGAAAAAAGGCAGATTTGTGATTAGCTAAATTGTGAAGAGACATTGTATTTTATTAGCAGGCCTGGCAGCAGTACTCATGTATGCATGCTGTAGCACAGTCTATATTATTTGTTACAGTAAAATCTAATTAAAATTTAAACTAAGCTGATGGCATTCAAACTGCCATTGGAAAGAGAGGATCCTATGGGTCTCTTTTAGATATGGGCATTTGCCATTTTGTTAATTTGTAGCTAAGCAACTTCTGTCTGAGCTCAAAAAAAGTGGTGGTCTAAAATTGTCTTGTGTGCTGTTTTCAGAAAGCAAATACATTGCCTGTTACTTGCCAATTTTATGTGATCCTTGCTAATGTCTGTGATCCTTTAATTTCTGTGGGCCAGGCATGTTAAGCTGTCAAATGCTGCAGCCCTGTTTTAGTCTGTAATTGTACTCAGTGCATTGCAATGAAGACTTAGATATGCAAAATGTTTCTTATGTGAATCTGTTAGATAACAGTTAAGTCAAAATAGTTAATCACCAGCTATTGTGATTGCAGTTGTAGATCTTGTGTGCTTTTCTTTTTTCTTTTTTTTTTTTCATGAAGAATGTCGGTTTAGTACTGCATGACTTATCAGTCTGGCATATAAACATGTTCCTCTTCTTGATGTGCACCAAAGGCTTGAGACAGGATTACAGAAGCTGAAAATTGAGCAGTATGTGCCATGGATTGCTTTCACTGATGAATGAGGCTTGGGCTAGCTGTCAATAGAGCTTAAAGAAAGCTGTCTTTTAAGTCAGGACAGTGCTATATACCTAGTGAGCCCCTTGCCTTTCTGAAAAGTATTAGCAGTTATTCTGTCCAAGGTTCTACATTGCCATTTTACTGGATTCAACTTCCACTGTTGGAGCTGCATGCAATCAACAAATTATCACGTTTTTTTCTGTAGTATTTGTTTTGGAAAACAAACCAGTAATGGTGGAAGATCTGATTTCTTTTGTGATGTTTATTTTTTCTCTGTGCTGGTTAGCCAGAGAAGATTTATTGATTGAGATTAAGCTGATTAAGATTTATTAGCTAGTGATTTCCAAATAGTAAGTGAAGGCAAACTGTGTGTCAAAAGTAGTGCGTTTGTAAAAGAATGTTTGATCATTTTATGTAGATGCATAACAAACTTTTTTATTTGAGCTTTCTTCCTTCTGTATATTTTAAAAGGAAAAAAGCATCTCTTAAAATTTCCAAGATTCTTACTCAATAAAAAACACTGCATTAGTATCTATAATGTAATTTGACTCTCATATCTCAAGTTTCAGCATGTGCCCAGATGCAAGAAAAGGTAGAATGTTTCTATAGTGGTGACAAAGTGTCCTGTAGGCTCTAGAGAAGTGAATATCAAAGATTTAAAAAAGCCTTGCATCACAGATCTGAGAGAAAATTTGTAAAGAAGTTGTGAAATAATACAGACATCTCTTTTACTAATCATTATTTTGTCTTCTGTACTTGTTTTTCTCCCCCTCAGGGAAGTTTTTACACTATGGAATTTTAAAAGTTCTTTCATTCAAAGGGTATTTATATTTAATGTTTTCCTGTCCAATAAAAGAAAAAAAAGTTATGTTCTCTAGTAATAAAGAAATACAGTAAAATGATTGGGAGAAGGCTTGAAGTATTATTGAAATTATATGTGTACTTTGAAAATTTCTTTTAATGGAATCTTCTTATCAAATACCATGAAGATGTATCCTGGTATCCTGCTGTCCCTCAGGAGCATCTCTGTTTCTCTGGGAGTATGAGAGATACTTGTATCTGTTAACATGATTGGCAGCATTTTCAATACATTTTCCAGTTATCTCTGCAAGCACTTTGGAAAAGCCATTGCCGAAAGCTCCTATTTAGTTCCTTCCCTCCCCCC
>VZTY01026070.1:155291-186304 GCA_013400935.1 Turnix velox | reverse complement strand
AATAAATTAAAAAAAAAAGTATTTAGCAAAAGAAAATGTCTTTTCTATGGCAAATGTAAAAGGTCAGAGCCTTACTGAAAGCAAACTGAATTCAGTGAAACTATGTAAATTCTTTTCCACTCATTTATGTTCTTTGACAGTCCAAACAAAAGCTGTTGTGGAGTTTAACATGCTGCTGCACTCTCTTGTACTGTCTGGAA
The DNA here is from genome assembly GCA_013400935.1 of Turnix velox. Taxonomy (NCBI): domain Eukaryota; kingdom Metazoa; phylum Chordata; class Aves; order Charadriiformes; family Turnicidae; genus Turnix; species Turnix velox. Next base: position 186,104 of record VZTY01026070.1, on the reverse strand, counting down.
TAATTTCACAATAAATTACATTGACAGTTTCATGTGCAAGTGATTGTATGTATTTGTGAATAAGTAATCCTAAGATAAGGCAGTGGTTTTAATTTTCAACCCACAATATATGCAGTAACTAGAAAGTTTTATAGAGTGATTTCCTCCTCCTGCAAGGACTTCATTATATATAGACAATCTTGCTAATAGTCACTGAAACATTCTTTTTCTTAAGCATCAGTTCCATTTTTTTGTAAGTGTGCATGGAATTCATGATCGCAGCCCCACTGCACACTTTAGGCAATGGCTTAGCTGAAAAAAATTAGCTGCAAATGGAAAAAGAGAGCAGAGACCAAAGGTAAATCAAAGCATGAAGAATGTATTTCAAAAGTGAAGTGCTTGATGCTAAATTGATGCTAAATTTTTAAAGGAGTCTCACTCTGTCTTCTTATCATGCTATTGCCCAGCATCCTGTCTAAGCCTATTACTGTTCCCACTTGCTACCAGCATATTTAGTAGATGCTTCATCTTTTAATTCCTATGTAAGGATTCACAGAGAAATTATGTTTACCTATAAGTATATAAGTGCATATGTGTTTTATGTCCATACAAACCAAGTTTTATTTCTGTTCCCTTTTGAGTTCTTGCCATACATCTGTCTCTGTACCTTTACCATGCTGCCTACTACTCAACCACCTTCTCATGCTGAGTCTTGTCAGTGGGCAAGCAGAACTGCTTTCTGGAGAAATGTTTGTACCTTCTACTGCTTTGGCAGATATTCTTGGAAGGCACTCCCCTCCCCAAGAAATTATTCCCTCCATCCTAGATGTCCTTTTGTCTAGTGGACTGTGACAGTCTGGAAGCCTTTGTCCAGAGATTCCCATGTTATCAATTGGCAGGAGGCTGTGGTCCTGTGTCACGTACTCAGACCTGAGAACACTGGGAAAACAGGATTGCATATCTTTAAGACAGTCAATGCTTTCTCTGGTGAGCTGAATCTGAACTGCAACATCATCAGATGTGGCTTCAGGAACTTTTTTCTGTATTTGAAATGTGCAGAAGCCAACTGTAAGGACTTAAGATGCTATCTAACTTTATGTATATTATAGCAAGTACTTTTGGATGTTCTGAACACTTAGCAGTTTGAGAATGATCTGTTGCACCATGCAAGATGGGAACATGCTGGAGGACTTTCTGGTTGTGCACCATGCTAATTAATTCGAACTTTTTTTCACTCCATTAGCACACTGGAGTGTGCTGTGTGTGCACCTGGAGCGTATTACCAGCAGCAATCAAGACTTTTGCATCATTCAGCTGTCAGAACCTTTGTGAAATTAGCAGGGGACCATCAGGGGCCTTGCTTCAGGTTCTCTTCTTCTCTGCACTAAAACAGTAATGACATCCCAGTCTGAAAAACTGTCTTCTGCTGTGTGCTACACCTGAGGTCTCAGCAAAAATAATCTATGATTAAAAATTTCTTAATGTCAATTATGTTTTATGGAGTACAGCTTCAATCCTTGGCTCTGTATTGGGGTGTTCTGTGCCCCAGTGTGCTACTCTAAACTGCCTACAGTGTGGTTCACTGTTTAGACTGTTCTCTTGTGGCTAACAAGTCTAATACCTTGCTGGTGTTAAATTAAGTGTATCAAGTAGTGCTTGGGACCACTCTCCTCCATTACATGATGTCCGTTTTAAATTGACCAACAGATGGCACTAGCAGCCTCCTTTTCTCTTGTGGTTTAGGAAAAAAATCTTCAACTGTTTTCCGGATCACTCTGCAGCTAAACTCGGTAATTTCTTTGTAATTAATATTTCATTTAAATTCCTAATATATTGTAATAGCTCTTAAAATCCGTGCACGCCTACATGTGCAATGAAACAAATTATAAGGATACATATTCATAAATCTTACCTATAATGTTACTGCTGATGTATTAAATGACTCTTGATTTTCAGGAGGTTTATAATTCAATCCTGAATTTGAATAACTTAAGTATAAAAGGCACCACATGTGATCCTCTCAGTTTAACTGATGTATACAATAGTGGAGAGCCAAACAGCAGTTTGAAAATCAACGGAATAAGCAAAATTACATAAAAAAGTATATTCCACTAATTTTTGGAAACTGCCTTTTTCTTTTCTGAAATTTATAGTAAGATTTTATTGTATTCTGTAACTAGAAGATCCTCTTCAGGATGCAGAGAAAACACCATCAAGCTGATAAAAAGGGTGACTTATAGCAGTTGCATTCTCTTGTAGTATCTCAATTACTAATCTGGTTTTCTGAATGAGAAAGTGTTGAAATAGGACCCATCTGGACACAGGGAAAAGAAAAATAAAGTCACAAGGAAAGTGAGAGCAACATAGAGTTTAAGGAACTATTATCTAGTTTTGAAGGGGTAAATGCTGTGTAATGTAGACATTGAGCTTGATTAGCTATTGTGGAAGAGAGGCACTGAGGCCGTATATATGTTTGTGGCCTTTGCAATAAAGAAAAATATTCTTACATTCAACAAGAGTTTCTTGTATTTCAATTTGTGCCAGTTGTCCCTTGTCCTTTCACCAGACATTACTGAGAAGTATCTACCTCTCCTTGTATGAGAGCTGCTCCAGCCCCATAGTCATCTTTGTGACCTTTTGCTGGACTAGTTCCAGTATGCCCTTGTCATGTACTGGGGAGCAAAGAGCTAGATGCAACACTCTTGTGCCCTCAGCTATGCTGAGGGGAAGCATCACCTCCCTGTGGTTGCACCATTTTCTTTCACAGTAGTGTCAGCTAGTTTGACAAGATGATGTCACTTTAGTAAGGGTGCTTTCGCATTTCAGCATTTATTAATTCATCCTGAAAGATGTTATTTATTCCTAGTATATAACCTGGATTTTTGGAAATCAGCCTTGATATTTTGGACAGCCCTAGATCAGCTTCTCCACAGATTTCCTCACTGCATAGTCAGGGAGGACAGTACTACTTTGGTCAAAGCACATCTGCAGTACAACTGCTCTGAATTGCTTGTTTTCACCAGTTGTTCACTGATTATGTGCAATTTATGCAAGTAAATAAGATGTTAGTAGGATTTGGAAGCAGGTGTTTTTTTCAAATAAGAGAGTAGCAGTACTGTTTTAAATTCTTTGTGATGGCTGGGTGTGCTTAACTTGCAGAGCACTGAGGCAAGTTGTTCTGTGAGAAGGCAGATGCACTTTCTAACAGCAAAGGTAAAGTTAATTTCCTTTCTACTCGAGGCTTTTTATTTTTTTTCCTAGAGGTATTTTTATCACCGCAGGTATTTCAGTTATCTTTTAATTAAGCTGTATGATTATAGGTGCTTGTCAACAGAGGACATCGATCTGGGTAATGAGAATGATAGCATAAGGGATAATTAGGGAATATTGAGAGTAGCTAAAAATGACTCTGCTGTGGTGCTGTTAAATCCTGCACAACCATTGTGTTTTCCTTACCCCACCTGATTTTATGCTAAAATTACTGGCTTGCTTTCTAGTCACAGTACATACCTTTAAACTTCCCTAAATGGAAATTGTTTAGTGTGAAAACTTGAATAGACCAGAAAGGAAGAGAGCAACCAACACACCATTCAAAGCGTCTCCTGAATCACAATACCATGGGTTCCATGGTATATTTCTACACAGCTATCTTTCTACAGCAAATGCTAAATAAGTGTACTGTTGCCCAATAAATCCTGTTTAGCTCTCCCCAAGGTCTGCCTCAATCTTCTGTTTAAGCATATGATCAAATCCAGTGTAATTTCTGGAAATCCTTAAGCTAGTCTGGCTGGATAATGTGAAAGGAAAGGCTGCAATATCAGAAACTGTTAATAAACTCCTACTTACTAAAGTGAGGATTTGTTAACCCTTTTCCATTAATGCTTTGTTTACGTAAGCTTTTATTTACAGGTGTAGTTATTTTTTTTTCTTTTTAATTGGCTTTAAGCTTCTGGAGATCAGTAGTAACGCATAAAGATAAAACAATTCTTTATTTTAGATTTGATTTCAAAAACAATAGAAGTTAAAGTGATTTTTTTCTTGTAGTTAACAGGGAGCAGCACCAGACCTTTACATTCTTAGAAGTTTTCCAGAAAGCCTTAGATTTCCTTCTGTGCACCTACCTTTCTATTTTGCACTCCCTGAGAAAACCTATGAAGAAATCCAAAAGGAGTGAATATGAATCCAACTTTTTGTGCAGAATTCTGAAACCCAACACTTCTTAGTTTTGTTGTACATGGAATAAATCCCTTAAAGTTAGAGTTGAAAGCTTCAGAAACAGGAACACCATTTCTAAATTCTAAAAAGAAAAACTAGCTCACCCTATGCAGCTTCCATCAGTTTGTAGATTTTTTGAGATGTCTTTGCTTTTTATGTCATAGTTATTTTCCTAACAGAAATTTTCCAAAAAGGGAAGAAGCCAGGAGTTGTTTCATGTGCTCTCCTTTCTTATTTGACAATATAGATCTAAGGGAAAGTTAAGGGCTTTACTTTGCAGTCTTGAGAAGATAGCAGTAGCTGTTTAGCTCTCTGGGCTTTGCATGGAGTTTGTATTCTGTTGATTTATGGTGAGTGGAGATAATTCTGTGAGACACAAAGTACTGTATCTTAATTTGTGTGTTGGAACTGCTTTTAAATTTGCTGTCCAAGGTGTTTGCCTTTCATAATTAAACTGCAGTAACTAGTTTTATTGCTGTTCTCAAGGATAAATTTTTGATCTGAGAGCTTTCATGCTCTATATTTCTATTGCTCACATTCTTATTACGGGTAATGATTTTTTTTTTTTTTTTACTATCATCCTGGCAATCTTGACAGAACCTTAACTTATATTGGTCTGTGCCTTCTAATTTATTTGTTGACTGGAAAAACCCTGTATTAATAAGCTTTTTACATATTGCCCCACAATGTTTCGTTCTCTTCAGCTTATGTGCAGGTACATTCAAATTTCCTATTGCATTTTTAGTCTCTTTGGTTTCTGTTTTTTTGTGACATATATCATGCTGTCTTCAGGTAGCACATGTAACTGCTATTAACAACTTTTTGTAACCTCTTCTATAGTAACAAAACCAAGCATATTGGAAAACAGATCAAGATGGTGTTCAGTTAAAGCAGCAAATGCAGAAACACAGTGGAATTACTGGGTAGTGCATATGGAATTTTCTTGGAAGGGAGAGAGAACAACAATAGACTCATAATTGCTGATTGGTTTAGGGTTTTTCTAGGGAAGAGCTTGAATGGCTGAAACATTTGTGAAAATGCAACCAATAGCCTTGTCAGTAAAAATGAAATGAAGCAAATTAGAACAGAAAACTAAAGCAATACACAAGACTTATAAACAGCATAAAATGTAATTGCAGCATTTAGCATTTATACTGTAATGTCATAATTGTCAGCCAACAGTGCCTTCAGTGGAGATTAAACTGCCTCACTTCACCAGCAGGATGGTATGTATAATAATCAATCCAGTTGACTCCAGTGCGCAGCTGTCCTGAGATCTCTTTTGGCAAAGAGGTTGCTCTCCTCTACTGCTGTTTATCTGTTCTCCCCTTTGGGATTTGTCCGAAGTTTACCCATTATTTATGTTCATTGAGGGTCCAAGATGTTGCCACATCAATCATAGTCGTTTAATTTATAGGCTTTTGATATACATGCACCATTCACTATAGCACTGATTCTTAAAATAGTCACAAATAAGTACATGATGCAAGATGCTATTGATCTTACATGAAAGAAAAAAAAGAAAATTAATCCTGATTTCCCTACACATATCTTTAATTATGTATACCAAGGTTAGAGTGAAGCCTGGATTTCACTTTGAACCCTGCAGTTGTCAGCATTAAAATGTGTTAATATTCAAGTGTATTTCTCTTTATCAGTCTTGATTGGGTTGCATTAAAATGAAACTGGAGAAGCTCCCTCTGGTGGCTAAATGATCACTTACCATCTTTTATTTTATTAAGAGCTAGTAATCTGGTTGACAAAATACTGGCAAGCAGTGTTTGATCCAGTGCTGTTGGAGATGTGGTTTCTTGAGCGTGCTTATCTCAAACGTGGGCTTTGAACCCTGAAAAATTAGTTTGGCTATCTCATGACAAAGGCTAACGTTGCCCGAGTTCAGGAAAGCTGTAGGATATGCTAAGTTCAAAGACTATCTTGCTCGGCCTGACTATTTTGTATTTATGGAAGTTTTATGGTCTCTTGGCAAAAAGAAAACACTGTTTATGTTATGTTGTGAAAGAGGGAGAGGAAAGATTCCATATATTTATAATTAGAATATATTTTCTCATCACATCTCATGAAGGGGAAAAAAACTCTGCCTAGATTTCATCAATATGGACTTTTAGCATTATCTCAGGCATAGAGAGTTTTGGAGTTGAGGGTCCCTTCCAGACGTGTAGCTTTTGCAACTGATTGCCTACAATAGTGATTGAACTTTAACAGTATATATGGCTTGCAAGGAGGTTTTCCTTTCCATATTACAAACAGCTGGATTCAAGATGATTAATATATTAGCTATGTGAGGTGTAATAGCATATATCCCTCCTATATGAGTTCCATTTTCAAGGATTATCAAGTTAATTTGAAGGAAACCTTCATTTCACATGCAAATGTAAGTGATTTGGTGGCTGTTTCAAGGATCAGATTTCTCAGATAAGTGATATAAAAGCAATATCCAAGGTTGTCCATCTTTTGGAGTAACCTTTGAAATTGGTTCCGCTCCTTGTGATGTGATTGTGATGCTGTTAAAATTTTCATGGTGTTACCTTTGTACTCTTTCTCTCTTTTTGTGGAAGCATTTATAAAACCAGGTATTTTTTTTTCTATTTTATTAAAGAGAAAAACAACCATAAATGTTCTTTGCAGCTTTGATGACAACTTGCATAAGTTTTTTGATTTGGATGTTTTCCCAAAAGGCTCAACTGCTGGAATCAATAAATTGTACTGAGAACGTTGGCTTTCATTAAAAGTAAATACCGTAAGAAAGTCTGCAGTCTGCCTTTGCAGGGAAATTCTTTAAATATTGAACTGATTGTAGACTGTTGATTCAAAAGTGAAAAGCCAAAGCTAAATAATCACAAGTTTCATGACACTGATACTTGTCTAAAAGTTTTGGAAGCCAGGTTGCTGTTTTTCCTTTAGTTTCAAAATAGTGAGATTTGGAACAACTAAAGAACATCTGGTGAAAGTAAAAATGTGTTATGATTATAGTGAGCAAGAAAAGAACTGCTCCAGAAGCTGCTCCATTTAGCTCAGAAAGACTTGACCTGTTTTCCATAAAATTCAATGCCTTTAATTTCATTCTTGAATGCATATTCAGAATGAATGCACAATTTTCCTTCACCTCTCAAGCAACTGATAGTGTTCCAAATTTTTCAAATTCATGTTTCTTGTGTGCTTGTTATTGCTAACTACAGCCATCCAAAAATCAGTTCTCCTTCCTGAGGGGAATTGGTTGCTTGGGGTATTGGGTTTGTGTGGCAAGGTTTTTGGTGATGTTCTGAGGCTACAAAAGTGGCTTCTGTTGGCAGGACTCATAACCCCCTGAGGGACCCATGCTGGAGCAGCCTATTCCTGAAGGACTGCAGTCCTTGGAAGGAATACAAGCTGGAGCAGTTCGTGAAGAACTGCAGCCTATGTGAATGCCTTATGTTATGAGGATATGGAGGACTGTCTCTCATGGGAGGGAACCCCATGCTGCAGCGGGGGAAGAGTGAGAGGAGTCCTCCTCCTGAGGAGAAAGGAGCAGCAGAAATAATGTGTGATGAACTGACTGCAACCCTCTTTGTCCCCTGATATTCCTCGTCTCCCAGTGCCATATGGAAGGAGGAGAAGATAGAGAAAATTAGGAGCAAGGCTAAGTTGATCCCAGGAAGAGGGGAAGGATAGGGAAGTAAGGTATTTTAAGATTTGGTTTTATTTGTTATTATTGTACACTGATTTGATTTCTATAATTTAAGCTAATTTCCCCAAGTTAAGTCTGCTTGACCTGCATTTCTACTGTCTCCCTTACAGGGCTCTAGCAGTACAGTAGCTGTGTGATCACCAGAGCTGCCTACTGATCTGGGTAAAAAAAGAATAATTTCCAATTCAAACCTACTCACAGGTGGATAAGCAAGGCAGCCACACTACAACAAGGTTGCTGTCACTGGACGAGTGGTGCTAGCAAGCAAGTCATTGAAAGTTGTTGGGGAGAATGGCAGGGAGGAAGACAGAGCTGCTTGTTAGATTGAGCCACTAATCTTTAGAGAGTTGGGTCTCTAGTTCTGATTTACACACCTATCTACTGTTTTTCAGATTATGAGAAAGCTGGGAAGCATCTCTGAGTGCAAACTTCCCCCCGGTGAACTATAATGAGGAGATTCATTTTTATTGTTCTGTTTTCCATTATCTCTGCATTTTGACATGGGACCAGCTTAGAGAGGCTCCTGTAGAAAAGAATAAATTGTTCTGATCTGTTTCAAGAGGGAAGGATAGGAGAGATGAAGAAGAAAAAGCTACAGAGAAGCTTCTACCTTCTCTGAAAATTTCCTTAAGTATGCTGTAGGCATCACACAAAGAAGAGAAGCATTGCCCTTTTCCTCAATACTTAACCATGGGGTTGAAAGCATCTTAATTAAATTAAACAGGATGGCAAATTAATTCAGACTAGCATTTGCCATTTTAGTCTTTTAGTTCACTTTATAAGAAGACCCTTGGAGCACTTCTGGAAATGGAACAATCTCAATAGCCTCACAGATTTTAGAGATGCTTCAATAAATTCTTGAGCAGAATAGTAATAATGCAGTAGACCTTTACTGATAACAAAATGATTTACCATACATAGTGAAGTTTTTAGTTACTTAAATTTTTTTGTACTGTAAAGACTTCCATATCTTCATCCTACATAGTAATGAATGTGTCCCTCTACCTACTGAAAACTCCTGTGAAGGAAATCTTAAGGAAAAAAAAAAATTCTTGTTACACAATTGTTCCTTTTGTTCATGTACCTAGAATCCATCTTGGAGCATTACCAGATTCTTCTCAGGACAAAAACAAGTCCAGACTGATCCATTGGGGAAACTTCTAGACTAGAGAAACATAACCCTTCAGGGGCAGGCTGGAGTTTTTATAAAGCATTATACATTTTCAATTTTTTTTCTTTAAAAAAAATTTAAAAAAAGAACTGAAGGAGTTCTTGATGTATGAGACATTTTTACTTTGATGGTTTTATAATTATTGTGGGAAATTTATGTGAATTTTCATGAAGATCCCCTAGAAGTATCTACTTTCCACATTACCTTAGTTTTTGGAGTGCCTTTTAACAGTATCTGACCCTTCTGAGAGCAGCAGCCTAAGGGTAGTTTCCTACAAAGACCAAAATTACTTCAGTTCTATTGATTTATTTGAAGTTGAGCTTGCTAAATTTAGCTTAGAGAGTTTACCTCTTTGCTAGTGCATTGCTGATAACTTTGCACACTAAACTGCTTCACTGAAGACATTGTATCTATACATTGGGGCATTGATAGCTGTTAACAAATGCCATGCACAGTACGGAACATGGCAGTGAGCATGCACCAACTTACAGTGGGTCTCTTTATTTGACCTAGAGATAAACTTACGCATGTTACTAGATTTGAATTTTGGTTTTTGAAGGTTCAGAAGTAACTGATTTTTGTCTTTAGTAAGCTTTAAAGAAGAGATGCAGAATGATGTCTAGAATGACAGATGTCTCAAGAAGTTAAATAATTATTATTCATGATGTATATGTCTCAATCATTCTTCTATGGCTTCCAAGGCTTATCTACTATTATTTAACAGAAATCTATAAGGGACATCTGTTACAGTCAATGTGATGTTTGACTTTGGATAACCTTGTTGTCTGAAAGGACAGGCTGCCCTCAGGTTCTACTGGGAGGCAGGATTCATTTGACAAAGCTTAAGAAACTGAGGTCTCTTGTCTTCACGAGCTACTCTGAATCGCTCTCTGTGGGTACTAGAAAATGAAGACCTTTGAAACTATTGGGAACTTCTTTGTAACAAGGGCACAGGAAAGGAAGATTTTCTCTGGTAAAATGGGGGATACCTGAAGGATGCCTGTAGGACTTGCAGGCTCTGAATCACAAGGTGGTGTCATGATGGTTCATTGAATATTGTAGACTATTAATCTAACCAAATAACAGGGAAACATATATGATGATGGAAGTAACTGATTTGAGAGTCTCTGATTTAGAGACTGATCTTAAAACCTAATTCTTCCTCTAAAACTGTTCATCCAAAATTAGCACTAGAATTTTTTTAAAATCAGAATTACTTTTTATATCATGTTTTATGTTCCTATATATCTTCCCATTGAAAAGATATAGGACTTCTGAAGAGAAAGGTCAAATGCCACAAAAATTATTAAGGGACCAGGGAATCTGCTGGGGCAGTTCACCAGAGAGAAATGAAGGCTCAGGGAGATCTTGGTCATGTTTTATACACTGATATTTATTATATGAAGGGGGGATGTAAAGAAGGTAGAACCAAGCTCTTTTCAGTGGGGCCCAGTTACGGGACAAGATGGAATGGGCACAAACTGAAACACAGAATGTTCCTTCTGAACATCTGGAGACATTTATTTACTGTGAGGTTGACCAAGCAGTAGCAGAGGCTGCCCAGAGGTTATCACACAGAATCACAGGGATTGGAAGGGACCTCAAAAGATCATCTAGTCCATTCTCCCTGCCAGAGCAGAAGTTATGGAGTCTTCTTGGTGATATTCAAAAGAAATGGGTAACCATTTCTAAATGTCCCTACTTGAGTACAGGATTTGGACCAGATGAAGCCAAGGGATCCCTTCCAACTTTGTCCATTTTTTCATACTTTTTCTTTACCTGTATTTTTATGCCATAATTACATTTTGAACAAATAAAACCTAATTCTGCACTAATTCACATTTAAGCAGTACCAATTATGCAATTCTCTTGACTCCCTGCATGATGATAAGCACATTGATACAAAAAGCTTTTAATTTTCCTTGTGACATCTCTTAAGCATACATGGCAAACCCCTGAAGGTTCTAATTGGCTGGTTAATGTCAATTTTGGGAACAGATTTCTGAAACTTGATCACTGGGATTCCAGTATGATTGCAAATACAACAAACTACAGAGCAGAACTATGTCTGCAATTAGTTGTGCATGTAAAACTGTGCATTGGAAAATATCTATGCTGAAAGTCAGATTTTTTAAAAAGTACTGTGAATGAATTGGAAGATTGTTACACTAGAAATGAGAGGTCCTTAATGCTGAGTGTTGAATGAGGAAGTATAACTCATTTGATCATGTATTCCAATTTGCAGATTCTTGTTTTATTATAATGTAGGTAATAAATGGAAGTAATAAGTAAAAAGATAGCATCCCATGAAGCCAATAAGATGGAAGCATTAATATATCACTCTTACCTCACCTATAACTTCTCAGTTTATTTCCACATCATGTTTTTTTAGTGATTGTTATAGTTGATCACCTCTCAGTGTTGATAAAATAATAAAGATAATATTGGTCCTGCGGGTGCTATTATTATTCCTGTATCACAGACATCACCCAAGAATCACACCTCTCTTTTTCATAAATCGTGGTTAAGCTTCAGGGATTTTGGATGGGAAGGAGAAAAAAGAGTGGAGAAAAGGGTTGTCTGATGACTTTAAAATTATTCACTTAGCACATCTGTAAACCACTTTTCTGTTTAAAAGTTTTAGATGTAATTGAAGGAGCTGTGGGCACTTGCAAAAAATGTCAGATTCTGGCTTCACTTTTGAGCTGGGGGCTCATTTCCCAGTCACACTTACTGGCCCTTTTGCCAGAATGCTGTGTTGAATGAAGTGGCATGAATTATGAAATAAGATTTGTTGCATCTATTGAAGAAGTTTGTAAATCCTCCAAGTAACAACTTTCTGCAAATGTCTTTATACTTGAATTTGTGCAATTTTGGTATTAAGTAGGAAGGAATACAGTCAGACAAAAATCCCATTTTTATGAAAACTAGGTGGTGATCCTCTAGCTTTTGGGTCTTGGCAAATTTTACATGTGCAAATTCATAATTTGCTTTTTTTTAACTTATGTAACCTTAAAACTGTTACATGATATGGTATTCTATTGCTTTATGCTGTATAGCCTCTTGGGCGTAAGATGCTAGCTTAATTTTGGTTTACTCAGAGATAATTGAGAGAAGATGTGAGGGAATGATTGAGAGAGAAAAAAATGAAGACACATTATATTTTCAGAGTGTATGTTTTTTAAGCAAGAGGGCAGAGCAGGTATGATCTTAGAGTGTCTAGGATTTTTCATGAATAGAGATATTTGAGGCATCAAGACTTTCTGTTGAGTTATACAGACATGTTATAGATACAGATACTCCACTGGATATTATGGAAACACTCTTGATAGAGATAAAAGGTGAAAAAGTATAGGATCCTGGTCTGTACTTAGTATCTTCCATCCAGTGACATAATTTACTAAGTCTAATATGACGATTTTTTTGTCAACATCTTAACATACTGTAAGTTACGAGCCTCTTTCCAGTTTCCAGATACAGCTCTTATGATGACAGCTGCCTCAAGCTATTCAGGTATTGCCCTTGCTAAAACAAATGGTCTGTATTGGTAGTTACTATTTCACAGATGAACAAACAGTATGCTGAAAGCTACCTACTCCTGCGATATGCGTTAGTTGGAATAATTATATTCAAAATATGTTTCTCGCCCTCATCTGCTGCCAAAACCATATGGAAGCCATTCAGCCATTTTTGTTACTCAGAATGCCATTGAGCAAGGCCCACACAACCAAATGTCCGTGCATTTTGCAATTCAGTGTGACTCAATAAAGATGAGATAGAGACCACAATTTTCTCAAGTGGTGTCAGGCACCTGTGTCTTTGCTTTAGTCATCTTCCTGTCAAAAAAAACAAACAACCCTTATCAACCTTTATGTGCGTCAATTTAAATTCTGCCTACTGGGCTGCAAATTTGCACAACTACTTTACTGATGTTGCTTTACAGCTGTAACATACGAGCAATGTTGGTTGTTTTGGTGTTTTTTTTAAAATAAGAGAATAGTAGTTTGTGTTGACTTTGGTCAGGTTGCAACAGAAAAGGGGAGAAAAATGTTGTCTACTGATGTGGAGATGCTGTTATTTAAAATAGTAATATTCTAGAACATTTATGGCTCAGACCAGCTAATAAGAGGTTAGTTTACCATTACCCTTCATAAGAGCAATCACTACTCACCAGAAAATTCTTCCTAGGAGAATGTTCCCAAATATATCACATCATTGCCTGAGTTATTCTGAAATGCCCAGGAGGATGGCAGACTGCCAGTGATAGCTATCTACTGCCCTGTACTTAAGGAGAGAGCAAACGAACCTGTATTGGGTCCCTTTTACTTTGATTTCATGGTCCTGGCTGCCTAGAGTTTTAGACTCTGTTGTATAAAGGTGAAAGAATCATGCCTAAAAGTTAACTATAATTCTGAGTTTCCTCATTAGATAAACATTTTCTAAAAAAGCCCAATGCAAATAGAAATACCAGCCCTTGTTTCGTCTCTTGTCCTGAATCTCACAGTTGGTTTAAACCCTATTTGGCCATCAGCTGGCCTCTCTAGTGACAGTAAGGATATTTTAAACCATGCAAAATGGTCACAGTTCTGCTCAGCTGCCTACACTTTGCCATGGTTACATGAAGAAGTAACTTCATGACACATGGTTGGCATTTCTTTCATTTGTTTGTTTGTTCCAGCTCCAGGAAGGCTATTGGTGAGATGTATCTGATAGAGGAGGTTTGAGTTTACATCCCTCAAGCCCCCATACTGTTAATTTTAACAATATGAGTAAACTTGACAACATTTCCATGTTCAGCATGTTTGGGGCATGCTAGGGTGGGGGTGGTATAAAGAGAGAGGGGGCTACAAAATGGCAGATGAAGGTGGCTTTGTTGCCATGGGAATCAGACCACCTGTGGGGAAGAGAGCAGATCTGGTGAGTTGGGGGAGGTACATATTATGTCGTTGAATTTATTTTTAAAATGGTTTGGCATCTAAATGTCATCAATGCAGAGTCTAACTTGGAGAGGACTAGCAGCAACCTTGTTTTGAAGAGTGCAGCTCTGCACTTGCTGAGATTATCCTTATCAAGTTCCTGCCTGCAGTGTTTTCCTCTGGTTGTCATCAGTACATTAAAACTGGTAATGACCTTATGACCTGTTGGACATTTCATTGTGAATCCTTCCTTGAAAAAGCAAGCAATTGTTTTTGGTTCTCATGAAAATTATGATCACATCAAAAGGTATCTTTGGTGCCTTTGGTGTCCACAGGTGTTCATTGTGTCACCTATGTAGCTCCAGAAGCAAAATGCCCTTCTGCCCTTTGTTGTGACCCTTTCAGTTTCTTGAGTGTTGATATTTAAGATTGATAAGTTATAAATATGGAATTTTCACAGTGCAGTCATTCAGTTGTCACTAAATAAACAATGAAACCTGCAGTAATTAAACAAGTGATTAAGTTATCAATATTATATATTATTCTAATAAACACTCAGGAAGACTAAAATAAAATAATAGTTCTAAACTTGCCTCTCATTTGCACTTATTTAGTCAGTTCTCTAAGTGGGAGTTGATTCCCACTCTTTGTCAGCCAGTAAAAATGTTGATTGTAAATTAGTATAAAGTTCATATTTCCAAATGGAAGTACACTATGAGAAATATTATGAACACTTCTTTAAGAAATTATGCAGTTTAGTAAATGCATTTAGCCTTTTCTTTTTCTTGCACTTTATTTTATAAATAACTGAGTGTCTCAGAATCATCTCTGAGTATTTAACTTGGTAAGAATATAAATTCCACTTAGTTTCCACTGAGTTAGATTTTAATGCAAAGTACGATTCTATTAAAAAGTAGTATAAAATCAATAAAACTTTAAAAATTGTTCTTGAATTGCAATTTATTTGCTATGCTTCCAAACTGAAGGAAACATTATGTATGATGAGGAGGCAGACATATTTTGGTTCTCATACTTGTCCATTTTTCAGAATTATAAGATCTTACTGCAGTTTTAGAGTAAAAAAGAAAAGTTCTAAACTAATTTCTCAATTATTTCATAACATTGTGTGAGCTATGTATTGAAAGAATTTCATTGAAAGGATATTATTTATACCTGCAAATGGGGCTACTGCTGCCAAAACTTAAGTACTTTCCATCAACTTAATAGCTTCTCCCATAGATCTGTGACTTGGCCTATTTTAAAACTTCAGCACAAATGGCAACTGCTGAAGACATTAAATGTTCAATTACACTTTGAGGATTTTAATAAGTCATAGTGAATTTAAGTTTAATGTACATTGTCATGCTTTAAATTTAAATATGGTTGTTTTATGAGACACATAAAATAACTTAGGCTTTTTTCAAATTATTTTATACACCTTGGAAATACTGATTTCTCTAGTTTTGCACCTCATTATGTCCACAGATTTCAGCTGGGCCTTGTATATTCACTAAAACAGACATTTCAGTGAATATAGTATTAATGATATCTTTTTAAATACAAATAAATCCTTTGTTAATAGGAGGAAATTATTTTTAAGTTTTCAGTGGGACTAATAAAACAACAATGGTGGTTTCCAATTTAAACAGAAAAAATGTGTAGCCAAGGACACAAGTCCATGTTAAGAAACTATGACAAAATTATATTATTTTACTTGGCATTTGTTTTACTGTTAGCTATATTGCTGTAGGCCATTTGCTCTGACAAGAAATGTAAAATGAATCAATAATAAATCAGAAGTTCTCTTTCCTTATTTTGATATTTTGGCAAGGTAAAAAATGATTTGTAGACTACTGAAATTTAAAGGGAAAATATTTTTCCATTAGGAAAATACTGTACGTTTAAACATCTCAATATATCATGAAAGCTATTCTTAATTACATGTTTTTGTGGTAACTAGCTAGTAATATGTATAATGTGTGCAGTGACTTGCATGTATTCAGCATTAGCTAGTTATTTTCAAATTAACCTCTTTTTCCCCCCTTTTTTTTAGTTTTATAATACTGAAAAAAATTTTTCATGAGGATATATATTTCTGATATGTGCTTTTATAATACAGTCCACTTCCTTGCTATAGACAGACCCTAAAAATTTGTTAATTAACTGATCAGTTACTAGACTTGCTTTTTATAAACTCTAAAATTTATTATTAGCTGTGCTGGATTATGACCACATTAGATCAAGGAGAATCAAATTTTTATTTACTGATTATCTTTTGTTCCCTTGCTTCCCTTTAGAAAGATAGATTTGTTTATTAAGCAATTGAAATAACTCTTGAGAAGCTGACTTTTTTGCCAGTTTTCAACAATGCATACTCCACAAGATTACAAAAAATTGACAGGCTTTGACAGTACCAAGTGGCTTTTGACACAGTTCAATAAATCCATAGAAGCTTCAGTGAAGTTTTCTTCGGTAGATCAGCAAGTAAGTCAGTCTATGATTTACAGAAGTCTTTTTTTAAAGTGTCAGTACTTCTGTTGATTAATTTAGTTGTAAAACAATTGGATAGACTGAAATTATGTGAGAAGTGCTTCTCACAATATTTTACTGATTCAGATTTTTTTTTTTTAAATTAAGTAATGCCTCTTGACCAGGATGGCTGTGTGACTGAGTACAGGATGTTTTACTGGTTTAACAGTGTTATTTTTTTTTAAGTAACAACTTGTGTATCAAATTGGAAAATATGAAGGAAAATGTATTTCATAGTCTTCACGTCTGCTTAAAAATAATTAGAAATTTCAGTCTATTAATGAGATAATGAAATATTTTCAAAACACAGAGTAAGGATTAATGGTAGAAGAATATCTTGGACAAAAGTAAGGAGTTTTGTAGTGTGAAAAGTCATCTAAATCTCTAAGCAGGGAAAAACAGCAACTTAATTTAAAATGCAGGGCTATGGAAAATTCTTTAAAATATATAAATGATGTAAATTTCTAGGGGACCTGTAACTCCTGTGCGTGTGCATATTAATGGTGCTCATTAATTTTTTGTACTAAAAACAAGAAATGCACAACAGTGTAAATAGTGTTTGACTCCTGGAAGAAATGGAAAAATTAAGTAGTTTTTTGATCAGTATAGACAAATGCAGTCTACACATTTTAATTGCTACTAACATGTCAATTTTTATATTGTGGTTTATTTAATGTATTTGACACTATTCTTCACTTAGAAAACAATAGCTTTTTTTTAACCTTAGGTATGTTATCTGTTTTCATGTGCATTAACTGATGTAGTCATCAAAATATTTTTAAAATTAAATCAATTTGGTATGAAATTTATAACAAATAGCCAAAAAAGGCCAAAAAAACCCCAGGAAAACATTTTTGTTCTAAGCAGATAGATCTGTTAGTACATTGTTTTCATCATATCTTTCCATTTGTTTTCAATTACTAAGTATATTTCCATGAAACATGCAGTCTTCTGTGGGTTAAGGGTTCCTCTGCTCCTGCTGCTTCTTTCTTTCAAGCAGACATACTTCACTGTTTCTGGCAACCAGATTATCTCTAAAGCAGCACATGGTAATGTTGCAAATAGGCAACACTGACTTCAAGTGAGAAATCAATGAGCTTTTGAGCAACATAAGATTTAGATCAAATCTTGAGATGGTGTAAACAGATACAGTTCTGACTTGAGACAGATTTTCACTTTTCTGCTTTCTGAAAACCTTATCTGTATAAATCCTTGTGTAAATGTCTTCAATGACTACTGAGAGGTGAAAACTGAAATTGCATAGTGGCAGAATCTCTGTAAATAATAAAATTTCAAGGCTGCCTTACAGCATTCCTTTGGCTTTTGTGGTTGCCTTTGTACATATAATGTAAATATAATGAGCATATGAGATTGGTCTCAATAAGAGCAATATCTGTATTGCACGAATTAATGGTAGTTGTATCAGGGATGGATGAAGACTTGATCTAAATGGGAATGCTTATCAGCTGAAGTTGTGACCACAGCACACAGGAGGGGAAGTGCATTTTACTCAATGGTGCTAGTCAGGCTGGAAGGGAGAACTAAAGCATCTCTGCAAGTAAGATTTTCCACGTAACTTTATTCATTGTTTATCTGCTCTTTAAGACTTCAAGATGAGAATGTTGCAGACCAGGCTTTCTCCCAAAACTGAAAAAAAAGGCTGAAAAGGATATTCTCCCCCACGTCTTTCTTTTGAATATACTTCTTCCTTGAAAATTGTGCTAATCATGTGCTAATGTAGACATAAATTTTCATTATTAAATGTTAAGCAGCATTAAGCAATATTTGATAGCTGTCTTCTACAGCTTGATTCCACTGCTGTGGCATGGATCTTGTCCCTGTCTTCCAAGCTGTCCTGTGACAGCTGTTTGTGACAATACTGTGATCTAGATTGGGCTACTATTTGCATTAAAATAATACAGAGGTGCAAAGTTACTGCCTCATCAAATGCTACCGGTACTCCAGACAGACAGACAGGGAATCCCACTTAGCAAAATAGTTCTACTAAGGACAATTCAGGTGAGACCTGTCATATCAAGTAGTTTTATTCTTTATCAGTGTTTAATTTGTTTGTATTAAAAGCTAGCTAGATAGCTGGGAATGTTGGGAAGCTTGTATGCTAATTGTCTTTAAAAATAAATGCATCAGAGCCACTGGGCCATTTCTGTTATGGTTTTAAATTATTCATTTAAATTATGAGTTTATCAAATGCAAATGTGAAATTGTCAGGCATATGCTCAGATATCATCTTCCTAAGCTGTGCAATTACTCAGGATGTCATCTCAGTCTTCAAGCAACCAGAAGCTTCTGTTTATACGGAAAGCATCATCAAGGTATTAGAAAGCCTTTGGCAATAGAACACAATAAAAATACCTCAAGCAGTGAAATCCATTAATAGAGAAGAGGCTAAGTTCAAGAGAAGTAGTTAGGGCATATCTGCTTGACAGTCCCAGCAGCACAGAGCCCTTGCAAGTTAAACCACCCCACTGAGAAGCCAAGCTCTCTGCATTGCAATGGCTACGGTACAATGACTGAGCTTCTACTTTTAAAGCTAATCTGGACATCTCTGTGCTACACTTGAGTGGCTACAGGAGGCAATGTCCCTTCTTTTGTGAGTGCAAATCATATCAAGACAAGTATAGTAAAACACAGTCCAGACATTTGTGTTACAAGCTTCAAACTCAGCTGGGTTCAGAGTGAATATCCTCTTCTACTACCCACTCCCTCTGACACCGTGGCCAAGTCCTTACAGCACACCTGTCTGTTTCAGAAGTCAAAGAAACTGTCATTATTAAGGGGCCAAACTTGCTCCTACTGTATAAGTGCAATAAAACCAAGGAAACATTTCCCCAAGTCACAGTTAACAGTAGTCTTTGAAATCAAGAATTCTGTATCAACTTCCTGACTTATGAAAACAAATTATATAGGCTGCCTCTTAACATTTTTACAGTAAAGGTTTTGACTTTTCAGATTAAATCGGATGAGATACACAGCACTGTAATGAAACTTGTAGATGCTTTGCTAAGCTTTCATTACAGATAATTTTTGAAAGCAATAGTTAAATTTTCAAAATTATATCCAGATTCACATACAAAAATTATGTAATGAAAACTTTCACTTCACTATTTCTACATTTACATTACATAGAGTTTACATTATGCATATAAAGAAAACATCTGTATTTTCTAATTATAGATACATTAATAAACACCAGTTTCAAACTATGGCTTTTTCTGTATCCACTGAAGTACAAGAATGCACAAATGCAAGATGTTTCCAGATGCTGCCTTTCTGGTGTGTATGGAACCTGATCCCAAACACTTTGTTCTATGTAGATACAGGTAGCATCTGTATACACTTAATTCTTGCACACTACTGAAATTGCCAGCTGTGAGGATTTCTGGAATGGCATCATCCCATCGCTGGAAATAGAACAATTTATTTCAGATAAGGAAATCAAGAGTTTACAGAGATGAAAATCACTTCCAGTCATTATCTGCATGGCTGGCCTTAAAAAGATCATTAATTCTCATTTCTTTCTACATCATAACCGAATTACTCATCTCTCAATTCATGTACTGCTATCTTCAGAAAATCGAAGCAAAACAAAACAACTGGACCAAATATTTCACTGTCATTCTTCCTCAGGGGGCTGTGCTTTACAAGAGGGCAACATCTCTTCCCATCACAGGGGCTTAGAAAAACTAGGGCTATCAGTGATGCTTCCAAATGTAGGTTTTACAGTTTTGTAAAGGGAAACTGGAGCTATATGTCCCTCTTAAGTCAGATTGTTCCTTCTACCTTAGCATTTTGCCTTTTGTTTTCTGACAGAGGGCTGGTTTGCTGTGGACAGTTTATTGTTGAAAATTATCAATCTAGCAATAATAACTGTATCTTTAAATCTTCTCCGTGTTATCCTTTGTCAGTTACTGTAAAATATGTTATTGCTTATGAATGTTATGAATCTATGTAGCAGATACTTTAATCAAGTACACATATAATATATGCCTAACTTGCTTTTCAGAAATATTTATGGTTTGATCAAGTGCTTAGGGTCTCTGCCATGATTTATTTCCTAGATAATATTCGTAACTATAATTTTAAGTACGTAAATAAATACCTGAAGGACTATCACAATAGATAATACATAACAGATGATACCAAAATCACCTTGCCTCCCATAATATAGGCTGGCATCCTGCAGGTCTCTGTGCTCCCACAGAGCTTGGAGTGCTGACTCTACCATTATGGCTCCTTGTGCCCCCCCACTGAGTGCTCATGTCACTAATCATACTCCACAAACTGCTTTTTAGTGGTCCCTGTAAATGTTTTGATTCTCTTACTTTTGTCAAGTAATTCCTGCCCATTCATTTTCGTTTGAGCTAAATAAAAGCTTTTTATTTGCAAAGAATGAAGACCCACCCACTATATGAGGAGGATTACAAATGAATGTTTGAAATAGTGTAGCAAATGGTTATTTAAATGGCTCAAAACTTCTTCCAGTATTTCTGCGTAATCTATGTGGGAAATGGGATCTTCAGCTTCAGTGAAGAATGTTTCTTTTTGCTTAGAGTGTCTCACTGTTTGTTCTAAATTAAACTTGGTGTATCTAGCGTGTATCTAGAACTCTGCATTTATTTTTCTTCTGCATCTTCTTTACTCTGTACTACTTCTTCACAGAGCCCTGTACCTGCAGGTTTCCCTTTGAAATGTAGAGAACTGGCTACCTGCAGCAATGGAACTCCCTGCTACCCAACTTGAGCTGGAATGAGGGTAAGAAGGAGGATGAAAAAAAATCATGCCAGGCAATCACTATGAATTATATCCTCACTAGTAGACATCTTGTCTTTAGATAGACTGAAATATGTTGCCTTGGTTGGAATTTAACTGCATCGATTACAACTGTGGCAATTCTTGTATTTGTGAAAGTGAGTAAGAAGGTGTTACACGTGGTTCCTATTGCATCATACTGGTTTTACACATGGACAGTTTCCGTTTGGTTGTGAAACTGGGGTACAGGAGAGAGTAGAGGATAGTGGATGGAGAATGAGTATTTTGTCTTTACATCCTGAACTCTATAGGAAGGATTCATGAGCCCTGAATCACAGTTAATTGGACAGTTATTGGAAATATGGTGTTGATCAAGCAGCTAATGCAAGGCAACAATTAACATGTTATCACTGGAGAATACTAGACACACAAATATATGCAGGGCCTATGCTTAAGGAGGCCTCAGGCTGGAAGAATGTTTGGTGAACACTGATAATTCCCAGATTCTTTTCAGGTGCTCTTCAGGCAGGTGATGATTAAGCTGGCAGCAGAACTACTGTGTATATGAAGTGAATCTTTGCTTCAGTCATAAACGAAGCGTGTTCCAGCACACCCATGGAAATATTTTACATACTGAGTATAACCATAGTAAATCAGGATGAATGGTAGGCATGGACGTATCTCATGCAAGAAGCCTCTTAAGGCCCTAAGTGGCCCTTTGTTTGCAAAAGCCAGTCCATAGAGGGCTGTTTGTGAGAAGGATTCATTACTTTATACTTCTTCCCATACAAAAAGGGAGCTTTGTTGTTGTTGTCCCAAAGGAAAGTTGTTATGGACCAGGAAAAATCATCTGTGAATTAACTAAGAAAAATGTAGTTGAATTTCAGAAAGCCAAAAATAAGAGCATACTTATATAGCAAAGAGAGACTGAATCTAGCACTTCTTACTGCTATGGGTAACTAGCAGCAGAGTTGCATTTTGATGGGGAATTCTGTTGTCTGACTTTAAGGTCCCCTCGTGGGGAAATCTTCCTTTCTTTAAAGGAATGTTTTCTTCTGATTAGGTTATCAATGATTAAGTTATGATTAGCTGCATCAAAATGCAGCTTGCTGTTTGGCATAAGTCAAGCAAGGTACAGTCTCTAGTGTCACTGTCATCAGGCAAACAAGTTGCACACATGCCACAGCGGGGCAAGATTCCCAAGTTAATCTTGAATATGCGATTGATATTCTGGTTGACTTTTTCAGAAGCTTCTTCACATTTCTTGGATTCTGTAAAACTGAGAATGATAACATGTGATAGACCTTGATCTCTGGATCCCCAAATCCTTTGATATCATATTTGTTTCCATGCAGCAAATAACACAGAATCATGTATTAACTAATTTCTTTGAAGCCACAGGGAGCTGACTGATTATGTTCCTGTCAGTGCTAGTCACTTTTCTGACTCTTACCATGACTTATTACTCTTATAACTGGTCTATTGCGTTCCACTTCACTTGGATTCCTTTTCTGAAGTTGCCATTAGTGCTTAGGTAATAAAAGCACAGCAACCTGTACATGTTTCCCATCACCCAAGAATCTAGCTGTCAGGGTTGTTGTTATTCTTCTTGGTAGCTTTTCTGCAGGTAAACCCAGCAACATCTTAGAGGCTTTTATCAATGATTACCCTATTGTAGAACATAATTATATAGTGGGACATATGCTATATACCATTTTGGAATAGTATTGTGTTTTCTTAACATCCTGTCAGCATGTAGATACTTCAGCAAGAAGCACCGGATTCTAACTTTGCTCTGACTTGGTGCCAGCATAACTGCATTGCCTCAAATAGATAAAAGTGAAAATGAAGTCAGGTCTGATAGAGTGCCCCAGATGAGTTGGTGGGCTAAGCAGGAGCTTTGGACTTTGTTGGAAGCTATCAACATTCCTAATTCTGCAGTTAAATTTTAATTGATCTTCCTGAGCTTGTCCATGAGTGTAATGTCCCAAGTCTTATCTGGCATTTTCATTTGGTTTCAAGTGTCCTCTTACCCAGCATCAGGAAAGTAGTGAGTAGAATTGTACCAAGCACAATTCATAGTGAGACTCTGCTACTTAGGTAGCTTTTCCCAAATTAGCTTTAAACCAGCTGCTTGGATCACTCCAAGAGCATAGCTGCAACTACACAGAATATAATGCAGCTGCCACAGAGATTTGGTATCTATCCAGCCCATCGGTCTGTGCTGAGATCCATGTTGCTGTAACTACACAACTGCCAGCACCTGACCTCCTTTAATTTAAGTCCACTTAAATAGAGTCACTCAAGCTGTTATCCAACCTTTTCATTCTAGGTAGATGAACCCTCAGGTCCAAGTGTCTATCATTGCCATAGAAGCACAATGTTATCCATCTGATCATGAATTTTTATGTGATTATTTGCATCATTTCCTGCCTATATTACCACTAGTTTAAGTCTTAGTTAATTAGATGATTACACATAGGCAACTGTCTGCAGACACTATTTGACAGATCACTTCCATGAAACTTGAATTATGTTTGCCACCTCTACATTTCTTTTGGGACTAGCAGCCTGAAAAGAATAAAAACTGGGCCTGTGGTACTGTATTTGTGGTCTGCTTTATTTCTACTGCTCTTTCTGCTCTGGATTTTCTGACAATGTGTTTCATGATAACCCTTAATTGGAAGCACTGCCAGTTTAATGAGTTTTCTGCTGCCTATGTTGTCCTGCCTCTCTTGCAGCCCCAGTGCTCAAAGTTCTGTCCTCAACAGAATGAAGCAATCATGCAGCCATAAGGGTTGGAAACATTGGAGAAGCTCGCCTCTCCCTGGCCCCTATGAAGAGTAATGGCCTCTTGGCAGTACCAGCACAGTGGTGTCCACAGCATAAGGTGATTGCTTACAGGTTCATCTCTACTCAGTTCACTTTACTCAGCATTCAGGGCATATTAGAAAAAGCAATAATAATTCAGGTAGCAAGTCTCTTTCTTTTAACTGCTGTGCCGGTAAGAATCTAAGAAATTACTAGCTAGCTCAAAGTAGCCCAATTTCTGTGGCAGAGGCAATTGGAGTAGATGTTAGGGGAAAACCTGTGAGCATGTCCACATCCTGCTGTCCATTCCCTTCCTACTGCCCCAGGGTCCAAATTTTCAGATTATGGATATCAAGGAAACATTCCTGTCTATTCCTCTTAGTATTCACTTTAGGACCTGTTGTCCATGAGTGTGTAAAACTGCCTTCTGAACCTAATGATGCTTTCCACTTGCATGAGTTCCCAAGGTAAGTCTAGAAGGGAAAAATTCAGCTTACAATACTGCTGTTATGCAATGATTAGGAAACTTCTTGAGTATTTTGTGGAAAATAATTTCTACCATAAATGTCATCTGTCAATATACAGTAGCAGATAGCTGCATGAACAGTAAAGCAGAGTGTTACTTTCATGTATGTCACATGATACTGACAGACAAGGAAGGCCATGGTGGGTCAGGTCAAAGGTATGGCCACTTGTGGCTTTCATCCATTTTCTTGTTTCCAGCACTGGCTTTGGTGATTAAGGTAGACCATAAGCAGATGGAATACCTGTAATACTACTTTTACAGCAGTTATCCATTCTGATCCAAATGTGTTAGTCTTTTGGTTTTATAATAGCTTGTTGGATTGATCTTTCACAAAATTATCCAGTTGCTCTCTGAACCCCTACTGTCTTGGCATCCATGACACCTTGTGTTAACAGTCTATTTCCTTCAAAGGAATTCTGAAACTTTTCTGGGTGGATCCAAAGGTGGAGTGGCACATCTAACTTTTGAAAGCAATAGTCCTGATTTTACCAGACCCTTGAGAATATGACGCATTTTAAAAGATAGTTCCTCCTCACTGCAGCCCATAATAGTACTTATCTGAGACAGCCGGTCTTGAGCCTTCAGTTCCAGCATTATACCAAAGTCTGTCAATGAAGCTGAGATGGTCCAGGAGTGCAGGAAAGGTTTGTAAACAGCTGAAGTGGAGCCTTCTGGGTTTAATAACCAGTTCAAACAGGGCAGCGACTGAAAACCCCAGATGTCAGTTATACAACAGCTCCTTCAGAAAAGCAGCCTTAAGTTTTCAGTGGGCTTTATAATAAAGAGCATCCATGAAATGTTCACCCACAGATAGTGAAGTGTTTGCTTTGCTAGCAGTACTCACCCACCATCAGCTCTCAGCTCATCCTTTCATAGGGGGAGAGGTGGATCTAATGTTCTTCTTCGTCCCTAATGCATGTTTTTACATTACTCTTATGTTATTGCATGTGGGTTGTGTATAGCAGGCTGAATACAGCAATTTGTAGACCCTGCATCAATTTAGTGCTTTTTTTTTGTTCTTAAAGAAATGATATACTGAGTGCAAAGTTTGAGGCTTAATTCACTAAGGTCGAGGACTTTGAAGGAAATGAGGTTTATTTTGAAACTAACTGAAGTTTGGCATTTGCTATTCATAGCTGTAGCTTTGTATCCCAGCAGTATTCAATTGTATCTGAACTATTTCAGATACCTACTGTGGTATGTATCCTGTAAGTATCCATTTGTCCTCTCCTCTGAAGGGAGTCAAGACTATGAGCTCAGATGTCAACTCTTGCACTGAAGCTGTTTAAAGAATCCCACATCAGGAAACATTCCAGCATTTCTAAAATTTTCCTATTAAGTTCTGGAAATTCAATGTTTCTTGTGGACTTTGAGGTTAGGATTCTTCCACATGGCACTTATAGGGCAGATGTTCTTCTTTTCTACCATGTTATGGAGGTACAACAGCATTGCTCCCTACCTGTTCTACTGTCTTGCAAGGACTGGGCTGAATTTTTGTTAAGACTAGTACTATGGTTTGATTAAGAATCTAAATGACAGTGAACTGCCACAAAAATGGGCTCATACAAATCTCTGGCATCAATTTAGTCAAGGAGCTTTACATTAATGCACCCTTTTAATAAAGGAAAGGCAGGTCTGTCACTTCAAATACAGGCTACTATCTCAAATCTCACAGTGCTAGGCCTGCTTAAAAGTGAGGTTCTTCTATTTCTGATTGCCATAGTGCAAAGATCTTCACCTGTAATTTGTTGCAAGTTGCTTCTGCATCATAAATTCTCTCATCACGCACCAGATCATTCAGCTCTGATGCTTACCATCTATTTGAACCAACTTCAGACTTCCTGAGTGGTTTTTGACTTAGTTGAGCACTATCTGTCCTCTGTTTTGGTTTTCCTCACTGGCTTTTCCTTCTCCTCATTGACTGTATTTATCTTTTATCAACAGTATGCTGATCTGTACCCATTAATGTTAATGACTTTACTGCAGCGTTTTCATATGTGTAGTCAGGGTGTCACATCTCTCCTTCTCACATCTCAGTATTTCCCTTATATTACCTTTGCCTGACTAAAGTAAATACTAATTTCTGCCTCTAGAGAACCTACTCACCAGTAAAAAAACTTCTGAGAAGAACTGTTTGTAATTGCTGACTTGTCTCCACGGGAGCACTCTAAGAGGATTTTAATAAGGGTTTTTCCTACTAAGAGTTGTTCAGTAAGGCTTGACACAACTTTGCTATTAATAAGGTGTTTGTTCTGTGGACTGTTTGTTTCTCATATTATACTCACTGAACAGCATAATAGCCTAAAAATAAGAGGACACTCTGGATGCTGATTTGAATTTATTATAAATCATCAATCGGTATTCATATCATTTTATCTTATTTTGCTGGAGAACATGAGAAATATAGCAGGAATAAAAAATCTGCTTCCACAAGTGTGAGAAAAATACTTTTTTTTTTTCTGCATTTGATCAGCTATGCAATGTACTGCTTGCTCTTAAACACCCTGGACTTGGGGAAGTAAGAGCAGAGGAATCAAACAGCTGTTCCCAGCTAGCAAAAAACCCTTGGTGTGAAAGAACATGACAAAACAACTAGCTGGGATCTGGTTCTGCAAAATTCAAGCAAGTAAGGTATTTTCAGTAATTTCTTCAGAGACATTCTGCATGCAGAATCTTGAACTGCTTCGTTAGTGTATGTTAGTGTGAGGCTGTTGTTTGGGATTCTTTACAGATTACTGGGTCCTACTCCATGCCCAAGTGCCAGAAGAAGCAATGTACCAAGGTGAAACTCATCTGCAGACTTCACGACAGAAAGTCAGAATGAACTTCTGTGGCCCATTAAAGCTTTGCATTTTTAAAATATGGTATTAAAGACCCTCCAAGTATTACAGGGTCAAAATCTTCTGTTTTATCAACACAGTCATATTCACTGAAGTTTATTTGTCACTCATTTAGGTATTGAATGTGGGACTGGATTAAATCTGCCAGTCATCTAGGGATGATGCAGACTGGAAACAGGGAGCTGAAGAGAGTATGATGCATTTCCACTTCCATAATGTGATTTTGTCCTTTCACAATATGTTTTACACTTAGAACAAGATCAGTGCTTTGTACTAGTGGACATGAAATTGAAGATAAAAGTCATTATTTAGCAAAAATTTGAGCCTGCCCATTCTACTTCCTCCTATTATCTGCCTTATTTCCTGGACTCTTTTTGTGGGGGAAAGGAAGGACAGGTAATTCATCATATTTTTTTAACAGCCTATAGTAGCAAAGTCCAAGGGGTCCCTATATGGAAGCTATCAGGATATATGTGCTCTAACTGAACTGACAGAATTTTTTTACTGTATTATCGTTGCTTGCAGGGTCTAATTAATTTCTGTCTCTGGACAGTGGATGCTGCTTCACACTGAGGCAGTGCAAATATTCCTGCCCATTTTGAGCACATGGTGCTAATACTGACTGTATTCCCTCTCAAACAGCTGGACCCTGTACCAGGGAAGACAAACTGAATTTGTTAATATTACTTACCTGTCCAGTGATTATGTTATTTGTCATGTTTTTTCTGTCATAGTTTTTCTTTTATGGAGAGAGCAACTTAATATACCTGCAGGAATGACTGAATTGTTGTAAGGAGCATGTAGAGCTTGCCCTGCAGGCTATTTTGGAAACGTTGACTTTTCCAAGAACTTCTAAAGGAAGAGAAGGCTTAGAATCACAGAATCATAAAATGGTTTGGATTGGAAGGGACCT
The DNA here is from genome assembly GCA_013400935.1 of Turnix velox. NCBI lineage: Eukaryota > Metazoa > Chordata > Aves > Charadriiformes > Turnicidae > Turnix > Turnix velox. Next base: position 157,749 of record VZTY01026070.1, on the reverse strand, counting down.
TAAAGATCATCTAGTTCCAACGCCCGTGCCATGGGCAGGGACACCTCCCCCTACACTGGATTGCTCAGTGCCTTGTCCAGCCTGGCCTTAAACACCTCCAGAGAGACGGTTTCCACAGCCTCTTTGGGCACCTTGTTCCAATGTCTCACCAGCCAAACCATAAAGAATTTCTTTATTATATGTAGCCTGAGTCTGCCCTCTTCCAATTTGCATCTGTTATTCCTAGTCCTGCCATCACATAGCGTATTAAAAAGTCCTACCCCAGCATTTCTGTAGGCCCCCTTCAGGTATTGATAACCTAATGTGAGGTCCCACCTAAGCCTTTTCTTCTCCAGGCTGAACAACCCAAACTCCTTCAGCCTGTCCTCATTAGGAGGGTACTCCAGCCCTCTGATCATCTTCATGGCCTTCCTCTGGACCACTCCTACAGATCAATGTCCTTCTTATGTTGAGGGCTCCAGAATTGTGGAGGACACAATACTCCAGGTGGGACCACACCAGAGCCAAGTAGAGGGGCAGAATCACCTCTCTTGACCTGCTGGTCACACTTCTCTTGATGCAGCCCAGGATTTGGTTGGCTTTCTTGGCTGCAAGTGCACACTGGCTGCTCATGTTAAGTTTTTCATCCACTGACACCCGCAACTCTTTCTCATCAGGGCTGCATTACAGACACTCTCCACCCAGTCTGTATTTGTGCTTGGGGTTGCCTCAGCCCAGGTAAAGGACCTTTCACTTGGGCTTGTTGAACTTCATGGGGTTGGCAAGGACCCACCACTCAAGCCTGTCAAGGTCCCTCTAGATGGCATCCCTCCCCTTTGGTGTGTCACCTGCACCACACAGCTTGGTGTCATCTGAAAACTTGCTGAGGCTGCTCTCAATCCCACTGTCCATGTCTCCAGCAAAGATATTAAATAGCACTGGTCCCAGTACTGATCTCTGAGGAGCACCACTCATCTCTGTTTTCCACTTGCACAATGAGCTGTTGACTGCAACTCTTTGAGTGAGACCATTCAACCAGCTCCTTATCCAGTGAGTGGTCTGTCCTCACTCAAGTAAGTGAGTGGCTTTGTTGAGGCTAGGAGTTTATGTTCTAAGCTATTGCAGAAATTGGTCTCTGTATATATCTGCCCACTGTCCAGCTGACAAAGTTGCCTTCAGACTTAATCTGAACATACTTTAGGCAGCTTAAAAACGTCTGGTCGGGTGACAGAACAGAACTAGTCTGTGCTGATCTACTGTCACTGGGTTGAGGGTGTTCTGAGAGAAATGGGGAGGGAAAGGAAGTTTTACAGTTCCCAATGAACACCATGTTGTTGCAGTGGCATTATTGGCAGTTCCCAGTATAATTAATATGAAAGGCAACTTTTGCATGTTCACACAAGCAGCCATTAACACCACTGGATTGCTGTTGTTTGTCTGAAGTGTTTTGCTCTATTTTTTTCAGATTTGGAGACATTGTGAGACAATGTCATATGTACCAGCAGTGATTTTATTTCAGTCTGAATTTATTCCCTGGACAGATTCAAGCTGGCATTCCAATGGGAAGAAAGCTCTGAAAGATATGACTATTTTTCCACAGCAACTGATCATTCAAGAGAACATGAAATATTAGCACAAACCATTCCTCCAATTAGATCTGTATTCGGTGTTCTTTAAATTCAAAGAGTAGTTTCCTATTTATTCCAAATGGTATAATTCTTGTCATTTGTAATGATTTCATAATAAGCTAGTCTCATTCAGTTAGCAGTGAGCTGTGTTTTATTTTGAAGGTTCAACTTTCATCTGAAATATGAGAAATACATAAAAATAGGATCCTTTCAATATTTGCATGTAGATTTTTTTCCATAATTCTCCTGAAATAAAATAATAAAAATGATAAAATATTTGACAGAATTAGTGTAGCAAATAACTCCAGAGGCATTGCTGTCTGGCAGAAGTAATCCTAATGAAATCATCATTCATAGGCAACCTTGCTTCAAGTTACAGAATAAATATGAAAATGAAAAGAAAAGTAGGCAAATAGAAGGCATGATGGAATAATAAAGCTAACTTGGGTAGTTAACATTTCATTTTGTAATTATCAATTCATGGTATATGTGCCTAGCAGAGGCATGATATTTTCCCTTAGCTTTCCATCAGTAAGTCATCACTGTGGATTTCTCTGCTCTAACCCTGATTGCTATCATATTGCTGTCTATCCCATGGCAACTACTCCCCAGCAATTTGGCACATCCATATTACTCACTTTTAATCAGATAAGATATTTTCTTCAGTATCTGCTCTCACAGAATCACACAATCACAGAATGACCCGGGTTGGAAGGGACCTCAAGGATCATGTAACTCCAACCCTCCTGTCTAGCAGGGACACCTAACAAACACATTTACTAGATCAGGTTGCCCGGGGCCCCGTCTAACCTGGCCTTGAACACCTCCAAGGACGGGGCATCCACAACCTC
>VZTY01026070.1:140460-155008 GCA_013400935.1 Turnix velox | reverse complement strand
CCTGATGGAGCCCAGGATCCCATTTGCTTTCCGAGCTGCGAGAGCGCACTGCTGGCTCATGTTAAGTCTCTCTTCCATCAGGACCCCCAGGTCCTTCTCTGCCGAGCTGCTCTCAAGGACCACTCCTCCCAGCCTGTACAGGTGCCTGGGATTCTTCCGGCCCAAGTGCATAACCTTGCACTTTGCTGTGTTGAACCTCATTAGGTTCACCTGAGCCCAGCTTTCCAGCCTGTTGAGGTCCCTCTGAATGGCATCCCTTCCTTCCACCGTATCAACCGCACCACTCAGCTTGGTGTCATCAGCAAACTTGCTGAGGGTGCTCTCACCCTCACTAGGCTTTTTTAATCTTACATGAACATTACTGATAACTGATAAAGATACCCACATTAAAAACAAAAAGTTATTCTCTTGCAATGTAGAATAAAACACATGGTTTTGCTGCTTTAATTGTCTGGTTTATCATCACATTTGGTAGATTAAACCTATTGCACTTGAAGTGGCTTTTTCTACCAACATCCAAGAAGACACAGCCTCATTCTTCAAGCTGTGTCCTCTTACAATTCCTGCTGTCCCATCAAGCCTGAAATCAGAAAAATTCAATTGTTTCCTGTAGCTGATGAGAGAATGATACTTTACTAGCTTCTTTTTCTATGATGTTTTAGTTCCTACACTCACAGAAAAAGACAGGTTGGATTTAGGAGACCACTGGTGGTGTGTCTGAGGGGTCAATATCAATTACTCCACAACTTTCCTGATCTCTGTGGGTTAGTGTCATCATCTGACTTCTCTCATGATAAGCAACCAACCATGCCTCTCACCAAGCATGGAAATACATCATTCAGTATGACTCTGGACTACAGTCAGGAACAGTATTTTTATTTTCCTTGAGGAACAGTGGTCATATTAGCCAATTACAATACTCCAGGTCTAGAATTTCCCTCTAAGAAACAAAATTATTCATGGCTAGCCTGAGTTATGATAGGTTTACTCTGAAGAACAATATGAAACTGCTGATGCAATTAAAATGAAAATATTATTCAGAGGTAAGGCTATGGGAAGAATAAGGATGTATAAAAGCAATTTAATTTCATGGGTTTTCGAGACATTGCCCTTCATCCCTTTAATGTCTATTTTTTTTAAAGTTTTGAAGCCTGGAGATTAATTAATTTTTTAATGTACGTTTGTCTTTCAGAAACAGTTTCTTTAAGTAAGTAACTCTCTGTAGCGTTAACACAGTATTCAGCTAATTCATAAATAGCAGCAGTTCATACTATAAGCCCTATCTTTAACTGAGAAAATCATATGTAATTCTGGCTAAACCAAGCACTTTCTTGATTTAAACCAAAACCTAATCCCAAAAGTAGTACTTGTGTAAGAACCTGCTAGGTGATCTCATAAACTGAATTTATCACATCTCTGATGCTGCAGATTTCTACATATTATATACTGGTTTATTCTTACTTCTATCCTGCTTTGAACTTCCATGTTGCTTTAGCAAAATGCTTCATTCAAAGGATCAGTGCATTCCCGGACTTCTTGGAGAAATTAATTGATGAGTTTAGTCCCTTTTTTGAAGTCAGGAGGCATTCAGATCCAGAAGAAGTTGGGCTAGTTCTGTAGATAATTCAAAAGGGACTTCTATAACCCAAATCTGAGTTAAAAAATATTTATCATTTTAGACATACTCATGAAAATACCTAAGTGTCTCCTTGTATAGTGCCAAATATAATGCCTTAACAGTAAGAAACAGAAATGCCTTTCTTCCAGTTTTGCCCAGATGTGTTATTCATATTGCAAACTGCACAATATTTGCTGGGTTTACATGTCTATTCCATATCTTTTGAGTAATATGATTTTTTTTAACATACTTTATCTTTTAACATACTTTATACTTTATACTTTATCTTTCATAGTTCTCTCAACTATTAAGAAAACAAGAAAAACCCAGAATTGTGTTCCAAACAATACAACTGCAAAACCAAGACAGAGTAATACCAGAATGAATCAAAAATTTTGGAATTTCAAAGTCTGACAAGATATCTGGATATGTTCAGTCTTATATTTTAAAGCAAATTTTCTTGAAGTTGAATTTAAGTTATGAGTTTAGGGGCACAACAGCTTATGAGTTTTGATTACAGTAAAGGAAAACCAGCATTGTACTATAATGAGATTATTAAAATGTAGAAAATAACCAACAATTCCCAGCATGTGAGCAACCTTCCAGAAGCACTCACAGTTAATATTTGTGTTTGCTAAGACAATGGCAATGTGTGAATAGAGATGTCATCAGTAGAGATGACTGCATTCTGCTGTCGCTACTCAAGACTGTTAAACATTGGGCAGATAAGAGCATTACTGTAAGTTTGGATAAATTGAGTCGCCGACCACAGCCGAGCCCTAAACTTTGCAACTTCTTGAAAATTACGTCCATCTAGTGGATACAACTCGATATTACAGCAGCAAAATGGAACGGCTCCTGAAAGTATATTACCATTTTCTATACATATAAAAATTGTTCTTTAAAAAAAAGCAGAGGGGGCTTGTTTGCAGTTTGTTTTGATTTGGTTTTGTTTTTTCTTTTTTATTTTTTCATATTCTTGAAGCCTGAGAATGAGTTTCTGCATTTCTACCTTTCCTTTATAAGCCTATTGTTCTTAACAAAGATGTATTCTCACTTTTATTTTAGATTCTTGCCTACGTCCTGATGGTGCTGGTGGTGTTTTCTTGAAGCTCAAAATCTGGACTTTCATCTGGTTTCCTGATGATAAATTTACCACCAGATAACAAGTAGAAACTTCGGAGAAGAATGATTGATCTCTATCTGAGGGATATAAACCATATAAATGAATTAAAGGCATGGCTCTGCAGTCCATCTCCATTTATTTCAACAGACATTACACCAGTAAGACTCCTGACAGACTTAAATGAATTATCTTGTACACTAGATCTTGCTGCCTAGGAGATGTACAGCTGACATATCTAACAGCACATTCTACCTGAACGGTGTTTAAAAATAGGATTTGTGAAACAGAATAGTAAAATCTTGAATAAATATGATTAAAACATAGGTTTTCATATAAATTTTATTTATGAAGAATTACTGACCGTATTCCAAGTACCTCATCATCTGTACTACTGTAACCCAATATAAGTAAGCATAGGTTAGCAAACAAGAAACAAATCACAAAACTCTTTTGGAAATGTTATGATCTCAAATGTGGTATTTGAGACCATCTAACCAAAGTTATTTAATAGTAAAATGTTTTGCAGTACCAAGTCAAATTGTTGGATTGTCATGAATTGGAATCCTGCTGCAGTTCACAGCGTCCCCTCACATCAGTGTGAAAAGGTAGCACTGATGCTGCCTATCTGCTGCAGTCATTTGCTCTTGTAGGAGCCTCTCTTTCTCTTTTCTGTGCACTACAGTGAAGCAAGTAACTGATAGATCTGTGTCTCTGAATCCCAGACAACACAGCAATGATCTACTTTAGTTGCTTTAACAAAAGGGCCGTGACCACAGTGTAACAGGAAAGTGGTTACAAGTTTTGCTTTGATGGCTTCTGAGCATGGAGTGTCCTGCTGTGTATGCTCTTTTTCTCCTGCAAGTACTTGTACCAGGCTAATTAATTACCCAGTGCCCCTAATGCTTTGCAGAATGAGTAGGGCAGCATTTCTGACCAGTAATGTCTCTTAAAAATTGATGCTTGCAAACATTTTCTTCTTGTGATGTGTTTTGTGTGCTTGTTACAGCAGTGAGGTTCTGCTGAAATGGAATACTTCTAGCAATAAGCTGCAGGGTTATCAATTTAGCAGTTAAGTATGAAAAATTCTTCATGTTCTCAACAAGGTTTAATTTTTGCATCCTCTTAAGGCACTTTGCTCTGAACAGAGAAAGTCAACAAGACCCTACTCAAGCTGACATGTGGACAATTCAGAAGCATAATAAGTAAAGAGACAGCAAGTGATGTGTTGGTGTGTGCATAATGGCTTAACTTTCTGTTTCAACTAACTTAAAATTCACTGTGTGCAGTCAGCTTTTTTTTTGAGAGAGGAAGGCATGAGTGCATGTAACAACTTTATTCTCATTTGCATGTCAAGAACATTAGTTATTGCTATTAATCCTAGTATTTGTAGAACATCAATTCTTTTCTTTGCATATAGCAATAGGAAAAACTATTATAGTATCTGACCACCTTCCAGCTGTGCATGCTAAACTTTACTTTCTTAATACAGAGGTGCAAGTGTGAAAGGAAAGAGCTGTTTCAATTACTAGAACAGCTGTACATGTTGCTGTGCATGTTTTGGAAAAAGCAATTGCTTATGTCTTATGGAATCAACATTGAAGTCTGCTAGGACTGCCAAAGGCTGTTCCCTTTTATCTGCAGAAAATTCTGTCTTCTGTAGAGATTTGTGTCACCTTCACTCTAGAGCACTGGGACCAGTACCATCACCCTAGAAAGGGAAAACCTCATGCTGAACAGGCTTATTTTCCAAAGTAGTTTTCAGTATGGAGCATTAGGCAGTTTTTCCAATGTCCTGGAGTGATCTCCAGATACTGACTAAAAGTGAAACATAGATTGGAAGTACTCCTGGCCCTTAAAACCTATTTTGATATTATTTTTGCTGTACAGTTGCTGTTCAGGACAAGGAGAATATCTCTGCCAAGGTTGAATATTCTGAGAAAAGAGCACTTACCTTTATAAATATTGCAATATGCCTAAGGGACATTTTTTTCTTGCAAAGCATTAATTTTAAAAGTAATCAAATCTCCCAGGAGGGCAATGTCACATGAAGTGACTTAAATCAAAAGATGAACAAAAAAGTTAACACTACTATTTCAACTTTGCCATTTTTCCCCATTATGCCCAAACTTTACAAAATGCAATAATGCATTAAAAGATCTGGCAATCTGATATCTGTCCATCCTGAGGCACAATGGAGGGAATCAAGAATAGAACAGAGCAGCTGCCTGATTTCTGAACAGGCTTGTTTTTATAGGCTTTTACATAAGCCTTTTTTCTTCTGACTCTGTATTTACCAAGTCAAGGGTCTATCTCATTGTTCCATTAGTACACTACCTGAATTCACAACAAACTAAGAAATATAGCAATAAATCTTATTAGATGTTGTATAGGGAACAAAGCTCTCCTGAGAAAGCCCTATCCCTCTCAAGAAGATATAAATGAGAGTAAGACTACATGCAGCAAAACAACTAAATTTTTTAAAATTGTGAAATCTAAATTGTATGGCGTAAATGCCATTCCTTGGAAAAGTAGGATTTTACTCAAATGACCTTTGTCTAAAACCACTGAAGGGGTGGGGGAAGTGCCCTTACACTTATTCCTGCCTCCCTCATCTTGCTCCCAGCAGGACTATAGGTGGGAACTTCGGAGATGCTTTCAGACATCACAGCTGATGAGCTGCAAAGGTCAGTCTGATTTCTTTAAAAGGTTCAACTAATTTAAATTATCTAACAGATTTAAAGAGATAGTTTTTACACTTTGGTCTGAAGGGAGGAGATACAGGGATTTAAAATGCATATTTCTTGCCTTGCTACAGGTGAGGTACCTGGCTCATTTTTCCTTCATAATTTTCAGCTCTATTTGTGCAAGTGTTAGAACTGCTTCTCTGCTGTATTGCTTTTTGTGGCATAGCCACTGGATCTGTGACATGTCTTTGAGAGGCCCTCTTCGCTTGCCGTGTTATAATTCGTAATTAGACTGACCTTATTTATAATCCATTCAAGAGCAATGGGTAGGCTTTCAAATGCTTCTGTCCACCAAGTAAATGTTCATCATGGCTGAAACCTCTCAGGTTTCTCCTGGCTCTCTAGTGGTTCAGCACTGGGCCAGCATGAGCCTCCTTGGCACTGTCAGGAATAAAGTGTTTCTTGGCACTTGCAGAAGTTGAATGCTAGGCATCTGGAGGACTTTAAAACTGAAATAGGTACCTACTTAGCTTTAAGAGCCTTCAGAGCTGAGCAGCAGCTGAGCAGAGGTTTTTCAATATCACTGCTTGTAACTGCAGCTAAACTCTGCCTAGCTGCCTGCTCAGATACCAAAAAAACCTTTTGGGGATGTGGCCGTAAGGATTTTTGTAAACTTTATTATGCATTAGATAATAAAGAGCAGACAATTAAGAAGTCTTATTTAACTGGGCTAGCCTCTTGAAGAGAGGCTACAAATCAACCCTCCTTCCTCCTCCTGAGAATTGTTATATCCCTTGTTACAAGGGCGAAGGGAGCCTCTGCAAGCATTTCATTGTAGAAATGTGTGGAACTGTGCTATGGACCTCTCGGTTTAGTTGTTTACAAATCACATGCACTGGATTGAGCATCCCAGTTGGATTTTAAGTCTGAAAAGTGGTATTTCAGTTGCCATTTAATTAGGACTCTGCAGCCCCCCTTTCCAGACACTTATTAAAGCGTTCCCTGAATGGCAATATGTAGATGTCATTGGTGGAAGTTACAGTTGCCTTTAGTCAGAGTGAAAGGAGTTTGCCACCTCCAAAGTGGAGTTATGACAGCAGAGTTGGACTCCAGGGGTAAGGTGTAAGAACAGAGGAGACAAACAGATTTCTATTCTCCTTCCAAGGGAAATGCTTTCAGCAAGTGGTGTTGCTGTGCTCCCTGGCTCAGTAGTGGGAATGTTTCTCCATTGCTGTTGTGTATCCTGCTCACATTGCTTCTTTGGGTTCCTCTGTAAGAATTTCTAGAACAGGGGAGCGACATCTCTTTGCTGCTTGCTTATTTGGGCTAGGATGTGAAATCAGAAATATTGGTGTTTAATACTTCTGAGAGAGACCTACAAAGAATAAGCTGCTTACATTAAAAGAGCATGGCTCACTCTCTTATGATGCAGCCTTCTCTTTCCTCTTCACAAAGCTAGAGACTTTAAGACTGTGTTTCTCCAAAGAGACTCCCTAGTGTACTTTAATGAAATTATAAATATTCCTCTGAAATAAATCATAGTGTGCCATTCAAGAGCCCTGGCTTAGTATTAGTGTTGTTAATTACTTCCTGCCTCTTTAATTTATTGCTGTCTGCTTTAAAAAAATCCACCAAACTACAAACTATCAGCAAAACTAATAGTGCTCATGGGATCTGTGGTACTGATATACTTGGAGAATTAAGTTGTTTAGTCATAATGAATACTACAGTATAGTAGTTATTTAAAGCTAACGCTGGTTTGTCTATGTCAACTGTACCTTACCTTGCCACAGGTGGTACTTCTCTGTCACACTTTGAAATATGAAATATGATTTTAGAAGAAATTATTTATTTGTTTGCAGTTTTGGTTCTGGCTTTTTTTGATAGTCTTGTTTGTTTTGGGGTTTTTTTTAGAAGAGTTTATATCAATGAAGTAAAACACCAAGTACTGTCCTGTTGGATAGACTTTCTCCTAAAAACTTAAATACATCATATGTTGCATGTACTCTTAGGGCAGAAGCACAATATTTCTTCTATATGGTAAGGATAATGCGTGTGTGTTTCTGGGGTTAAGGACTATTTAACAGGTGAGAAAAAGGGAGAATAGGGAGAAAAAATTTAACTTAATTTTCAGACCTCTTATTCCTGACTTTGGGAATATTATCTCTATTCAGTGCTTTCAGTACTTCACATTAGCTTTGGTGCAAACAAAAGCCATTCTACTTTATCCCATTCTCTGGCTTTCAAGGAAGTGAAGAATCATCACTGTGAGCAATAAAATTCCTCTTTAAGTTGCTTTTTCTAGACAGTTTCAAGATGCTGGTTTTGTTCTTTTAAATACCCACTTTTTCCTTAAGACAATCACATCCTAAAGTTATAGGCATAGAGATGCCCGTGGTGTAGGGAATAACTGTGTCAAATAATTGTGCTCCCTACAGAGACCAAACAAGATGAATGACTTAAGCTCATACCTGGAGGACAAATATTATAGCTACAGTTTTGAGCTGATAGTGCCAAAGCCTCTGTACTGCAAAATACATAGTCATGATAGCTCACACAGTCGTTTTACTGCACAACATATTAATTAGCTAAGAATCAACTGCTGACTTTCCCACTCATGACATACTATGGTTTGTCATGGGCAGGAATGATGCCACAGACAACTGAGGTGAGCCACTTAAATCTCATCAATAGCTACATTTTATTTACCCAGGAATTGGTAATACTACAGAAATATTTTCCTAATCATTTCCTTTACTGTATGCACATGGTCCTTTGATGAGCAGAGAAAAGCTAATGAAAAGCCTAAAATAACAAGAGCACAAGAGCAATTTGAAAAGAAACTAGGAAATGGTGACACCCTTGATTACTATAGTAATCTAGTATAGGAGTAAATTACTTTATTGCTCCAATATATACTGTTGGCAAAAGGAGTAAAAAAAAAAAAAACCAAACCCCAGCAGTTGTTAAAATTGTTATGCTCTATGAAACTATTGCAGCACCAAAAAAACTTTTTGCTTGCATTTAACATATATATGTATATTTAGAGCTGGGAAATGGTGTGTGGTATTAAAAACAAAGCAGTGTTTCTTGCTGTAAATGCTTTCTGTCATCCAGACCAAAGAAAGGATTTTCATTGCTCCATTTCTGCAAGCAACAGTATTCATCAAATGCTCCTATAGTCACTGATCAGACCAAATGGAGCACAAGGGCTGTTACTAAATTGTTACAGAAACCACTTATTTCAAGCAGAGGGAAAAGGGGGGGGAAGTAAAATGAATGCAACTCTACGGGATGCTGTACTGCCATTATTTTGCTCTGTGAGGAGTTATCTGAAGTAACCTACATGAGAAAGATGAATTTGTTGCATTTGGTGACTAAACTTTATGATGGTTATAGGACTCTGAGAGTGAAGCAAGAATGTAATCACTCTTGTTCTCCTGCAGAGGACTGCAATATCTGAATGCAAGACTTAGGCCAGACAGGATATCTGAAGAAAAACTAGATATTATTTGGGTATTGAGATGTCAGAATGTAAAACTGTTGGTTTTTTTCTTTCAAATTAAGGAATAATTGAGCACTATTTTACTGAGTTACTTGTAATTTTACCGAGTTACTTGTAGTTTAGACTGGTGTCTTGTTCTATTAACCCTACAGGCAGACATGCCTGTGCCAACGTGAGGGGAAGCTAAGGTAAGAAAGGAGATGGGTTTATCTTTTTATAGCAGTTATGGTTTAAATGTTATCAAAAGCCTGAGGGCTTGCTGGACAGCACCAAAACCTTTGCATTTAGAAGGTGCAAACATGTTGTGCTGCAAACTCACTTCACTGGCTCAGATTTGTTTTAAATGTGCTGCTGGGTCAGTGTTTTGTTATGGGATTCATGCCAGACCAGGCTTTGTCAGCTTGTCCCCAGCTGCCTGAAACTGGCAGAAACATTGTGTTATATTTCATCTAATTAATCAAAGAAATGTCCGTATGCATGCCATTCAGCAGTTACAGGTGGCAGGCATGTCAAAGACTGGTGGGCCACTATAATACTCTGGGAGCAGCTATGCTGATGGCAACAGGACTGACTTTAGAACAACGTGTCAGTCAGTGTTCATGTCAGCCACTGGTCTCCAGTGTGCCATGTTCTCCTGGGCTTTTCAGCTGCCAGGAGCTGCTAGGGCTCATTCTTAGTTCCTCCATATTTGCCACTTTTGAAGCAGCCCCAGAGTTTGGCTGCCAAGGGTGGCAGGAAGTAAGTCCATGCTCAATCCATGGCCAGGTAGGACCTAAGGCATCCTGAAGAACAACTGGGAACATTGTCAAAGGCACAACAGCTTCAAACCTGAGCAAGCACCCCATTGCGCTTTTTTCCTTTGAGGAGGAAGATAGAAGAGAAAGGCATCATCCAGCGTATGAGGGTTTCATTCAGTTTTCTGCTTTTCCTTTATGGTTACTCTCAAGCTGCTTTGCACCTCCCTCACAGATGCAATAGGGCCCCAAAATTCAGCTGCTGAGATGGAAACGTGTTTAATAATATATTATGAAAAAGACATGGTGGAAAAATTCCAATATAGATGGAGGATTTTAGTGCCAGATTGTGCCCTGGGATTCTAATGCATATCTTCCAGTGAAGCCATTCAAATGTTTGTGTTTTAAGGAAGAATCTGGACTTTTGACTCAATTCCCTCTTTTTCATTGGGAGCCAAACATTTTCTGTGGTAACAGAAAATATTATAACAAGAATAAATGTAATGGATTTAGGCATTAAAATGAATAACAGTCCTTGATCTGTTTGCTGAAGATTACAGGCATGAGATGTGAAAGCCTTTAGGGGCCTGAAGAAAGATATTTGCAGTAATGGGCAGGCACTGAAGCTTTGCTTATATTACGACATATGAAGGGGATGACTAGAGAGGTGCCCAGATCCTTCTTGCATCGTATGGAGGGGTTGCTAAGCATCTCATGATCGTAGCTTTAGCTAGTGGTTTGCTGTATTCCATTGCCTGCCTTTTAAACCAAACAATATCTCAGGGTAATGTACTTGCCACACATGAGCTGCTGCCTCCCATTCCAGAGAGGTCAAAAGCTTTATGGTGAGTATGTAATTGCTATATTTATAAGAGAAACATTAAGGCTGTTTTCCGTGCTCCCAAGGTGTATGAATGAAAATGGCCTTATATGAGCACTTCTCTTTTCCTAAGTACCCAACCCTTCAGTTTCCATATTGTTTCAAACTAGAGCAATATGTCTAGAAACAAATGCTTTCCTTAAGAAAGAAAATAACTGTCATCCTTCTCTCCATCCTCAAATGTTTGGGGCAGGCTAAGTATGTTTCCATTCCTTTTCTTCACAAATGAAAGGGAGTGCCTGCCTGCCTCCCTCTTGTGCATCTTCCCTGGGGAATGGACACAACATGGGCTCAATACAGGTGTTTTGTGTCTCTCCACTGCCTCCTTCACTTCTGGAACTTGCACTGTGTCAGCTGGAAATGTAGAATCCAGGAAGTGTGGTCCTGCAGCATTACAGCTGTTGTGTCCCTGGGTGGAGTTTAAGTTGCTAGCTGGGCTACCCAACATCATGTAAGTTGGTATAAAATCTTTAGAAATCTTCGTGGCAAATTCCACCAGAAACTCAACTTGCATTAGAATGTGTTTATCAAAACTGAGTCATCTCCACAAAAATGCCATTTAATCAAAATTTTTTTAAGTTTTTTTTTTTTTTTTTTGTCCATCTCATCATAGAATTTCCAGACATTTGTGAAGAAATGTGATTTTTAGGCTTCCTGTTCCCTGGTGCTTATTTCTTTGGGATGCTGTCTGTGTCTTCAGGTTTGGTCTCCTCTTTCAGGAAAAACTGACTTGTTAAATTTTTGGCTGTTGAGAAGGCAGTAACAGCAAAGACGAGGGGCTTTGCTAGTAGTTACCAGACTACTAGCCACAGCTAGTGAGGGTGTGGTTTCCAATGATTTCAGTACTTGCAGAATGCCAGCAGAGCATGAAACAAGGAGGGGTGAGGGGCAAACAAAGGAGAGGGCTTGTTTGTTTGGTTTGGTTGAATGTCTGTGGAACTGCCAACTGTATAGACTTGTCTCCTCAAAGAAGTATTTGGAAATAATCTTGTGGTGGTAAGAAGTGAAAGGGAGGATCCTTAGTTGTTCTTCTTGTTGTCCAAGAGGTTTGAAACTGTTTTCCAGCATTTATTCAGATCCTTTACATGAATTTTATATTCTGTGGAAGCAGCAGACATCTACAACTCCACCAGGAAAAGTTTGTCTCAAAACAGACAAGCATATGAATTCTTGAAGAGGTTGTGCAGAGGCTGCTTCCACCACATCATTATGCATTTCCTTTCTCCTCCAGAACTACAGATTACCAAACAAGTCATGTTCACTTGATGTTACAACTCATTTAGCTGCTGTACCAAGTCTGTTGTGCTTACTAAGTGTTCTTTGAGGATTTTCTGATTTCTTGTGGATGCCCTTAGCATCAATGAAGTTCAGCTTGCCCAGGAATCATTGTAGCCTGATGAATTTAAGAAGCTGGAATACACAGCAAAGGTGAATGAACTTTACTTAAAATACAGACAGTCCATTCCCTTTCTCATTAAAGAAACAGACTGTGACAGAAAGCAGCAGCATTTCTCCTCTATGAAGATCTCAGAACTCCTGTTCTTCCTCTCTCCTTTCGTCAGGGTGATGCATCTGCATTAGCAAGCTGTGCTTTTCATTTTTGAGCGATGAAGGGTAACAACAATAAGAAATCTCCTTTTAAGAAATCTCTAAATCTTATCAGATCTTACATTTCATCCTGCCTGCTCTTTCATGCTATTCATTTACTATTACTCTAATTGCCACTGAAAATGTACAGTTCTTGGGCATCTAGTGTTGAGAAATATTATGGAGGCAGCAATCAGAGATCCACTCCCTTTTTGTACATCGCTATTTCTTGTGAAATCTCCAAATTCACAACTTCCCATGCCTCTGAAGAGTGATACTCTATGTACTCTGAGGTATGGTCATGCTGCTAAAAATGGAAATTTGATGCTGCTTCTTGAGGGGTGGAGGGGAAAGAATTGAGAAACGTGGCGGTTTTACCCTAGCTGTCTCATGATGCTTGAATGCTGGGAGTAGAAAGCAATATAACAAATATCTGAAAATGCAGCCACTTACCACTCTTTTTTATAAATTCCAGATTACGGGCCAAACTCACTGTTGACATAAGCAGATGCAAATCTAATGAAGTCACTGCAGTTACTTCTACTTATGCCAGAGGTGAATTTGTCCCTATTTTTGGAACATGCTAGTTTTGTGCTACAGCGTTGGCACACTGTATTATGTCAAAATCCTTTTCAGCAATGGCTGCTTGCCATTAGCTGCCTGACATGATGCCTCATGTCAAACATCTGCCTGGTAATGGTCCCGTTCTGCTTTTTGACATCAGGTATTGTGCCACTGTATTGTGCTTGAAAGCATCTGACAGGACTGCAGGAAAGCATCTGATAATAATGAGTGTGATCTAACTGAGTATTATCAGAACATTTTGGCATCCTGTGGAAAGCAGTGATATCTGTGTTAGGACATCCATAAATCTCTTGCAAGTGCCTCAAGTACTTGGGTGTAAAATGATCACTTAATACACTCCCACCTCAATGTATCGTGTTAGCACTGTAGACAGTAAATCATTTTCTGTTTTGGTTTGGTTCTGCTTTAAGGACCAATGGTTGATTTTCTCCTGAAACTGGTTGATTGGTATTGAAAGAATTTGGTCCTACATGTTTTTTTTTTGGCCTGTTTTGTTGCTGTTATTACACATAGGAGGGCACTGTTATGGCTTGGGGTTTTTTTTGTAACTTTTTCTTAATAAACTGTCATTGTACTCCCCTGCCATTGCATCTGATAGCATTTTACCTCAGACAGAGTGCTGCTACACAACATCTTCCCTAGAACAGGAATGTGTTTCACAATCCTTTGCTGAAAGCAGCACAGATTCCTTGCAAGGATCTGCAGCGTGGACAGGAATAGCAGCCAGTAGTCCAAACGCGAGGAGGCCAGGTGCCAGGAGACGGAGCAGCCGGAGGAAGGGCTGAAGGCAGCCTGGCCTGATGATGACAGTAAAAACCTCCAGCTTAGGATGAGACATGTTCAGGAACAGCGATCTTCAGAAGGTGGCACTTGTTTTGACTACTGACAGCCCCCAGCTCCTGAAAACTTTGCCATCAGGACAACGTTCTGCCTTAGGTTTGTTGTTGCTGTAGGAAAGAAGAGGAAAGAGGAAAGAGATTACTGAAATAATAGAGCCCCGACTGACCAGATGTAGGTAGCAATCAGCTCTTGTATTTTCTGCTTCCCCAGAAAAACCATTCAGAAACCCATACACTCGGTGTCTCAAGGTGTATACTGTGTTTATATTCTTCCTTTCCATGAACTTCTTACTGTAGAGGTTAATGCTTAAGTCTGAATCTATTTAGGTAGACAGACAAAATGCAAAATATTACCAGAGTGCTATTAAAAAAATATATAGCTACTTTAATATCTATATGCCCATTAAAAAATATTAAATATTAAACTTGCCTGTGTGAAACCTGATCTTTATTCAGCGCTGAAGATGAATATTTTGGAGTAATGCATTTTATAAACAAGGAATCCTACTGGGGTCAGACAGAGGTATTTTAACCTCGTGTATTTGTTGTGACTGTTCTGGCCAAGGAGATGTGTGTATGTTTCTGTGTGTGTATGTATACCCAGAGATGAGAGTATAAATTCCAAATTTTTGATTGAATGCTTCAGTATTTGACCACCATAAATGCAGGTGAACTTATAAACAAGTATTTTGAGAAAGGAAGTTGCAATAATTCATCCTAGGCCAAATGAGAAGAAAACATGAGCGAACATGGACCAAGTCATTTCCAGGCTCATAAGCTGGGATGATGCTAACAAGCCGTATGTGTAGTCTTTTCCATGTGAGGAATGGTATCAAAAACCTTTGAGTGCATGGCTGCGGCTGGGCAGCTCACAGGCAAAAACATGTAGGTCATGTACATATTTGAGTAGGACTGGAGCCATTACAACCAGATCTTGGTTTTCTTCATATTTTTCAACCAGGGCAGTGCACTATTTTTTTTTTTTTTTTA
>VZTY01026070.1:114783-139894 GCA_013400935.1 Turnix velox | reverse complement strand
TGTTGGAGCAGGTCCAGAGGAAGGCCATGAGGATGATGGCTGGAGCACCTCCCTTCTGAGGACAGGCTGAAGGAGTTGGAATTCAGCCTGGAAAAGAGAAGTTTCAGGGAGGACCTCAGAGAAGCTTCTGAATACCTGAAGGGGGCTGCAGAAAGGCTGGGGTAGGATTTTTGGATAGGGTACGGGATGGCAGGACCAGGAGAGCAGCGGAGCTTGGTAAGACCATTTCTTTTTTTTTTTAAATGAATTTTTCCCCCTCACATTTTTCTGTTTGAGGGCTGGGTGCTAACTTGCTCGGCTGGAGTGGAGAAGAGAAAGTTATTTCTTTCCTTCTTTTCTCTCTCCCTCACTCTTTCCTCTCCGCTGCCGCTCCTTGAAGAGCCACTCTGCTCGCTCTCGCTTTGCCTGAGCGGAGCTGCGCCTTTGCCTTCCACCGGTGCGGTGCGGTGCGTTCCGCGGCCGCGCAGCCGGGCGGAACCTGCGCCGGCCGGCGAGAGGGATCTGCGCTGCTCCCCGCGGACGGGGCGCGCCGCTCAGCCTGGCTCTCCTGGAAGCTCGGCTCCGGCCAGTTTCCAGCAAAATTTGGTGATCAGATGTGTTTTTTATTTTTTTTATTCAAGAAAAAAAAAATGAATCAGGAAATTCTTATCGGACTGACAGCATTTTTAGACTATGTAGTGCGTGGGTGAAGTGGGACTAATATTGACTTGGCCCTCATGTAGTCATCTGAGAATACATTTTTTGGTTGTTGCTGCATTCCATAAGGTTTTATCATTATTATCCATGAAGATTGTTTTCTCCGTACATGGGAAGTGACCCCAAATATCAGCTTGCCTGGGAGACACGAATATGGACTAAACCATTAAAATTCCTATTGCATGTTACTGACTTTTTTTCTTCTTTATTGTTGGGAGAGAGAATGTGTTTGCAGAAATGATACTCCAGCAAACTTGGAAAAGTTGCTCACAGTTGATCACTATAAATGCGGGCTCTGGGAAACTTGTAAGTTCTGTCTCTTGCAACATGCCTTCAGTACTGTTTCTTCTCTAGTTTAGGCCACGGTTTGCAGAACCTTCCATCTGTTCAGTAATTTTAGCTATGAACTTTGAATATTTTGAGCTCCTGCATGATTTGGTGGGAAAATAAATAAGTAACATTGGAAAACTTAACTCTTTCACAGACCTAAAAGCAGGAAACTGCGATTGAGATATCAGTCAGCTCTGGTGTTCAGTTAATTCTGACTGCATTTCTCATCTAGATCTGGAGTATAGAACACAAAGTATGGTGAAAGTGTATTTATCATTGGCAGCTGTGTCATGCTCAAGTGCAGTTGATTTTTATTTTCAAACAGAATCATGAGTTTTCTCCCTCAGCTGAAAGCAAGGGCATTTATGAAATGTCCCAGAGGCAGTCTAATTAAAAGCCAAAGTTTCTTGAAATTTTGTTTTAGATAAACCAAATTCTTGTGCATTATGCTGTTTAAAAAAAGTAAAAGTGGATATATAAGGCACACTTTGCAAGTCTCTTTCTTCAGAATTGTCCTGTCAGGAACATTTACTCAACTGATAAAAAGAGCATTAAAAAATGGATAAAGTATCTGTTGCCAGGGTGTTTTGGTATATATGGTTGGTTTTATTTTCTTGTTTGTTTCTTCTTATACATGGGTTCAACATGTAAAATGCTCCTGTGCTCTTTGTGAGGATGATGACCATTGTAAGGAATGTTCATTGCTGGAATTAAAACTATGGATTATAAAAACAGCAAGGGAGGATGAATCAGTGGGGTATCTTAAAAATCAAGCTCTACATCGAAGCTGATAAAGTGGAGTTTACTCTTAAAATACCTGAGCCCTCCCTTGCATCATTTTTCAGTGTCATACTACTCTGTTGTCTTTTGGTACCCAGTAATATGTTTTGTTTCCCAAGAGATAAAGCTCCTGTGTGCTGTGTTTCTGTTGGTTTTCCTTTCCTTCTCAGTGCAAGGTGGCATAGATGTGTTGTTTTAATTAAAATTTGTGCATCTTCATAGAGATTTATTTATCTGTCACAAACATGTGACAGCTATGACAGCTATCATTATCATTATCAGTCTGGTGATCTTTAAAGAGCAGGACAAGCTCCTTAGCTGCTCTGGAGCTGCTGTTGCAGATGTATGTGCTCGATCTCTGGGCCACAATGTCTTTCTGAAGAGGTAACCTCATATTTCTATGGGTCATGTGGTGCATAGGTGGGACAGAAGTCTCGGGCTCATGGCTGGCATTGAGTGACTTCTCTGTAGCAAAAGGAGCTTGAATGAAAGGCTTCCTCTTTTTAAACTTTTGTTTTAATTGTTTTTATTTGGGTCGCTTTTAAATGGCTTAGTAGCCTGCTCCCTCGAATTTTAGATGTGACTCTTTTTTTTTTCAGTAGATGGTCCATTGTTCCTTCTTAAAGTCACCCTTCCTCTAAAGTTATTCCCAAATTTCTGTATCTGTATTTTTCATTCCTTTAAAATCAGTGCAGAACTGATTCTGGCGTGTAGCAATACAAAATTTCTGGAAGCTTAACTTTCCCCAGTCCATGGCCAAGAAAGGACTTGCTGGCAAATTAATTTAGATGGGATTTTTTTCAAAGGCGCTTAACGGACTGAAGCCTGAATTCCTACTGGAAGTTAATGGCAGTGGAGGCTTAGCACCTTAGATCTTTGAGATTGCTGAAGTCCAACGTGTTTGCTGGAGGGAAGCAAGTGGAATACAGACATTTATGTGCTCATACAGTATCAGAAGGAACTGATCAAATGAGGAGTGGCCCTAATTCCACAGATAAATTGAGGTTTCCATATTCTTTTACCAAAAGACAGAGTTTGTGCCAGTGTTAACAATAAGAAGATGTTCCTGTGCATGGTGAGGACCCATGCTAAAACCCTGCAGAATAGCAAAATTAAAGCTCTCTTCATCTGCTTTTCTGCGGGTGAGGGAAGCTGTGCAGCTATAATTTTGGCTTTCTTATGAGTTGAGTGAGGAATGGGTGTAACAGAGCTGCTCATCTGAAGAGACTCAGGAAACATAATCAGTGAAGAATCCCATTGTGTTCCTGGCACCCAGGAAAGGGTGCGTTGGCTTGCTGTGTCCTGGCAGTCTAGGTACAGTAAGATGCAAAGCTGGGGCTAAGGTACAGTTGAACTTGGCTTGCTAACAGCTGATCTTAAGACCTCTGAAATGGGAAGTTACAGTAAATGGTAGTTCTGGAATTTCTCCATGGTATGTAGATGCAGCGAGCTAAGCCAACACTGTCCTTGCTAAATCAAGTCTTGCATAAAGAGTTGTGATATGCTCAAGTCAGACTTAGTGCTGGCAGTGCTGGAGACAAAGTTTTTCCAGATAAGGGCTTGTCTCCATTAGCAAATTAGGTCACTAACTCAACTCTCTCTTCCAGCGTTGCAGACAAGGATGTGTCGTGTTTAACATTGTGTCGGCTGGCTAAAGCTAAACCCTGATTCACTTACTGCACCTTAGTGTTTCAGTACAGTTCTTTGTTTGCATGCTCACAACATTGAGAATGGATAACTTCTGCTTCTTATGCTGCACAGCCCCCTAACACAGCAAAAAACAGCAGAAGAAGGCAGCTTCACGTTTTGGTTGTTTGTCAGGGGTTTTTTTGTACTTCAGGTACTTTTATTTTGGCTCATTCTGAAGCCTGTTGGTTGCCCTGCTACTGACTTCACTGGAAACTGGATCAGACCTATATAACTCAACTTTAAAGACTACTCACTGAATTATGAGATATGAAATGATTAGGTCTTGCCCTTGTGGGAGCTTTTTGTTGGTTTGCTTTGTTTTCTTTAACCCCATGAAGCGCTGATGTAAAAAATTCAGCTTACCTTACATTCTGATAGAAACCATGTTCTATTTGATCTTCCACTGTCTACACAGAAGTAGATCTTTAGATTTTGATGGTACTCCTCTGTTTAGATGTACAGCAGAAGACGCGTGAAATCACTCTTTTCTCACTGCTCCCCTCCATCTGCAGAGCATAGCTGGAGCTCCAAGCTCTACAGCTGCAAATTCAACATCTCACCTGAAAGCACATGTGTGGCTTTGCTCTTGGCTTCCTTGTTTGCAAGGATTGAAGCAAGTATTTCATGTTTTCAGGGCATGCTGTAAATATCACTTTTAGGCACAGCATTCCATGCTCTGATTGCTTGAAATTGTCTTCTTCCTTGAATACTTTCTGTGTTATCAATAGGACCCTGCTTGGCAGACAGCTCCACAAATGGAGGACTGTCTGTTATTTGCCTCTGTTTTGTTGTTGAAATTCCTTCCCAGAAGTCTGTCAAATGAGAGTCTTCTTCTCAGGCTAGGGTCATATAGTGTTTCCTCAGCATAGTTATTCCTTATTTTTGGTTCCTGTCCTTTCTCTCATAATGGAAAATCTGTAACAGGTGGCTGCAAGCACACCAGACTTTCATGTCTGGGAACATAAAGAACCATATGCTGTATGATGGCATTTGTGGAGACAGTAAGTTGTAGGAATAGGCAACCAGCTTGTACGTCAACAAAGAGCTGACCTGAACTTTTGATTCAAACTTCACTAAACTGAAACTTTCTCTGTTCTCATCTTGTTCTTAGCTGTGCTTGGTCATTTTTCTGTTGTGCTGCCTACTGTCTGGTTTCATCTGGAAGAGAATTTTTTTCAGTTTGTGAAGTGGAACATCCTGACAATTTTACCAGACACCCTGGGTGACATTCCAGTTGGAAGTCAGTTGGACTTTTGCCATTGCCTTTAATGTGGCCAGAATTTTACTGCATGAGAACCATTTTCCTTGGTTCTGGAGAGGGTATGTCAGAAAAAACCCCAGACATCTTCAAGACTGAGGGTGTGTGTGGGGTGAGGGGGAGTTTGTTACATTTGGAATCACATACTTTCTTGGTATACAAGTAGTCATTCTTCTTTTGGAAGACAGGATGATTCTTATCCAGTACCAGCCTTCTCTTTAATATTGGAATCTTGATGGTGATTTGCTATTGACCTTTAGTTTCCTTTTGCTAGAAAATTTGCATTAAGAGTTTAAATTCTCTTTGAAAGAGCTTGTGTGTGAATATATGAAATAGCATATGACTCTTTGCAGCTCCGTGTGGTCCATGCTGAGCTGTGTTATTTACCCAGAGATTGTACTTTCCATCCTTTAGCCATAAACTCCGATCTATCCTCTACACTGATGTCAGGTGCTGTAGGCACTAGATTACCCTATTGCCCAGCACTCTAAGTTGAATTTTAATTCTATATTCTGGGTCTTGCCCAAGGCAAGATTTTGTGTGTTTATTTTGCTTTCCAGACGCTGCTTAATCTCAGTCTCTAGTTTTTAAGGAAGAGAGAAGTGGAATTCTTGAATATACAAAAGTGTTGGAGATCTGAACATAGGGAAGAAATAATGTGTTTGGTAAGAAAATACTCAAAAGATCTTAGAGACTCTTGTGGCTGCCTAAATATATTGCCAAATTGTTCATACAGAAAATTACAAGTGAACCTTGGCTAGATTTGCTGTCAGAAACCTAGCATGTTTTTTGGTTGATTTTACTCTCCATCCCCTTATGATGGTGGGACAAATTCATTTAGCAGTGATGATCTTGCATACTTTTCCACTCACACAAGTGCAGTCAGAAATGCTATGAGAAGATAACTGTTAAGGTCAGAACCAGTAAGACAGAGCTGGTGTGCAGGCAGGGTATTTTATATGAGTTAGGAGGAGAAAGAACATTTTTAAAGGATGCATACACATTGTACACAAGGAAAACTTCATCCCACTGCAGTCTTTTACTTAGAGTCCTAGAATTACAGGCTGATTATTTCTTCATGAAATACAAATTAAGTAGATCTATATCTGATGACAGGCTTGATGAAGTTTTGAAAAATCTTTTCTTTTAGAACTTTCATCCCTGGAAAAAGCTCACCACAACCCAAAACTTTCCACTGTAAATATCTACAGTTCATACACAAGGCCTTGTATTAGTCCACTGGTACTACTAGTTTGTTTTTTTTTAAGATCAGCAAGTGCTCAGAATACCTTGTAATGACTGTCTATGGACTGAAAGTTGAAATGGAAAACGAATTAGATTCTTAGACTGTGGAAGGGGGAACATTCCTGTGCAGAGAAGCAACTCTGGAGATAAGTTTTAATTTCCTGAGCTCCAATCTCTATATGGGAACATTGAAAGACTTCCTTCCTGATAACCAAGTCAAGCCAGGGGCTGTATTAAACAATATGTGGGCTGTATTAAACAATATGTTTCTGTATGTAATTGCGTGCTTGGATATTTATTTGTATACTCATGATATAAATACAAATAGTGCACCTATAATAATAGAAGTTACCTTTTAAATGCGTTCAAGGTTTGGCATATACACAGTGCCTGAGATTTTCCTAATATATCAGTATGTCTCTTTTGTACTTTGTCTCCAAGCAAGAAACAAAACCCAACCAAAATCAAAGATGAAAAAAGCACTACATATTGAAGAGTATCTAGATTGTGATGCACCTTTAAGAAAGGTCAAGTCACCGAGGCAGATGTGTTCTAGGTTTTCCTGTACATGCAATATAGCTAGAATAATTTCTGTCATACAGAGATTTCATCATCCTGAAATTACTTAGGCAAAGCAATGAAACTCATTGAGTGATATCTTAGTAAGCATAGGAACAATATTAGAAGAATTTTTCTTTGTATGTTTACAGAAAGCACAAAGCATTTACAGGAAAGAATGAATCACCCTGAATCACCCCAAGTTATGCATTTGCAGAAGTTTCAGGCTATGTTTCCTTTTAGCAATTAATTTCTAGTGAAATTATTTTAATTTGCTGTTTCCATCTTTGTTTCTTTCTTTTATTAAAGTGAATCCCACAATTTTCCTTAATTTAGTATTTTGTGATAAATCCATATGTCTAAAGTAATATTATGCTAAGCTTAGCTGCAGTATAACTTGCTTTGTGAAGTGCGGATTTACTTGAATATTCCAAACTTTAAAATAAAAATACTTGCATTTCACATCACAGTTTGTGTAACAGCATCAGACCTGAAGTTATTACTGATCTATTTACCACTTAACCTACTGTAATGTCAGGTGCTAATTCCTCAGAGTTTTTAGTATTATAGGTTTTAGTTACACTTGTCAATAGCTCTCTCTTACAGTTAATTTTTTTCATAACTATTCACAGTTAAGAATCAGCCCAGATTATTTGTTCTGTATCAGAGTGGGAGCATTTTTATCAGTTTATATGATTTTAGAGAGCACCAAATATAAATATATTGATGGCATGCAAGACTAGAAAATGGCTTTAGATTTTTTTTTAAATCAGACAAGCCTGTTTATAGTATAAATGGAACTTTATAGACTGTTCAGTTGTTTAATGTTTTCTTCAGAGCAATGCTGGAAGAAGCACAAAAAGCCATGAAATTAGAAATTCTGATGACGCTAAAGTGTTGCCAAGCTAACCATAAAAGACAAGTCAAGCTATAATCATGTAAAAAAGCTATGGAAGTCTTCTACATATGTGTTGTAGTAGTGTTTGGGGTACCTGAAGCTGCTTGTGTGTAAAGTCAGCTGTGAAAATGGCTAGCTAGAAGCTATTATTTCTGCAGCTTGACTGTTGCAAGGAGATTTTTTTCTGTGAAAACAGTTGTAAAGTGGAACATCTAAAAAATATGTTCCATTGAAAATGGATCTTCACACACATTTATTTTGACATTTAGGTTTGGTTTGAGAGAGAAGATTCTGAAATAGCCATTCACAGATGGCTTGCCTGGGTTTTATTTTTTTATATGCTTCTCCATGTTTTCAGTTTGGGATTGACAAGTCTTGAAATACATGCAAGAAAATCTATCTTCCCTCAACCCCCAGATCACATATTGAATTTTTTCTGACTTGAATTTTTATCCTTTTTTCCAGAAGCTGATGTTTAAAAAATAAAAAGGAAAATGAAGGGAGGGAAGCACCTCACACCATCCCCAAAACAAAAAAACCCACCCCAAACCAGCCAAACAACAAAACAACTCATCTCAGCACTACTGACACCCCCAAACATCACTCATCACCCTAATCTGTGATGAAAATTTTCATGGAAGAACATGAGAATTTGTATTTTGCAGACTTTGCAGTAGAAAACTTTTCAGGAATTTCCAAATACTCCCATGTTTAGCAACAAGTTGACTTGAGTAGCCCAGAGGACCATCTACTCTTGACTGAGGGAGCATGTCCTATTGTATGTTGAGCTAGATGGGGTGAAGTGCAACCATTGTACTAGGGCTGAACTTGACCTCTGTAGCCTTTGCTGGTGGGAATATCCTTTCCAGGTGGGAGCAAGGAGTAGGTTGTTGGAATCTGCCTGTGTTATTTGGAGGTATTGAGTGAAAGCTGTTACTGAAAAAATTGCCTGAGAAGCAGGCTTATCTGTGCATGAGAAATAAAAGCTCCAAGTGTTACTGGTAATCTCTTTTGCAATGTTGGTGCAAAATATTCCCATATTCCAACTGAGTTATGAAATGAATATTCAATGTATTCTGTTGGTTTTTCTTCAAGGAAACTAGATGTTGAGCCATCTAGTGATACATTTCTTTTTGTTGTGTTTTTAATCCCAGAAGAAGTTAGCTGTATACAGCAAGATGCAGGAGTCTCTGGAAGTGACCCTTCCCAGCAAGCAAGAGGAGGATGAGAAAGACCAGCCTGCTGAGATGGAGTACCTTAACTCTCGCTGCGTCCTTTTCACTTACTTCCAGGGAGACATTGGTTCAGTAGTGGATGAACATTTCTCAAGAGCTTTGAGCCAAGCCAGTAGCTTCAATCCAGAAACTGCCCTTACAAAGACCAAGGCAGGACTAAGTCCCCTATGGAGAGGTAAGAGGAACAGTAACTTGTTCACTGTGGTGTGGCTCAGTCTCTGTCACAGAAATGCACATTGCATTGCAGATCAATTTTACTGATCTGTGAAGGTGGAAAAGTCCCCCTCAGATGTGAAAGAACCAAGTTGCTTCTTGGGGCTGAGCAATCTGAACTGTCAGAAGGGGAAAATAAATGCCAAAGGTGTGGAAGAGAGAGGCATCTCCCTCTCTTGCCATAGCCCATAGCTCTGCTGAGGCCTAGAAAAAGTGGGGCAGAGCCCATATGGCTTCACAGATGTCTCCTGCTAGGTTTTTAGCTTCAAGTGTGAAACTTGGCCTGTGAGGCAAGAGCAAAGCAGTTTGGGATGTTGGCCTTGGACGTGAGGAGACCCATGTAACCTTCTCGGATGACTTTGCCAGGTGATTAAGATTTGTCTATGGCTGCTTTCCAGGTGGGGAGGAGCAAGCAGAGGCTGGAACAGGCTTGGGTGCAAACTCTGATCCTCATGGCTGCAGTCTCATGGTGTGGCGTATTTCAGCCTGCTCTTAGGGGAGAGATGTGGCTGCCATTACTGCTTTCTCATGTTTAAAATCAGGTTGATGTTACTTGACTCTGATCAGGGAGTAGATGTCATAGGTGCTGTGAGGTATTTGAATACTGCCATAGGACTCCTATCTCATAAAGTATGTAAGCATCATCAATCCAACAAATAGGAGATCTCTCCAGAAATACTAGGTAGGCCTCAGACATAAGGAGTAAAAAATAATGACTGGAGAAAAGGTGCTTTTATGATGCTATTTCCGTTTTGTTGACTGTGGCAGTCTAGGTAGATTTTTCAGATCTGCAGCTGCTTTATTTCTGATTATGTCCTTATGTGGAATGACAAAAGAACATGAACTAGGTATTGTGAGTATGCTAACCTTGCACTGAGTGTGGGAGATAACAAGAGGATCTATGTAGGAGTGGTGGAATTCACAATTAGTGATGTTGAGGTGAGGGTGTATTGATGAAAGTCACAGATAATAAAGAGATGGGATTTTTGGAAACTGCTGTGAAGAGAAAAATAGCACAGAAGGACTTGCTTTCCAGAAGGATGATGACAAATCCAAGGAAGTTTAACTAAAGGTCAGCAGAAGTGGCTAGGGAACTAGAGGAATTTATGGCTTGAGCCGGGACCATTAATGTTAAGAGGAAATTTTCCATCGACCTGACTGGGAGCAGGATTGAACCTATGCTTACTAAAAAGGAAACTGGAGCATTTCTAAATGTCCCAGACAGGCTATAAATGTTTTAGAGATGGGATCAAGGCAATCTCCAGTGACCCCATACATACAAGCAGACAACTTCACGAGTAGGAGACATACCACGGGAAGCGTTGAGCATCTTCACTTTGGCCTCAGTTATACCCTGCTGTTTTCCTTTATCTCCTCCTGTGGCTAAAGAGCCCTTCCCAGAGGGCTCTTCTGGGGACATTTCTTCAGCCATGCTGCCTCCTGACCTGATGTGCCCCATGCCATCAACCAAGTTCTGAGTGTCCTGAAAGTCTTCTGGGAATAAAGTAAGGGGATATGCCCTCTGCTGTTGCTGCACCTGCTGAAGCGGTATGAAAATCCCTGGGCCGTACTGCTTGATTCTGGGCTCTGGACACTGATAAAGTGGAGAGTATTTATTTCCCCAGAGAAGAGCAGCTGACAAAGGTTTTATGAGGCCCCAGAGAGTTTCTGATACGTGCCTGCTTGAAAAAGATGGGGACAGAAGGATGCTAGTACCATGATCTTCTGGTTCATGTATACTTACAAAAGATGCTCCATTACAACAAATGGGTTTGAATTTCCATCCCATTTCTTACAGAAGATAAAACATCATTAGCTTGAAGATTTTTTATAATTAGCATGCATGGGTAGTCAGAATTTTTGTCAATAAGTTATTCAATGATAAATTTTTAAAAAGACTTGCATTTGCAAGTCTGTTTTGGAAGGTACTCATCTTGCTGTGTTATTTCTCCTCTACCTGAAAAGAGAAATTTGTAATGTTTTTGGGATTTGTACATATTTATGGTGTGGTTGGTTTGGGTTTTTTTTCCCTCCTGCCTTATCTGAGAGGTAATGTTGTACTACAGAAAATTCCATACATTCTTCTTTACAGCATGTGCACTTTGGCATATTTTCAGTGCAAGCTGGCTAGCCACTGTGAACATTTGCATTAGTCACCACTTTGTGGTATCTGAGATACCACAAGTATCTCAGATTGCCATTTCTCCCTGCCTCCCTGTTCTTAGAATAGGAAATTGTGGCAACTGCAGTATCTTTCTTGGCAGACAGTTTTTGTCCCTCCCACTTCACAAAAGATCATGCAAACACTCAGATTATTTTTTTGCTTTCTCAAGAACAGTGCTGAAATGGCTGTTTCTCCACTGCCATCTCTCACGGAGATCAGGTATCTAACATGATGGTATCGATAAAGATAACTTACTAGCTTGCTGTTTTAAAGATAGGAAGAAAAGGAGATTCTTCAAGCACTGTGGAAATGTGTGGTAGTTGAGCATTATAGTTCAGCACAGAGGTGGTTCTTGTTGATGTTGTTGCTGCACACTTAATATCCAGTAGCAGTTTCTCTGAGCACTCAGAATGGATGAAGATTTCTTGCATGATCATATGACCTGTGTGGACCCTGTATTTGCAGTGACATGACTTGGCTATGACCGCTCAGGATGGCCTCTGTGCTTAGTGGTGTCTTGGTGGGAGCTGATCTGTGATAATTTCTGACAGTGGGTAATGAGCTTGTGAAATGTGCACAGGTTTGAAAAATGGAGATGACCTAACATTTTTCTGTGGCCTACACCTTCTGCATGATTGGTAAAGTCAAGCTTTTAGGCAGTCTGGGATGAATTCATATTGGCAAATCCTCTGGCTTAAAGTGCTCTCGCTAGTTGTCATGAAGATACTTTGTGGTTTTCTTTGCTTTTTTCAACTGAGATGGTTGGGCATTTCCACACAGTTAGTGACCAGATAATTTCCAAAACCTCTCAATTGCAAAGATTAATTTTCCAGAATATTGGCAATGCATTGTCAAACTGTGGTTCTCTGTTATGCATTAAGGAAAACAACAGAGTGGACATGAATAAGCTTGGGTTTTGTGTGTGTGTGATTTTTTTCTTTTTGTTAGCCCTTCTGCCAACATCAAGCCATGTTCACTCTATCGCAGCCCAATCCTTTGTAACAAGAAACAATTTACAAGCCAGGAGCAGCACCAATTTCATGAGGGGTGCTGTGGCTTCTGTTACATTCTTGAAGCTTTCTCCAGTCTTCTAGCGTGAATTGCAGTAGAAATTATACTGAAAAAAGAAGAAAGCCATGTTGAAGTACAGTTTGCTAGATAAGCCTGCAGCTTCTGAAGCAGTTCAACACAAAGTTCTCTAGGTTTGTACATAGTGTGTTTGCAGACCTTATTTCCAATATCAGTAGTTAATCAGGCTCAATGAACTGCTAAAGTCAAAGCCATTTTGTGTAGAGAAGTTTCTGTGATTTTAATGGATTTGAAAACAGATGCATGAGTGTCCCAGAGATGACATCCTAAAGCACTCTGATAGTTTTTGCTTCCAGTACTTTACTACACATCAAAAACACTAACCGCTCCTTCAAAATATGAATTTTTAGAATGTATTTTCCTAATGTAGATGTATTGGAATCCATTTAAGTAGGAGTTGAACCCCAGTAGTAAAAAAGAGTGAGCCTTTTCTTTCTGGAAAAAAAAATCTTCCAGTTGCATAGATGTTTCTGCTTCTATGATCCTATTTGGTACAGGGCAGCATGATCTATAAGGGACTAATGTAAGCATGTAGATATGATTCCTTTATTCCATCAAAACTTGTATTTAGTTTGATAAGATCTGCTCTTCTTCCTTTTGGAAAATATGTTTTCTATTCTGCTGTGTGACTTGTTTCTCTGTCCTCAGGAATATTTAGAGGTATAACATGCCTTTCTGGTCCAGTCAACTTCTCATAATTCTCCTGAGAGGAACTGTCCCGCTTGGAGAAGTCTTCTTGGGGGGCTGTTATCAATATGTGTAAATATGTGATGGGAGGGCATGAAGATAGGGGAGACCGGGTTTCCTCAGCAATGCATGCTGACAGGGCAAAAAGCAGTAGGCACAAGTTAGAGAATAGGAAAATCTATCTGAATGCATGAAAACACTTTTTAAAATTTTTTTTTAAATTACTGAGAGTGGCCAAACACAGGAACAAGTTGTTCAGAGTGAAATTTGTATTTTGGTCAAAGACTGTCTGAACATGGTTGAGCAGATGGGTTGGACTAGATGATCTCAAGAGGTCCCCTCCTACCTCAATCCTCTAATCCTCAGCTGATTCTGTAATTGCTGAGGAACCTTGAGTTCAGTGTTAGGAATTTTAGAGTAAAAAAATCATTGTGATGTTCTTGTCATAAAATTTGTTGCTCATCCAGTCATGCTTCATTTCTCTCTTTTCTACCAGAAAGCTCAACAATTTCAAGCCAAAGGAGCAGTTTCCCAACTTCATTTTGGACCAGCTCTTATCAACCTCCCCCTCCACCATGCTTAAGTGGAGTACATCCCGATTTCCCCGTTACTGCACCAGGCACCTTCCCAACACCAGATCCCAGCAGCTGGCCAGGACACAGCCTTCATCAGACTGCCCCACCTCCTCCCCCTGCTGCATCTGAATCCTGGCACTATCCTTTAGCATCTCAGGTGAGCCCTTCGTATGCACACATGCATGACATGTACATGCATCGCCATCACCCTCATCCACACATGCACCATCACCATCCCAGCTCACACCGTGACCCCCGGTATGGGTCCCTGCTGATGCCTTCAGTCCGTGCAGCCAGGATTCCTGCTCCCCAGTGTGACATGACAAAGACAGATCCCTCTGCTGTCACCAGCGCTACCTCAGCATGGGCTGGAGCCTTTCATGGAACGGTGGACATTGTGCCAAGTTTTGGGTTTGACACAGGTAAGATGGTTTGCTTGTGTCTGTGACTTGTTTTAGCAGGGAGAATTAGAGCAAAGAATTGGAATCCCTGCAGCTGAAGTGGAACTAGTTCTCAAAGCCTGCTCCAAATATGTTTCCAGGTGGGAATCCCTCCTGAATTTGCTACCAGGGCAGATGAGCTGTGAAACATGCAGCTCTCACTGCCTTTTGTGAAGAGACCTTTGTTTGCCTTGGTCTTGTTCAAGCCAAATGAGTTGTGACATGATACGCAGTTTTTTGGTTTAAGTCTTGTGGGAAATCATTAATTAAACTTCCATGTGGAAGTTTCCAGCTTATTCAGCTAGTTCGTGTGTGCGTTCACCAAAATATAGCTCCAATGAGGACTAAACTAATAACTTGTCAGTACACAAGGATTGCATCTTACTCATCTAAACTGGAACAGATCAGCGTGTCCTTCCTGTGTAGTATCCAAGTGTCACATAGAGTCAAAATGCTGGTTGAGCTGTGCTCATCATCAAGCTAAACTCCTTTCTGAGGGATATAGGCAGAGGCCTGTGAATTAGATTCATTTTATTGCCATGTCCATACCCAAGGGATAATCTCCCTAAACTACATTTGCAAGCTTTGACTGGCAGGTTCTCATGTCAGAAGTTAGGATTCAGTCTAGTAGTCCTCACCATTCATAGTTGCTTGTAATCAGGTGATGGGTGATTAATAGTTTCCAGCACACATATTCTGGAGCTCATATGCTCTATTGTGGTCTCCTTTTTCTGCTTGGTTCTATTCTGACCAGCAGCAATCCTTGCATATTAGTACATCCTAAACATGTTAAATTGTTAAATAAGGAAATACTACATTTGTATATCTCTCCCTTTTTTTCCCAAGGTATCTGTTTGTTGTCTTGATAGCTGTTGCTGACTGATTTGATGTATGAGAAGCAATTTCTTGCTTTGATCAGTGCCCTAGATTGGTTTGAATTAAGAAAAATGTCTAATTAAGAAAATGTCTAATAGGTTCTTAATGCTGGACAATTTCATATCTATTAACATTTACAGCCCTGCAAATGAAACAGGAATAATTTTATTTTACATTTTTTCATGTAAAATTATAATCTCAAGTTTTGCCTTCTCTAAAATGGGAGCAAATTGTCACTTTCACAGTAAAAGGGTAAAAAGGTAAAAGGGATAAGCTCCCTGTCAGTAGACCCAGCAATCCAACTCCAGAGCTCTAGTATTTGGCTTCCCTTTTGGGAATGGAGATGAGAATTGCTTAAGAGATTGTTAGTCAGGAGAAGCTATTGCTTGGTTTAGATATGAGACCAGCCTAGACTGTGAGTTATTCCAGTGTTGAGCAAGTTGGTTTTTTTCCTGCTTGTTTTTTGGTAGTAGTATGTCTGATAAACCAGGTGCTTTTTTGTTAAGAGCACAGAACCTCAGAAGGGACTTTGGGTCCTAGCATTGCCTTACAAAATTAACATAGTCTTTGTTTGTTGCTGCCTGGTCCTTGAGAAAATCCCTATCGAAGGATACCATTGGATACTAAGTTTTTCTGGGTCCTCATTTGGCAGTATTTAACAGTGGCATATTTATCTTGTAGTTACCTACTCAGTGTAGGAGGCAGTAGAGGAGTCCTGAAGTGTTAATTTCTGACCTGTGCCTGAATGTGTGTGTTTTCATTCATTAATTCCTGTGGCAGAAGAGAAAGAAAGGGTTTGGTTTGCAGAGAGAGATGATTTCAACCAATGTCTCACTTTGTTTAGGACCATTCGCAGTGATCTTGCACTGAAACACAGCAGCAAAACCTTATCAGGCAGCCCAAATTTGGCATGTAAGACTGGAAATAAGGGAGCAAGCTGTAAAACACAGCAAGTGGTGGTAGTCTGTGACATTTCAATTATTTGCCCTCTTACCTTATGCACTCATTTCGCCTCTGCTGCCCAAGCAGAGGCTTGCCAGGAAGGTTCTGAGCTCCCTTTGCTGCCTTGCCTGCAGCTTATAGATTTGAGATAAAGGCTTTGTGGACAGGCATGCAAGGAGTGATCACACCTCAAAGAGGGAGCTGAACTGACATAGTTTGTGTGCATGTAAAATGGTGTCATCTCAGGGAGGGCATGTTGGGCTGTTGGGAAGGAGTCCACTGAAGCACTGCACTGAGTTGCATCCAGCACTTGCCAGCACAGCTGAAACTTTTCTTGCTTTATATCCACACTAAGGTAGGATTATACTGGATAAGTCTCCACATATTAAAGAATTCTATTACATTTAACTCTAACGTGAGATGGCAGTCTCAACAGAGACACTTAAAACTGAAGATCCTGGAAGAGTACTGGCTTTCTGGGGTGTAGAAGTAATTTCTCCAGAGTAGTGTTAGGCCATAGTGGCGAGAAGACTTCAGTTCTGAAAGTCAATGCTCATTTAGCCCAATAGAATAAAAGTTTGAAGTTGTCAATATATCAGATTCCATGAGCATCATATGATTTATGTAAGAAGAGCTCATTTGGTTTATACTTAGACACTGCTTTTCAGATCCCTTTAGATATTAAAATTCCCACCTTCCCAGCTGTGGGTCACATTTCTTTTGCTAATGTCACATGCAATTATAAAAACATTTTCAAAATTTTTCATGCTGAATTATGTGGAATGATAGTGTTGGGATCAGGGCAGGGTGGCTGTAATCTTACCCTCTTCCAGCTACATTGTTGCATCTCTGCTATACTAAGCCAAATATTTGATCTCGTTAGTTCATGATGCTGAATCACTTCAAAGGTTAAGAGAGGGTTGCCCCCTTGCATTCATAGTATAGTTTGGGATTTTATGTTTTAGAACAGATTGTGCGGGACATCAGCGTAGCACTATTCATAAAGCTAATGAAGTATTGATCTGTCTTGCACATCTGTTTGAACTTACATGGTCCCGTTTTAGAGGATGAAGAGGGATTTAGCTACCTGATTCCCATTAAATGTATCTTAATCCTCACATTATATGCTGCAAATTAACATTACAGAAGCATCCTTGTTAGTACAAGTAGGATTAATGAAAATGCTAGTCTACATTAAAATATCTTAAAGCCTGTTATGCACATATATTGATTTAACAACATGTTTGTGCTTTGGGCCACATTTCTATGTCTCAATGTCAAGCAAAATTAATGTCAACCTCTAACAGTATTGACTGAAGTTTATGGCAAACTCACAGGTAGCGTTGTTGTAATTGTAATCCTGCAGTGCTGGGGCTAAGTGCTCCTGTGCAAGTTAAGGATGTACAAGTCAAGTGGAGCACTTAATACCAGGGAGATGGGGGAGGAGGGAATTGCTGTATTGCAGTGGAGCTGATGGTTTTGTTTCTCAGTGTTTTCTCTGAGGAGGCTGTCCTGCACACCAGGTGCTCCAGGTGGCCAGTTGGGTCTGGCTGTGCAGCAGGCAGTTCTATGGGGATGTGAGGCAGCAGTGTGCACTTGAGCCAGCAGTGTGCATTTGAGCCAGCAGTGTGCACTCGCAGCCAAGAAGGCCAACCAAATCCTGGGTTGCATCAGGAGGAGTGTGACCAGCAGGTCCGGAGAGGTGATTTTGCCCCTCTACTCAGCACTGGTGAGACCACACCTGGAGTATTGCATCCAGTTCTGGAGCCCTCAACACAGGAAGGATATTGAGCTATTGGAGAGGGTCCAGAGAAGGGCCACGAAGATGGTCAAAGGGCTGGAGCAACTGCCCTATGAAGACAGGCTGAAGGAGTTGGGGTTGTTCAGCCTGGAGAAGAGAAGGCTCAGAGGGGACCTCATAGTAACTTATCAGTACCTGAGGGGGTCCTACAGAAAGGCAGGGGAAGGAATTTTTAACATAATATCGGATGGGAGGACTAGAAACAATGGATATAAATTGGAGGGGGAAGGTTTAGACTAGACATAAGAAAGAAATTCTTTACAGTGAGGGTGGTGAAACACTGGAACAGGTTGCCCAGAGAGGTTGTGGATGCCCCCTCTCTGGAGGTGTTCAAGACTAGGCTGGACAAGGCACTGGGCAGCCTGATCTAGTGGGAGGTGTCCCTGCCTATGGCAGGGGGGTTGGAACTTGATGATCTTTAAGGTCCCTTCCAACCCAAACTATTTTATGATTCTATGTGAGTAGGGCAACTTGCTACTGCAGATACTTAGAGGATATCCTGGCCCTCTGCTGGAAAAATGTGCTGAAGGAAGCTTCCCATAGCTCCAGCACACTAATACCAGCAGAGCAGGTATATCCATGGGGTGTAAGTCTATTTCAAAATTATGGGGTGTGTCCTTTATACACTTTAAATTTAGATTAATTCAATAGTCCTGACTAACTATGGAAAGTCTGCTTCTGGAAATACCTGTAGGTGAGTTTGTCAAGTTGAATATGGAATTTGAGTGGTCAGCATACAGAGTTGCCTCTGCTCTTACACACCCCTTAAGTTTATCACAACTCATTTTGCTAAACATGTTCCCACAGAACATGCATTCTGTTTATTAGGCAACTAGCTGTTATCTCAGAGATAGGGAGTTGTGTCCCCATGGCAATGTTCATGCCACATGAGTATGGGTGTCTTTTTGCTAAGAGGAAAATGCTCTTGCAGTAGGCTGCCAATGAAAAAATTTTGGTTACTAGAAGGGTTGTACATAGATGGCCTGTTAGGGCTTCAGATAGCCTTGCTGTGAAAGAGATGGGATTACAGTGAGGAAAACACATGAGAACTATTCCACATTCAGTTCTGTAATTTAAGGCAACTTTGGCTTTTTTGACTATTCAGACTTACTAACTATACCTCAAACTCCCTTGTTCGTTATTTCTGACAGTCGCAAAGACACCTAACCAGGAAGGTGTCTATTTAGCTGGCTACTCTTCTCCTATTAGTTGCTACTATTAGTTGATCATCCTCTTGAACAGTTGTCTTTTTTTTTTTGAGTTGCTAGGAACTACATGACCTGTTTCTCTTCTTACCAGCTTCCATTGCTTCTGGTGGGCTTTAGTGATTCACTGCTGAAATTAAATTACTTATACTCTGTTGTCGAATTCCTTTTGCTGACCAACAATTTATTTGTTGCCTTTGATTAAAAAAATTTAGACAGTGCCATAAAAATAACACAAAATTCTCATAGTTAACTTTGAGGGAGCTTTGAAGGAAACTGACAGCAGCTTATAATGACTTTGCCTGTGAATGATGCTGCCAGGAAAACAAGCTACTCTTCAGCAATGAGGAACCATCCTTCTTGAGTAAAGAGCTTCTGAACATGTTTTTGTAGGTGTGCTTTGATTCAGGGATATCTCAGATTTTTTTGTTCTCAAGAAATACATGCAAGTGTATGTGAAATGGAGCAGAAAGCCACTGAACAGGATTTGGTATACTATATCCATGTATACCTTCCTCTGTCTGTTCACTGGTGGGTACACATGTGTTTAGACACTGCTTAGGAGTCCTCACATGCATAGAGCCACATAGTGTCAACTGTCCGTACTCTTAAACCAAGGATGTAGTATTCAGATCTGAACCCATTGCACCTATTAGGCTCTCTGAAAACGTATAGTTCTTCCTTTGTGTTTCACTATGTGACCAGGTATGATAATGAGAGATCCATTTTTAAGATGTGGATCCATCAATTTTCACAGGTTACAAATTAACTTGGAACTTAGATGGCTGAAACATCATTGAAGACCAGAGTTGCACCAATTAGTGTTAGCCGTGAATATTGCCCTAAACTTTTTGCTGATCAAGTGGTTGATACATTGGTCTTAGTACACTATGTAGCAGAACAAAATATAACACAGAGCAGAGAATTGCTGTATATGTAGCAATGATAATTTATAGTGGGAAGTGCACATTCATTTAATGAAATGTGATTTGCTTGACTCAAAGCACTGAGGGACAGGTTTCAAATCAGTGAACCTTAAGTTCCTTAGTATCTCTCAATATGTTCCTGCAATGCTCTCCTTTCTACTTCCTCTACCACTGAGTAAGGATGTGTCTTCTTTGGGAAGTTTTGTAGTTTCATCCTCACCTCCCCCTCTATTGTCTGTATTTTTGGTATACGCCCTGTTGGGTGTAAATCTAGAGAAGTCTGAATCCCTCTGGAGCAGAGAAATCCCAGATTATAGCACAGATTCCAAGTCTGTAATGCTAAAGCCACAGCATAGCACCACATTTATTAGATAGTCCTCACTTTTATAAAGGAAAATGTTAGAGGAACTCATAACAAATGCAAGCTGAAAATCATTAATTTTTCCCATGTGGAAGCACTAGACGTTCTTGGCTAAAATTCTGACACTCTGTAGGTGAAATTATTTGGGTTTTTAACTTGCTGCAGAAATATTTTCCCCTCTCTCCTTAAGGTTAAATGCCATAGAAACAGCGCGAGACCCTAAATGTCATAGGCCTTCCCTAGAAGAGGTAGTGACTGTGGTTGATTCCTCTCAGCAAAAAATATTCCCTTGCATGATATATTTTCTGTATAGACCTTGTTGAAGTATTTAATCAAAAATCCAAATGAGGCTTTATAAAACAAAGAAGTGCACACAGGGTTTTATCAGCATTTCCGAATTGCTTGAGCCAATCTAAAACTTAAATGTGATTTTAAGCTTAGTCCAAATCAATTGTAAAACTGGGAGCCATAGCAATGTTACTAACAAGTCTGGTGACTTGTTTTTTGTGGTCATTGTTAGTTTGTTGTTTGGTTTTTTTTCTTACATAAAAAATGTTTATTTTTATGTAGTTGATTGGAGAGGAAAATTCTGTATCAGATTTTAATGTTGGGTTTTTTTTCTTTCTGAAATCTAGGTCTACAGCATCAGGACAAGAGCAAGGAAACTTCTTGGTTCTGAAGTTCAACTAAATTACGACCAGCTAGACCTGGAGCAAGTGCAGCTGGGCGAGCGATGTAACATTTATTGACTCATCCTGCATGGGGCAAAGGACATACATGAAGTTGAAAAGTCAACCATTCTGGTTTGGCTGTTGAGCCTTTTGTTTGTAAGGCTGTTTATGGGTCCCACAGTGTTGGAAAAAACCAAAAACCTAACTTTTCTTTCTCTCCTCATCTGAGCCTGCTGCATCTGGGCAACCTAACTCCTTTCTGCTCCTTTAACAGTGTTTTGTTGTGTTCAGCTTGATATTTTTATGAAAAGTCTCAATTGTCAGGAAAAAAAGACTCTGCCTTGACTACAGTGCGCCTCCTTTCAGGAATACAGTATTTTGTAGCTCTTTGTGCATCTATTTTTGTAGAAATACAGAAAGTTTGGGTAAGGATTGATGGGCTATTTTAGGATAACGTATTTTTTTTAAAAAAATTGTAAAATTGTTAAGTTCTGTTTAAAGAACTTGCTCTCAGAGAAGCACTGGCAAAAAAATGTATAAAATGCTATTTTTAGATGTCTGTGTGTTTGTGCATTTTGGGTTTTTTTTTTGTTTTGTTACCTCAAATGTCTATCTTTCCTTTTTAAAGAGCTAAACCTTCCTTGTTTCCACATTGCTAAATTTTGATGCTTTTCTCCATTTTTTTCTAGCTTGATCAAGTGTAATTCGCACCTACAGTTTCAGCCAAATATTTTTCCTGCTGGTGTTAGATTATAGTAAGGATGTTTTTATTTTCTTGCTTCTAAAGGTGGCTTTGTGCTATACTGTTTGTCAGGAACTTGCAAACACCTTAATCATGGAGCAAAGCCTGGAGTTACAGGAACTGCACTTCCAGCTCATTGACTCTTTCAAAATGGACCAAATAGTCTTAGGGAATCAAATCAGATGTGAGTTTGGGCCTTGCCCATAATCCATTGAAGCTATTGAGCACTGTCCCCTATGGGTTATGTTTCAGGCCCTCATATTGTGTATAAATATCAGTATACTCATATTTCAGCTCATGAGGCGAGACTTTCAGCTAAGCCATTTCAAGAGTGGTGACTTATAAGATCTATTTTCAGGAAGGAAATGTCAGCTTTATAACAATTTGTGACTTGTGGAAACAATGTTTTCAACTGGCCTCATCCGTCCTTGAGTACCTCAAGGAAAGTGCTGAAATTTTTAACTTCTGTTGACTTCAAAATCTGTTTGTCTGTCCTAAAATTTGCTGTTGGCCTTACAAAATCTCAGCTGCACTCTCGTGTTTCGTAAGAACTTTTGCTCAATGTGCACAAATTCAGGCTTGGCTGCTGCCAGGATAAGAATCTGAACTTGGAAACAATGTGGCCATATCTAACCACAGTGCTCCGTAAGGTATTTGGAAAAATCTGTTTCTGGCCTGGGCCCTGGGTCTCATTTGCATAATAAGGACTTCAGTTGAAGCCAAGGTGAGCATGATTCGGTCCTGAATCAGGGATGCAAGATTACCCCGGAGAGCTCAACTCTAGCAATGTGCTGCTGGAGCTGGGTTTGCTCCCACTCCCAACCCTAGGAACTCCAGTCTGAGTGTCAGCATGTGCTCAGATGGGGCCTGAGTTGACAGTTCCAAGCTATTGCTTGGAGGTGTTGTCTTTCTGCTCAGTGCCCAAGGTCCCTCAGTAAGATGTCTCCAAGACTCTTACTATGTTTCTGTTGCCATTGTTCTCAAACATCCCTATCTGAAAGACAAACCAGCTAAATGGAAAGCAAGAATAAATACATGGCTGAAATAAGAAAAAAGTGTAGTTTTAAGGCAATGAGCATTGTAAATGTAGGCTTGTCAGGTGGTGACCACATGGATCTGTGTGGGAGAGGGGAGGGGGAATGTTGGGATGTGCATGCCAATCCAAGATTCAGGTCTCTCTCTCTGCACTGCTGCTTCTCTCCAGGCTTTCAGAACTTGATCTGATGAGGTGTTGAGCATCTCACTTGCCACATGAGAGGCTTTGACATGCTGGCACTGGAGGCATTAGGATTAAGTCACAATTTGGCAAGATCCTTAAGCATATACCTTGTTGATCTGAAGTTTGAGACAGTGTGAAAGTGCTGAATGGACTATGCTTAAATATTACTTTAGATAAGGACTGTAGTTTTTTGTTGGGATTCTGACATAAGTGTGATGGAGTGTTTTTTCCTCACCTTTATAGTCTGTCAGCTTTTCTTTCTCTTTATAAATTTCACACTCATGTCAGTTCTATACATTATTGCTCTTCTGGTGGAGATAGCCCCTAAATTTGTCAATTAATTTGTAATGCAATGGGAAAACTACATAGTAATAGCTGCCACAGTTCACTTTGTTAGGATAGTACAGTTACAGGAAATATCTCAAGTATAGGAGTTATAACTTAGGAATTCTGACAGTATCAGAAATACTGGGAGGAAGGAAGACAATCTGTATTTTAATTTTTTCTGGACTTGCCAAAATCAGAAAGCAAAGGGACAGTAGATCCCCTTTGAACTGCTGGGCTGGAAAGGTTGGGTGGTAGGGGGAGCAATAAAAGAGACAACATTTCTTCTTGAGGTATATTTTGTTTGACTTCCTGATATAAAATCTAGAAAAGACAATCAGTTCATTGCCTTCCTCTTTGCAAGTTCAGATGATAAGGGACCTACTCCTGTTCCTGTCAAAGCAGGATGGAACAGGAAAGACAGGCACTCAGTTTGCACTGGAATCCCTTTCTGAATTGTTTAAGTTGATGGGTAGGGAGGTCAAGCTACTGCCTCTTCCACTTCAAGGACTACTGTTATGTGCCCAGCTTTCCACTCCTGAGCCTGTAAGTGTGTTGAACAAACTTGTGTTGCTCTGCACACAAGTGTTGCTCTGCACACAAGTGCTCTGGGACACAAGTGCCAATAAAAACTGCTATTATATGTAGTTATTTGTGCACCTATCAGTGGACTTTGAAAGTCGAACCTCTTTTTTTCCTCAGTCACTAACCATTCCCTGTACTAACATGCAAATTGAAAGTAAAAGTCCACATGTGTAGCAGTAGCTCTGCTATGTGCTGCAGTTTGAAGGAGGGGAAAGAAAAAAATCC
Organism: Turnix velox; assembly: GCA_013400935.1. NCBI lineage: Eukaryota > Metazoa > Chordata > Aves > Charadriiformes > Turnicidae > Turnix > Turnix velox. The sequence goes on along the minus strand of VZTY01026070.1, from coordinate 116,160 downwards.
TTTCTTGGGACAAACTTTTAAGTTAAATTCAGCTGATTTTACTTCTCTCTGTCTCTCTTATATACACGCACATTTATACACACGCACCAATGTGCTTATGAGAAGCAGATGCTGTGATGGTTTTGTTCCTGAAAGAAGAGGGGAATGCTTGCTCACAGTGTTGCAGTTATGGAGAACTGATGGCAGTGGTAAAGAAGCAGGAACGTTAAGACTACTTATGTTTTCACAAGTAGTTAAAAAAATGCTCTTAAAATCAGGTTACAGACATTGTGTCTTAAAGCATCACTAAAGGAATTGTTTCATTCCTTTCGTGAGTTTTGTTGGAAGAAAGTGAATGATTCATTTTATGGAGACTCATAAAACATGATGTACTCTGTCACTATTTCTGGGAGAACATGGGGAAATTCTTGATTTATTTCAAGGAAATCTGTATACTGAAGTTCTTGAATTTGGCCAGCATGTGATTTTGTTTCTCTTAATGTTGACAAATCTGCTATTAATTTTTGTGTCTTCGTTTGAAGAGTAGGAGTGTTCAGTCTGTCCAGAAAATTTTAAAAAGCAGATAACAGTTTGTTTCAATTGGACATTTCTGTCCCAACAAGATGATGAATTAGTGCAGCTACAGACCAGCCAGTGGATTTGCCTTCTGGAGAGATGAATAACCTACACTTGGTGATAGCAAAATGCACTTTGTTCTGATTTCTGTCCCCACCAGATACAGAGAATTAGCTACCAATTTATCTGATACCTCTTTCATAGAGTGAATGGCAGTTTTCTCACAAATGTCTATTTTTGCCGCAAAACCTACTTTTGAGGATGAATCTCACCACAGCTTTCAGAGAGAGAGCAGAGGTTATAGGAGGGGAGTCTCACTTAGGATTAACTTGCTGATATCCAGTTTTTCTGCTTCCTGGCTATTGTGTATGTCTTACTCTTCTCCTACAATTCTTTTAATGTGAGTGTATGTATATATTAACGTACATATACATACACATAGCTATAGCTAGTTTCCTGCATCCCACTCTCGTGCTTCAAATGCATCTGCTTTGGAAATGAAGTGAACAATATCACTAAAGCTTATCTAAGACTGAGAAAGTGTTGGCATTTCATTGCATTCTCTGTAACCTCGTGAGTGAATGGAATTTTTCCATACTTATGAAAAACAAAAACAAAACACCTTTCAGAACACCTGATTTGTTATATCTATAAAGATATGACCATGGAGTCAGCAAGCTTATGTAGAGAGGTGCAATATATTGCCTTTTAGCAGATAAGTGTACTTGCTGTAATATTATCTTCATTAATTTCAGGTACGAGCTTTCTCTCCATATCAATGGACCAGCAACATATATTTCTTATAAATCATTCAGAAATATA
>VZTY01026070.1:0-114764 GCA_013400935.1 Turnix velox | reverse complement strand
TATATTTTTAAAATTGACTTCTTCGCTTTAATATGTCGGCCTTTGTGCTTTTAAAGGGTATTTGAATGATAAATATTGTTTGTGTGTGGAATTTTTTAAAAAGTTGATGCATGCAGGAAGGTATTTAAAAATAAATACTTTTACATGTTAGCCCTATGGGCACAATCTGGTAATTGTGATATAGGAAGATGTCCCTTTAAAAGCTAAGGGACTCTCACCTAAGCAAGGTTAAAATCCAGCCCCCATACCTACCTTAGTTTATGATGTGAACTGGTTGCCCAGGGAAATTAGAGATGTCCCTGGAAATTTGTGTTTTAGCTGCCCTTTGTCTGCATGGTGCCTATGACCCTTTCCCTGTTCTAGTTCTGAGGTCTCCATGACACCATGGTGAGATCTGCAAAAACTCTGTTGGAGTTCCCTGTGATTTGCAGGATGTTTTAACTGCCAGTATAGTTCACGGATAGGGGTAACTGAAAAATCGCTGTTAAGTCATGCACCTGCTCAAAAACTCAAGCCTTCAATATGGATCAGCTGTGTGTTATTAGTGATGCACTATTTACATACAGGAGCCTAAATACTGCTTCCTCCTCTTGGTGTCTCTGGAAAACTTTGAAGGCATTGAGACTATTCAGACCAGACTTGAATGCCTGAATTGCAGTCTGGTGTTGACTGGGACAGCATGGTGGCCTGCAATCTGGTCCAACTTTTGCAGACATCAGCTGGAATTTGTATTGAGTCTGGTGAGCTTGGGCTCAGGTAATTAGCACCTATAGGCAACTGATATTTATAGCAGTTGAGGTTTACAGTAATCTAGTAAAGTATCTGCAGAACTATGCTGCACTTTCCCTGCTAGTTGTTTGTAGCTGTTGTTTAAAACCATCAGTCAAATCAGGGTCCCTCTTCTCCCTCCACCTGTTTTCCAACCCTGCTTCCCTCAAAACTCCATTGAACTTTTTTCCCCTCTCATTAGAACTGATGGGGGGGTACTTTGTATAAAGAAAAGTGTTACTGTTTTAATTACTGAATAAATAATTTAATGTGAATCTTATTGTTAGGTCTTTTATGTAGCATTTTTGATTTGGTCTGTATTTCTCAACGATTAGCTAATGCTTTCTTTTTATTCTGATGCAACTGAAGAACTCATAAATCTCTTTGTAAATTACAGCATTCTGAGTTTCTATTTTTTCATTAGATTAATTTTTATAGCCAAGAGTTTGTCTTCGGTTGAAAATGTTGTAAAACAAGTGGGATCTCTAGTAAAACTGAATGGAGTGAAAGCCTAGTATCAAGAGGATTTCAAACAGGGGTCTCCTGAAATCACTAGCTTTCCATTTTTATATAGTCTATCAATTCTGCAACAATGTAGTGGTTTTTTTTTAAATACCTTTTTTAGTTGTGTTAACACTAGAGGCTCTTTTAGAATAAGACCTAGTAGCATGACTTCTTGACACTCACAATAAGAACCTTTATCTAATTTTTGGCAATTTTGACAGTCATCAAGCAGAAACTTTCCATGCAAGTTGCTTATCTCGTATTGATTCCTTTTGGCAAAGCTCAGTGATTCCCACTAAGGAGGTAACTTTGCCCTTGCTAAATTTATTTTACAACTGCTTAATTAAGAAATGTTTGCATGTCTGTGTTCTGGCTCAAAGTATGAAGGTTGGGTGTTTTGGTCACAGATACATCATTTACTGTTCCAACAGAGGAGGGAACCTCCAAGCCTTGTCCAAGCACTGAGCTTTTGAAAAATTGCCACTTGCATGCAATCAGCAGGGAGCTGTTAGAGAGCTTAGTTGCAAAATTCTATGAAGATCCTGACCATATGGGATGTACTATGTTGCAGAGCTTCAGAAGATGAGTAGGAATTTCCTCATACGTCCTGCTCCATGCCCTGTTTCCAGGGCCAGACTGCAAGCTTTTTCTCTGTGTAAAATCATCAGATTCTTTTTTCTTAGGTGTGAGGAAGAGAGGGAGAGGCTCCCAGCTGGAAGATTAAGGAGAGGAAGGCCAGAGAATGGGGAAACTGGTTTCTGAATCTTCCTGTAGGACAGAATGGGATTGGGACTGAAGCAGCCTTCTTGCACTGTGGGGAGTGAAGAAGAGATGTAGGCCAGTGTAAAATAAGCAAATCATACCTAATGATTGCTTGGCTAATACATGAAAGGCAAAGATAGGGATATGATGGTCATCAAAAAAATAAGAACAATGTGAGAGCTTAGACATTTGGCATAAACTAAGTGTCAAGGAAAAATTAGGATAAATATTGCAGGAAATTTATTTCTTTGAAGTGTGCTGCGTACACTACAGTACAGTCTGTCAGAAAAGACATGAGATCCTTATTGCTTAGAAGACAACTGCAGTTACCCTCAGTAAAGCAATTGTATTTTAGGAAGCAAGAGTGTATGAAGCTAGAGGATGAGCTAGCTGAAGTGCTTTTTCCTCTCCTTACAACTTCAGCTGTTCTCACCAGAGTAGAATTCCAGCTGTGTTCTTCTCCCACATCTAGGATATTAGGTGCTCATGGAGGTTATTACTACGTACCCTCACTTTGTCAAGAAATGAAAGCCCAGGAAGCAATTCTCAAGAGTGTTATTTTTGTGTCTCGTGTCCTCTCTTAATGTAAAGTAGTGCCACTCAGTTTGCTTAGTAACCTTAACATCCATCAAGAGACTTATTGGTTGTACCAGGATAAATATAATTTTGGGTGTTACCAGTTTCCCTCGGAGACAGGTTCCAGTTGGATGACTTCAGTGCTGCTCAGCCCACCTGGTGTGGGGGAAATGCCACAGAAAACATGAGGAGCTGGGCTGGTGTCCTCTGTGTTGGTGAGAGAGATGAGCATGGATGGGAGCCAGCTGCTGTGGTTGGGGCTGGTTGGCCCTGGTGGGACAGGGGCGCCATCATGCCCTTCATGGAGACCCCATGGCACAGTAGGGCCAGTCATCCCAGAAGGACCTTGGACTCTGAGGGGTTATACTGCCTGCATGATGTGGGAGGCGGGGTGGGGACCAAGACATCTGGTGAGAATTCCTCACAGCTGAGCTGTGCTTTGGGCTGGGATGCCGATTAATTTAGCTTATTTCTTTTTTGGGGTTGTTGGGAGGAGGAAGGGGACTGGATACTACAGCCTTCCAGTAATTGTCTTTCCTTCACAGTATCACTTTTGCTTTCTTTGAAGACAAGTGAGAAATTATATTTCAAAAAAATGAAACAACATATCAACACCACGAACTACACTGATTTCTTTGCATTGACAATAAATGTACATCTGCAATGCTTTATCACATGGAACCATGAGTGTAATAAAGTTTTGATGTTGGACATTGTATGTACAGAGGTATCACAGGCTTTGAAAATGATTTGTTATTTGAATGCCCATAGTAGCACCAAAATTCAAAGGAAGGTGGTTTGTTTTTCATGCCTATTTAGTTATGAATAATGCCAGCTCTGATTTCTTCCTCCCACCAGCAAGCAGAGTCCAGCACTGGAAGCCAAATATAGCAACAAAGATTTCTATATCTGGCCAAACCCAAAAAATCTGTTCCCTTTTAAGAATAACACTCTATTCTTTTTCTGATGGTGATGGATAAAGAGAAAATCCAACTTTCAGGAAGATATTTTCTCACTGGGAAACTCCCTAGACTCTTGAATACCCAGTGTAAAAGATACAAACGTTTTTTGTGTCTCTGTAGAAGTCAATGGGGAGACTTATGTAGAGCCCCATCAATAAAGCACTTCTGGGGTATCAGTCTGGAGGAATTTTCTCCAGTTGCTAGTGAGCTTTTTCTGCTTTGTCTGTCTTCTGTCAGCTTTGTCAGCCAATGCTGAGTGGAAACTCCATGAATTACACAAATACCCTTATTTTTTCTTCACCCTTTATTTCTGGTTTGCTTTGGTGGATAATTCCTTGGCTCTGAGGGACAGAACCCTGCTCCACCTGGCAAGTTAAGCTTTACAAGGTAGTGAGGACCAGCAGTGTTTCCCTGCGCACCCTTGCTCTTTGGCTTTCTCCTTAGGGGAGAATGTGGGAAGGCAGAGCTTTGCTCTTTCTCATGGCCAGCATTTCAAGTCGTGCAGTACCCACAGAGTGTAACTGGAGTATGGGGCTGCCCAGTTCTTTGCCTTGTTGTTTGGGCTAGAAGACCCAGAAATGTTAATAGCCAAATACTTTCTCGGATAATGGTTTGATCTTCTCCTAATGTCCCTTGGAGATGAACATATACATAAGTGTCATTCTCTCTGTTTTTATGCTGAAATACGCTTTCAGGTGGAGGCAGCAGCTCTCATCACCACAACTCCTCCACCTTTTTCTGACATTGAGCAGTTCTTTTGATTTCTCCATGGCATCTGAGGGAAATTATTCAGCCTTTCCCTCAAATTACTTATTCCCATACCAATCCACCACCCACCAGTAAACAACTGGTATTTGTGACATAAGAGGAAAAGACTCCCTTTCTGTAATGTACAGATCCTTGTTTCAAAAGTGTAGCCTTATTCATCTTCAGAATGTTTGGCTGAAGGCCTTTGCTGGGAGGTGAATACTTCAGGATTACTCAGTTAGCTCTCCGTCCTTTGGAAATATGGGGGTTTTTTGTTGACTTCCACAGAAGCAGCCTTAGACCCCTGATGCATTGTAAAACCAATGCAGGAAACTGCCATCCAGTGAATCTTTTACACTGGATCTGATTTGCCAGCCATGTTATTGATGGATGCTTGGAAATATTTTATGTATGTAAATATGCCAAATATGCAAAACAAATTAACAGCTGCGAAGTGTGCTAGGTACTCACAAGAGGAGGCTTTATGTAATGTTTTTTATCCATCATCCCCTTTCTTTTTAAGCATCTACATTTCTTCCAAGAAAATAACTTCTCTGTGATTCCCACTGGACAAAGAGGGAGGAGGCTGGATGGGCTTATGTGATGCCTTAAAGTCTGCCTGAACTTCTGTGAAGAACCTCCCTCCCACTGTGTAGTAAAACCTTCTTTCCACAGAGCCCTTGAGGGCAGCACACAGCATTGGCTTTTCCTAGGAGGTGGAATGGCTACTTGGGCAGATTAAACTTAACTTTTGGAGGACAGTAATGCAAGACACTATGACACACGTGTAGTACACAGCGTTCGTTCACAGTCATCCTTGAGTGCTTTCTAACTAGCTGACAAAAGTATTAGTCACTGGTGTGTGACTGTTAATTTCCTGAATTAAATCTGTTGCTTAGAAAAGAGTGACAGCTTTGGAGCCTCAAGTCCTTTATTTAGCCAGGGAGAGCCAAAGTCTACTTGCACATGTAATCCTACTGAAGACTTTGTAAGAACTGCAGTAAGGAGAAAAGAAAGTCACTCAGAACAAGCTCATTCCATAGAACTGCTAGGCTCTTTTTTTTGTAAAATTAAAAGATGTGCTGCTTTTTAGACATTCTTTCAGAGAGGGTAAATCATCCTCTATACACATGAAGTCCCTGTACTGCTTTTGAATTCAGCAAAATATTTAGTGTGACTTAACCACCTGTTGTTTTTAATTCTTTTCCACCCTTATTCCTGCTCTAGTTTTCCAGTTCCACTGCTTTAAACAAAACTTCTGAACTCCTGGCTGTCTGGCAATGTAGATATCCAGGGACTGGATCCCTAGTGACTGTCATCCAGCTAGCATCTGTGTGCACAGCAACTTTGTCCTGTCTATAAGTCATGACACTTGGACTTGGATGTCAGAAGGTGCAATACAAATACAAGATCCATTTATTTGTTTGCATGGTGGTTTCAGTCACAGCAAATGGAAGCGCTCGGCAGGAGCAGCAGCCCTGGGTAAAGGGAAAGGGGGAAGTGGAGCAGGATCCCAGGAGACATGCTGGTTCCCTCAGAAAAAGCCATATTTACACTGGCAAGGGAAATAGCTTAAATGCATCCTACAGAGACCTGCTGCTCTTATTTTCTCCTTGCTCTCAGCCCAGCTGGCCTTTTTGCCATGCTGTCAGTGAAATTTCTGAGTGAATAGGATTGAGGAAATCCTTGCAAGATGTACTACTGTTAGGAACCTCATCTCAACATTACTGTGCTTTAATGCAAAAAATCAACACCATGGGAACAGAACACTCTGGGTATTTATAGCATTTTACAATCCCTTAATACTATATCCTCCAGTTTAAAAAGTGACAGGTTCCTTAGCTATCATTTCCTCAGTGCTTCTTTTGCATGGCATATTCCAGTGATGACAAATGTTCTTCTACTTGTTTCACTCTGCAGTGACTGAAAATTGCTACCAGCCTGGATGATGAAGCAAAATCTTAGGGGCCACTGCTATAGCTCATGACTTGAAAAAAATTAATAGTTAGTGGCCTGTATATGGCCTAGTAAATCTTCTCTTGTTTTATGTGATAGTGAAATAGTTGCTTTTTTGTGTACAAGTGAATACCAAAAGACCAGAATGCCCTGCTTGTGCAGAGATCCCCATTCAGGTGAGCCAAGCAGAGGCTGAGAGGCAGAAACAACTTAAGAAGGAGGGAACTGAACTCACTTGCAACATTTATGTGTTGTCCCAAAGAGATCAATACAAGAAGTTCCATTCTTCACTACCATGCTCCTAGCAGAAAGTAGTTTAATTTTATTGCTTTATATTTATGGCATGTTTTGGTCCCATCAAATATATGGTCAGCAAGCATCAAAATCAATTTGCCAGCGATTTACTTGCAATAGGTGATGTTCTCCATGAACAAACTCATCATTCACAATGGAGGTGATTGTTAACAAACAGGGAATAACATGTTTTTTTAAATTTTAATTTGAAAGATAGGAAGCTTAGAGGAACTCTGAAACTGAACAGCATCCCCGGGCTTCAAATCTGTCCCTACAGAAATTATTCCCATCTGATATTTTGAACTGTATTTGAGTGATTCTTAACAAAAGTTCTCCTTAGCAAAGGATAGGGGTCATCCATGACAGACGTTGCTGATTATTTTTTATGTGGCTGTTTGCTGCTTTGAAGAGGTCTGAGAGGAAGTACAGAGAACCCAGATCAACCAGCAAAACATCTAGTTCTCCCATGCGTTGTTTGATTCATCGTTACAAGGACATTGCAAATCTTAAACGTGTTATTTATATGAAATCAGCAATCATTATAATTTCATCTCAGCTGGAATATTATTTTTCTCCTTTTTTTTTTTGTCTTTCTTTTGATGGGTCAGATTTAAAACATCTGCAGGCAGATGGAAAGGAAAAGTGGAATTACTGTTTTCACCAAAAATTTTTGCAGCTGTCAGGGTGTGTTTGACACAAGCCTGATGGCTGAAAACAAAGACAGGACGCATTGTCCCGGCTGGATGTCAGAGAGTGAAAGAACTCTTCATGGCCAGCTCTTACTTGGAGAACTTAGGGCTAAATGAGGTAAACAAGATCATTATTTAGCCATACTCAAGGGCTTCTCAGAGAAAATTCTTCACTGAGTTATCTGCTGATTTTCCTGAGCCTCGTTGAGACCCTTTCAGTTTCTGCCCAAGATGGGGGTGACTAAGTGACAGTCGAAATAGGTAGTATAAATCAGTTCTTTGTGACTGACCTACCACATGGCAGAGGCCACAGCAATCACTTCCAGTACTTGCCACAATGTATTGCTTCTATAATTCAGTTTAATTTATGGTGCCATCATTAACAACTGCAGCCAAAGATAAAGTCTTAAGAAGAGCTTCTGAGGAGGGACACCAGGAGCTAGGACTTAAACTTTCCCAATGTGGATTAGGAGATTACTTCACCGCTTCATGGTTCCATGGTGATACCAACATTACTTCATGCCTTTTCAGAGGAGCTTATTCTATGTGAAATCCAGAATCACCACTGGGAGCTCCTGCATCTTGCTGCTGGTGTTCTTGTTGTTAGATTTTGTAAGAGTAACTGCATTCTGCTTGCACCAAGCAGAACTTTTTTTAAAGTTTCAACATTTTAAAATCTTGGGTACTTAGAGGTGACTTTGCCTGAAGAAGTGTGGTTTTTCATTGGCAATGTGAAGCTTCCAAATGCAAGGCCTTCCTGTTGTCATTTCTTTCCTTTTTTGATGGCTGACTTTTGCTGTGGTTTTGTGCAGTTTGTTGTATTATTTTTTAAGCTGCTTCAGTATTAACATCAACAATGTGGCCTAAGACAGTTAACAATTAAATTGTCGCCCCTTTTGTCATGAGTTTTGAGAGTGATAATTCTATGAAGTCATTGGGAGGTGTGTTTTTCTACTCTGAAGTGACAATTATATATCATTCCCATTCCCCACAGCTGAGACTGCCGTGTTGGTATTTATTCATGTTGAATTTTTTCCCCAAAATAATTTGCCCATATGAATCTGTAGACAGAATGTGCTTTAGTCAAGTTAAAACTAAGGAAAGAAGACATTTATGAATGATGAACTATAATCTACTGTTCAGTCATCTGAACCCTTGCAGTGCAGTAAATTTGAGTTGCACGCTCCTTTTTCTGTGTTTACTGAATGTATGGTACAACAGCTCAAACTGAAAGCAATTTTTGAAATCAGTAATCAGATAGCTGGTCTTCTTAAACAGTTCAGAAGACTCAGCTTCACACCAATCTTAGATCAAGATAAGGTGGGACAATGCTGCTGCAGCTGCTATGGTTTGGCCAGCCTGTGTGGAAGAGAGGGACCTGAAGGCACTTCAGCTCTTTTATTTCATCTTTTTAGGAAGCGAGAATCCTAACTTCAACAGGAAAACAAAGAAATTAGAGATCCATTGTAGGTATCATCACAGGAAAGCCCAGAAGAGGTAGATAACATAGTCAAATGGTCAAATCCTATTCATGTCACTCTGATTAATCCAGCAAATACAGATCTCTGGAAAGAATAACGATATTTAGCATCAAGTGCATCAACATTGACTTTGACAAAGGGAGGATTTTCTTCTAACTATGTGCTTGATGTAGGGTGCTTGGCGTCCTCCAGCCTTAGCAGAAGGATGTAAGGGACCAAGTTCCCTATTATGTAATTTGTGCAGTTATTTACACCTGCACAAAGTGGGTGTGAAATGTTCCTCCTCAAGACTGGTTGTGCTCACTTGCACCCCCTAAACTGATGTCAAGGAGCACAGAAGGGGAAAAACAGCTGAAAACCATCCCAAGCATCTTGCCATCTCTGCCTCAAACAGAGTCCTCTGGAGTAGCTGTGCCCTTTCTACAGGTCAAACCTTTACCATCTCCCACAATGACCAGTATCAGAGTGAGGTGAAGGAGCCTCATCCAGGCAACCTGCCCCTACTCTCCTGACAGCCAGACTGCAGCAGGAGATCTGGTTCCTACACCTTCTAAGAAGGTCTGGAAAAAAAAGGCAATGGCTATTTCTTTGCCACTCACTGCTATTTTTGTAAACAGAAAAGTGAGAGGATATTAAATGCTATCATGAAGCTGAGACTGTCCTGGTCTCTCATAGACCTTCATTTCTATGTTGGTTCTCTGCTGCCTGTAGGTTTATGAGATTAAATGGTAGATCCAGTTGCAAGTGCCTCACTGTATTCTTTGAGTGGGTACTTTCTGTAGCAATCCCTGTCCCTCCCTGAGAGAAAGAGGGTAACAGGCTCAAATGACAAGAGAACCTGAAATGAGCTAAGAAAGACATGCTAACTTACTGAGCTCTGAATTGATCTATGGGATGCTTTGAGGAAAGAAAACCTGAAGCTGTTCTAAAGCAGTTAGTAAGCAATCATCGTGGGTTCTGAATGCAATGTGTACCTACTACTAACAGCGTGGAGCCTCTGCCTCTTAGGAAAAAGACAGATTTACAAAAACCCTGCAGACAATCAGGTGTGTAGATATTCATTTCTCAGTGGTGCAGCTCTGCTCCTGAGTCATGTGTGTTCATCTCCATATTCCTACCCTAGCCAAGAATTTCAAATGAGAACAAGAAAATGGTTTTCAGTCTTTTCCCCCCTCTGCCTCCGAAATGACTTAGTAGGGGGCAAGCAGTCTAAAACAATTTCCCAAAAGTTCAGCAAAACAATTCTCCCACATTATCCTTAGTATCCTGTTATGAAAGTGTTTTAATAACCAGAAGCAGCATCACCATTGATTCTGACTGTTTTGAGCAGAGTCCTGTAACAGGTATATGCAATTGGAAATGGTCTCATTTCTTAGCAGCAGTGATATAATACCTGATTAGAAAGCCTATTGTGATGGATGCTGCTCTGTTCTTACAGGTTCACTGAATGGATATCATTAGAGGGGACATTGCTTTCCAGTGTGATGATGAACATGAAACTTTGTGATGAAAATATTCCAATATAAAGCAAAGTGAATTGGTTAAGTAAAAATCAGGGTAATAGCCAAGAAACTCACAGCTGAGCCCACTGCTGACCAAGCTGAAGGAAGAAATAAGATGTTATATTTCATCAGACTGTTGTTGACAAAGATGAAAAGTCAGGTAGGCTATCATCTGTTTTTTCCATCAGGAAGATTACATTCTCTTGTTTGGTTTGCTTTGATTTAGTGTTGCTGTTTCAGTTTGGGGGGTTTGTGGTGTTTTTTTGTGGGCTGTTTTTTTTCTAGGTGGGCTTTTTTTTTTGGTTTACTTCCTGGGTTTTTCTGTGAGTATCTATCAGGAGCACTAAAATCAGCTAAGCAAATGATTCTGATCTGAGTTGCTGTTACATTTTCTGTGATTCTGTTCCTGAAGTCAAGGAAGTTACTAGTTTCTCTCTAACTCTCTTGCACCTGTTCACTTAGTAACATTTACTATAAGAGATCCTTAATAAGGAGAAAGTACCAGCACAGCTTGATACCACTACTGGTGTGTTTCCTGTAGTTTGAGGTATGGTTACTAAAGTATTTAATATCTTCACAAAGGCAATCATGCCATCTTCTAGATTTTAGGTCCTCTCACCCTTTTATATTTTTCTTTAGGGAATTTTTAGAGAAGCTTGCTTTTGAATTAAACTCTTTTTAGAGTGAAGTCTTTTGTTGTGATGGTTGCACAATAATAGGTGTGCTTCTGGGAATTGGTGCAACAGCACAAAGTCTCCTGCTGCCAGAATCCTCGAGTGAAATTGTAGCCCAGCTGGAGGCAGATGGTGTTTTGATATGGGCTTTGGTAGGATCTCTCTTTTCCCTATTTTTATTCTTCATCTACTTTCCCAAACTACTCATATCTAACAGTGAGAATCATGAACACACAGTTGGAAAACAACCCCACATGTAACGTAAGACTTTAAGCTTGTTATGAGGATAAACGTTTTCTGAGGGCAGTGTGCATCCATTACTTGGTTGTGCATTTAGGCTGTTATTGCAGAGACTGTGCTGGCAAAAGGAGGTTTAAATGTGTCAGTGGACAATGTTAATATTAGCTCTCACCTTGGTGTTTTACATTGACTGTTGCATGTAAACACATTCTTTACGTGGGAAGTGTGTCTGAGATGAGAGTAGAGAATAAGAAGGTTCCTGTGATGTCAGGATGCGAGTGAACACTGACAGGGATGGTATAGTGGAATTACACATTTGCAAAACAAATGACTTGTTAACAAACAATGATGGATAACATTTATTATGAAAGCAAGAGAACAAGCAGCTGGCAATACTGAGAAAGGATTATTTTGAATTTACCTTTGTCAGTTTTTCTTTGGATTGTTGTAATTGTAGCCACTAGGCATGGCCTGTGCAGCAGCCTGGCTGTTACCATTTACAAGTAATTATTAATAGCACTGTTTAATTGCAAGCTAATTTCCTCCAAGGCAGTTCATGCTTGAATTTTCTGTGATTTAAATGTGAAATGACCCTATTATACCTTTATTTAATATATATTAACTGAGACTAATTAACATACAAAAGTTAAATCAACTTTAATTAGAAAACTGTTACTGGCACCTCTCTAATTAGCACTGGAGGCAGCAACATTTTCAATAGCACCAAAGCCTTAACATGAAAATTAGAGGTTTATGAGATTAAGAAAGAAAATGGCTTTGGACAGAATATACCTATAGAGGTTTTATCTTCACATTTTTTAAGAGATAGAGGTTTAAACTTTATACTTGAAGTTCATGTGCTGGCTCTCATTTATAAACTACTCCAAAGACACTTGCACATTTATTCAGCTTTTATGGTGCGTAATTACGGGAGGCTACTTTTCTAACTTTAACAGAGAAGTTAAGATTGAGTTCATTTTCCCCAGTTATACAAACAAAGTCTTATTCACAGCATGGTAAATTTCTTCAGCTGTTTATGGGCTGGATATGAACAGCTGATCTCATCTAAAGAAGTCAAGCTGGGAAAAAAGCTGTTGAGTAGGAGGTGAAATGGGTAATGATGTAGCTTACTAGGAAATACAAGCAAACTGTGTGCTTTACCTGTACCTACTTTTTGCGGAACTCATTAGTTTGCTTCTCATTTTAACTTTTTAAGACATAATAATTTTACTATTGTAGAATAAATCAGGGCTATTATAACCACCTTGATATGCAAATAGATTCACATAGTCTATTCTCATTGGTCCAAAATTATGTATGTGTGCAGGAAGGGGAATGCAGCAGGGAAAAGAATGGAAGTTGTACTGGTTTTGAAGGAAAAAAGCATATGTCATTGGAGAGCTGAACCCCTTGCACCAGAAAGGGTTATATATGTAAGCAGCATATCTACAGCTGCCCACCAAAATCTCCAAGCTCCTGGAATGGGGAAAGGCTCCCAGCAGAGATAGGGCTAAGGACAACTTGGTCTTGCCATTACTACATTTGCTGTGGGGCTGTGGATTACAAACACCATCTCCTCCCACTAGCTTTCATTGAGATGTCACTGATGATGCATTCAAACCCTCCCTAGACTGTAATTTTTTTCAAGCAGCATCATTCATCACTGTTATGTGGGTTTTCTTCTGCACTTATGTTCTGCAAATCATGTCATGTGAATCACCAATGCAGTGTTACAGGAGAACAGAAAAGAAGCTATAAGGTATGGAAGAATACATTAGATTCTGAAATGCATTTCAGTCTATTCCCATTAAATTTTTAGTGAAAAACCTATAATAAATAATAAATTATGTCCACATACTAAGTTTGTAAAACACCATGGACCTAGACTTCACAGCAGAAACTGGAAAAATGTATAGGAACACATCTTGATAAGCTTGAAGATTCTTTGAAAGACATCTGAATTCTTGTTTCAACATTGGAAATAATAGGCATTACCCATTAGAGAAATTATGCATTCTCTTAATATCTGTTACCTGAAATGTAACTTTCAAAGCAGGTATTTAAGGTGACATTCTCATCTCCTGTATATGTTGCCTCTTTCAATACATGTATTGAAAGTATTGACAACTTTCTCTGCCTTTCAAAGGCTATTACTTCCAGTTTTCATTACAAAGTATTTAAGGGTATGTGGTTGTTGCCATATCTAGACAAAATGGAGAATGAAATTTCATGGTAAGTATGAACACTGAAGAATCACTGAGTGGAAAATGTTGACAGTGAAATCTTACTGGAAGATCAGTTCAGTTACTCTTTTACACTGCACTATTCAGAAAGTGTTTGAACATGAACTATGAAGTGTATTCTTGTTTTTCAAGTTCACATTTTTCAGCCCATCATCTAAACCTGGTGGAAAAGTAGAGCTAATATAAATGGCTGTATGTAGGCATGAGTCCTTGACTGAATTGAGGTCTATGATCTTAACTAAGTTAGAGTTGATCTACTGAACAAACAGCTAGCAATCCAACAAAACAAAAGGAGCCTCCTCTACCGACACTTAGGTTTGTGAATGCTAAATTAAAAGGACTCCTTTGGATATAGAGACAAAATCACTTGTATGCCACATATGAGCTTAGATAAATGTTTTTTGCTTGAATCATCTCACTCTGAAATGACAGACTTGTAATACTAAGCGCAACCTTTCCTCCAGCTGGGGCTCTGATTGTGCGGCTGTCATTGTACAGTGCTTCTGGGTACAAATAACCTCAATGCAGGGACTTAAAAATAAAAATGCCTGTTGAAAATTGGTTTTCTTTGGCTTTGAACTGAACTACATAGGCTAGTCTTGCCTGTGGAAAAACATTCTGTGCAATTTCAAACCAGAAAATCGAATTGCCCAGTACTGTGGAATAGACTCAGACAAGCACCAAAACTGAGTTCTGAAAATGTTTTAAAAGCTTTATTTACCCTCACCTATATGAGATTTAAATTTACATACTCCTATTCTCATAAGCAGAAACACAATTCTATTTTAAAATGTGAACAAGAAAGTGGTGGAAAAGATTTGGATGCTATAATGCAGTGGTAACAGAAATGCAGAGGCAAAAAGCTGATTTCTTTCTATTAAAGAGAGAATAGTTTAGGTCAAATGCAATTGCACTGGGCAGCTGGATTAAGACTTCAACTTGTGTAACTGACTTACTTAGTGGATCACATTCTGCATCTTATCCTGTATGTCATTAAGATTTTTCAGCTGCATACTGCTTTAAATAACATTGCTAGTGCTCAGCAGTTTGTATGATTTTTCTTTTCGTAAGCACGGGAGATGTTACTGAGTCTGAGAAAGAAGAAATTGGTCACTAGTGGATAGAGCTTGGATCAGCACATTGAGAACCTGTTTTCTGAATGCTATGGGAATTAGATGCTTTTGTGCAAAATGTACATAGAGTCACTGACTTAAACTCATGCTAAGACTCATTACAGGTTTTGCCTGTTTATAGAAATCAAGTGACAAAATTGAAAAAAAAAAACAGAAAAGAAGTGCTGACTGAGGAAAGGGTTTGTAATTTTGTTTATGTATCAGGAATGTGACCTAAATAAAGTTGCTTTAGGTAAAGAAGGCTATATTTCTTCCAGGAAAATAAAGTACTTTTACACCAAAAATAGGTCTATATCCCATTACTAAGCGGTCATTAGATTTTACAAGTTCCTTCCTTTTTGCCAGTTCTAATTGGTGGTCTGTTGGGAGCTCAGAGAGCAGTGCTGTCAAAGCAACCCCCTTCTTTACTTTTTTGTCACATTCCAATATAATTAGACAGATGATTATAGTAACCAACACAGTACCAGCTGTTTGAAGCTTAATACTATTTAAGTATTACCATGCGTTTATTTTAAAGGTTCCAAAACATATGGGAGTCATAAGCCATTTCTTTCTCTCCTTTTCTCCTCCAAGCTAGACTTTTGTATTCAGATGCTAAGCCTCTGTTTGAAGAAAGGGGGAAAAGAAAAAAATATTTCTGAAATACCCTGTAGTAATTCAAACTTATCTATCTCATCCATGCTACTACAGTTCCCCTTTCTACTCCATCTCTTGACTGGCAGTATTTCTCTAGGCATGAAAGAGTGACAAAAATACAGAGACAGGTTGGTACAGTTTTATCAGCCTAAGACTCAATTAATGGCATTAAAAAGAGTAATAACAGTAATGAAGACATTTGGAATGCTTCTTTCCTTGAAGAACTCATTGAGGCAGCAGATGTATCCTTTCTACATGGAGCTGCAACACTGCCTTGGCGGCTACTGGAACTAATTTCTCTCCCAGGATTCAGATTTTTTTTACAGTGGAAGTCTGTTTTCAGATAAACTCTTATTTTTCTTAATTCTCCTGCATGTTTTAAAGGGAGAGCTTATATAAAAGACTGAAAAGACAAAAAAGGCAAATACAGCATTAAGTAATCTAAAGAAACCAAAAACTTACAGCCAAACTCACCCTGTGCAATATTACTCAGAAATCTAAGAGCTATTCCAGGGATTAAACTAACCACAGAACTTGCATTCTTGGTTACAGAGAGCTAGCTTGCTGCCAAAGTACTTTAAGACTTTGGCATCTTTTGCTTTCATGTAACCAGGAATCTGGTCCTATAGCTTTATCCTCTCCACTCAGAGCTCTGTTCAGTGAAATCCCTGGGCTTTGCTTGCTGTGTTTTTGATGGGCGGAGGAATGTACAGCGGGAGGCTTGAAGGAAGGGTGAAGCCAAGGATGATAGGAGACTTGGTATTGCAGTATATAATCAGATTCCTATGCTGTCCCCATTACTGAGGCATCTCATTATCTCATGGTAGTGCAATAAAGGAGTGAATTTAGAGCCTGTTGGGTACAAGTCTTAGTATTCTCATCATTCATAGCAATACATTTTCTGCTGCATAGGAAGATTGTGGTTCTCGCTGATTTATTCTCTTTGAATTCTGAGTGTGTTCACATATTCTCTTTCACAAGCCAGCAAAACATCTCTAAGCTTGGAACCAAATGTCCGAGGTTGTCAGCAGAGGTTCTGTAGTGCAGGTTTGGCTGGGCCTCCAAGAAAGCTGGCCCCCTCCCTGGCATGGGCTGTTGATGTCTCTGCTCTCTGGGGCTGCCTGTGCTGGGAAGGGGCAGCAGGTGCAGCTGCTCCCTGTCAGCTGGAGCATTTTGCAGGCTTTTCAAAAGAGTTTATGATTTAGCTTGTACCGGAGATTAAAATCTCATTGAATGAGCTCTGTGTTTTCATTTTTTTTAAAGGATTGTGAGTCTCTGGCTGATCTCCTTTTAAATTATGGAATGAAAATAAGCATAAAAACTTTTGCTGCTCTATCCAACCACAGAAAGTAGTGCCTACTTGTTCTCAGGGGTACCTGAATGCAGATTGAATGATAAGGATTGCTTCCTCTAACTTCTCATTAAGGATGATTGTAGCAACATATGCTTCATCAATATTAGTAAAAAAGATGAAGGGGATGAGAAATTGAAGATGGTGTTAAAATATTCTGGTTAATTTTTGGGAGAAAAATGAGATTATCATGTGTGTAAATGTTTTTAACAGAGCATTATGAATGAATACTTAGATGCATAAAAAATTAAGTGCTTTTTCCTTCTTTTTTTTTTCCTTCCTTTTTTCCTCTCTCCTCACCTCCTTATTACTTGAAGTTTTGAAAATAGATCCTTTCCAAGAGGCTGATCTTTTTTTGATGTTGAGCCAGTGGACAACTAAGCTATTTCACACTTGGGGAGCCAAATTCTGTCTCCTATTCCACATGTTCAAGCCTAAATTAGGGCCTCATATATTTCAACAAAGACGAGATTACTGCAGGTAAAGACTGTAGACATTTGCATTGAAGCTTGTGTAGATACATAAGGGAGATGGAAATCCATTCCTTGGATGGAAAATTGCTTCACTTTCAGTGCTGGAGAAATTAATGAATTTATAAAAACCAAACAGAATTAGAGAAAAAATGCTGTCTAATTCCTCATGAGAAGGCTGGCATGAACTTTGAAGTCACGCTCTTCCTCTCACAAGGACAACCAGGCCTCCAGCATAAATCAGAGGAGCATAAAGTTAGAGTTCAGAATTACCACTGTCCTAATAGTGTTCCCTTGTTGTGTTTTGACTTCCTTTACTTCCAGAAGAAGGTGACACAATGATCTTCGACTTTTCATCCTGAAATGGTACTGGCTCTTGCTCCACTGAGGTAGAAGTGAGGGAAGATGGGAGTCTGAATGTGGCTGGAACCCAGGCAGTACAGGCTCTCTCAGTATGCAGGATTCATTACCTCTGAGAGATAAAGATATTTCTCTGAAAATATATAGGTTAGGTTTTTTTATTTTATATACACACTGTAGGACTTTATTTGGGAAATAAATGCTTTTAACCTGCAGTTTTGTCCCAAGCAGACTCTTTAATAGTGAAAATGCAGTGAGTACTGCACTACACTATAAAGACAAACACAGCTGTCACTTTATGTGTAACGTGTAGCAGTTGCTCATGCACAACTATAAGCAAGCAAAAACATTCTCCCAAGATGCTAGAAGGACACCAAGATGACCCTTGTTCTCACTCTGCATAAGATCTGACTCTCACAAGACAAAGTTCAACAATGGATGAATAGATGGACCTTGTTATAAAATTCGATCTGAATAATGGTGTCTTTGCCAGCTCACAGTTCCTCTACTTTTTTTTTTTCCTGAAGATTCCCTGCTAGGAATAAGATGCTCTCCTACCAGGATGATTAAAACCAGTTGGCTGACTCTGAAGTAAGCCCAGTATACAGTATAGCAAAAGACATGATATGCCCAGAGAAAGCTTTTTTTCATCTATCTGCTCTGAATTTCCACAAAATAAAAGCAAGCAAACAAAAAAAGAAATGTAGCTCTCTCCTCCCAACCTTGTTTATCTTGAGAAAGATATGTTGAATATTGAGGAACTTGAATTATTTTGACATAAATCTGAAAGCTGAGTTGTGACCATTTTGGTTTGGATTCATTTAACTGTGCTAAAAGATACATTGTACGTGAAGTTTAATTAATAAGGATTAAAAATCTAAAGTGAAGCATGTTGATTACTGAGAAAGGGTGGTTTTTCCTTTAGGTAGACTCTAAGGGTGTAAGTTGACTAAAAATGTGATAGTACCGGAAGAGTGTGAGTTTTTATTTACTTTCTTAAAGAAAAAACAATCCTTATTCTGAGGATGTGGAAGGACAGTAATACAGTACTGCACAAAGTCCATAAGGGGCAGTACTTGTAGTGAGTAATATCTTCCTATTAAAAATAAGCAAACATCTGTATGCTTATTTTACTCTCTATTACTTCCTTCTAGAGTTGTATTCTGGCACCTTTTAGTGTGAAGCTGAGTGAAAATCATAACCAGCTATTCAACACTATGAATGTAAGGAGGTGAGATGCCAAGACAGAAGCATAAGGCAACTGCTGTAATTAAGCTGCCTAATAGCTCCTTGGGAGGAAGCTTCCAAAATAGGATCTGTGCATACGAGAGTGATAAAGCAAGTGGCTTGTGGCATACTTGACTCTCAGGGGAAACAAACTGTTTCCAGCTTGTTGCGTGACACTAAAGCTACTCATTCTTGCTGAGCATGTAGTTGTGTTTCGATGGCACAGATTATCTTATAAAGATATCTGGAAATGTGATAGTGACCAGGTCATTTTGGTAACAGGAATTGCCACTTACTGATATGAATTGCTTGGCATTTTTCTTACTGGAAGACAGCCACTTTTGCATCTGGATGGTAAACCTGACACATTAAGTTCAGATCATGAAGATGCACCTAAGGCATTAAAAAGTCCTTGGCTGCAGGTTTATCACAATGTAGCTGGTGCACTGGAGGACTCAACACACATTACTGCAGCCATGTGGAAAATACAAGTGAATTTTGATCTGTGTTGAGGTATGTGCTGTTTAAATATTGATACCTGAAATAATCTCATTAGGTTCAATACCAAAGCAACCTCGAGCTGCAGGTGTTTACTAGTAGGTAACAGTCAGTTTAAGATTGAAACTCAAACTTTTCTCTTTGTTTGGGGTGTACTCCAGTCAGAATTCAGAGATATTATCCCCTCTCCCTGTCTCTGAATGTTGTTGAATTGCTGTTACAATCTTAATAATAAAATCTTGTATGAGGCCCCAGTCAGACTTCTGAAGAGAGGCAGCAATGTAACTCTTCCATTTCAAAGGTATTTGGAATTTTCTGTGGATTAGCTGTAGTGCCACAACTGTCTATTTAAAAGACCAGCATGGTTTCTTCTTTTTGCTTCTTAGCATGAGTCTGGCTCTTAATGCAATATATTTTAACCATGAGAGGAAAGAAAAAGACCACTTCTGCTAAGCCACAAACATTTTGTACAGAGATATGTTTTGATTCAACTTCCTTTATCCACCCCAGATTCTGTAGCAAGCTCTGTAGTACTATGCACAACATATGTATATTTTTGGCTTGTTATTTCAAAATAATCTTTAAAGCTTATAGCAGGCAACTGTGAATTTTAGTGGGGGGATAGTGAAGAAGACAATGGACTTTACTTGGAAATAATCAAGGTACATGTCCAGTTAATATTTCTGTTCAGAATATTAGGAGTGGCTAAGCTCAGCTCTTAAGAGCCTCGTAGGCTTGGCATGTGCACATATCATTGCTCATTCACTTTTTCACAGAATGGTTGAGGTTGGACTGGATCTCTGAAGGTCTTTGGTCCAAATATCCTGCTCAGATGGTGTCACCTAGACCTGATTGCTAGTGTTATGTCCAGACAGATTTTTAATACCTCCAAGACTGGGAACAACACATCCTCTCTCTGCAACCTGCACCAACCTCACAGTGCTTGGCCAACCTTGCAGTAATAAAAAGCGTCACCTGGTTCACTTTCTTTTTGACTTTTAATTATTCCATGAATAACCACTAAAATTTTTCATTAACTTTAGTGACATCTATTGGGTAGACAACACGAAGGACACCGCCAGGCCCCTGTAGCCCGAGGCTGCTGAGGGTGACCTCTCAGCACCTTGAATTATTCACCTTTCTCCTTAGGCTGCAGCATGGAGTAAGAGCCAGTAGTGACTGCCTCAATGAGCAAGGCTTTCTCAGCACTCCTAGCTTCCTGCTCATTCCCCATTTGCAGTCCTCTCCTTTTACCGGCAACAGTGCAGATACTTTTGCACAAGGATATGATTATCCTTGCCTAATCATCACGTATATCCAGTGGCTATTACCCATTTCCAAAACTTGCCTTAGCCTGAAAACAAATTGGACATAGATCATGTGATATGAGAAGAACAATGAGTGTGTCTGATCACCTTGGAAGGCAGAGAGGAGATATAATGGCCATCTCTCTTCATTGTACTAAGTGCATTCATTTCTCTCTGTGCAGAAGTGGCAGGGGACAGTGATTTAAGCACAAGTAGTTACATGGAGGGCTTGAATCTTTCTAAAATATGTCCACTGTTGCAAAGCAATGGGAACACCCAGAAGAGTGGATAACTTTACATTTATTCTTAATTTAAGACTATGTACAACTAAAGAGTGAAACGCTCTTAGTGTCAGAGAGAGTCTGGAGGTGGCAAACAGCACTGAATCAAGCTTTTATCAGAAGTCCACTGGCCAAGGCTTTTTTTGACAATTTTGTTATTTAAAATTTATTCTTTTTTTTATACACTCAAACACTTCCTTATTTTCAGAGAATCTGAGCTTCCCATTGCAAGACATGCAGTGCGTATCCAGAAGCAGCATCAGCAGTTCAAGTCCGTGCAAAATATTTTGGCTACTTGCCATATTTTTTCTCATGTATTTAATAGCTTCCTTAATGTCCTGGCTTTCTGGATTAGCAGAGGGACCTAGCAAATGGAAGCCAAAGAGCTCTATGTGCATGCTCACGGGTGATAGGCACAAATTAGAAGGGCTGTGGGAAAGAAGCCCCCTGACGAACAGCTGCTGTGCCAGGTGCATGACTGTGTTGGAGAGGGGGAAGGCAGGTGGTTTTCTGATCAATAATGTATTACTGGTCAGAGCCATCTTGTGGATGCAGTTATGGATTGTGTCCCTTTCACGTAATATGAATTTATGCAGCTATCCCCATAGATTGGACTGTAGTGGATTATACTTGCATAGCTACAGTATGGTTCTAATTATGTGAGTAGACTTATTTCCAATTTGTAATGAAACAATAGGGGTAGATTCAAAGATTGTCGAAATTAACAGCAGGATCCTGTGGGCTGCTTTCTATTTATTGAGTAGCCACCTAAGAGGTCATTTAACCCTCTAGAAAGAATGATAAAATATAATTTTTTTGTGACTAGTGGGCTTATCTTCCCTCCCAGGCTAGTGGAGAGGACTCTTATTATTTCTTTTGGGAGGTGGCTTAGACTTTGGTATTGGATGTGAATTCTTTGAGAATGTAATTCAGAAATACATCACTTCAGCATGTTTTATTGTAAACATACATCACTGTAATACACCATTGTTATGAAATGAATATCTGATATTTTGAAAGTCTGGAAAAATTCCATTTGTTTTAAGAACAGAAGGAAGACAAGTTTTCTTCAAGAACCGAAAAGACTTCCTACTGCTGCTGAAAGTATGCTTTGCTTTCCACAACCGGTGGGCCTAGGCTCTTATATGTGTTGGCAAGAGTGTGCCTGACTGTTGGATATACAGGGTATGGAGATGGCAGCAATTCCATGAGGCTGATTAGCAGAGATGGGCACAACTGTTGGCTCTCTTTGAGAAGTAAAACAACCCTTTTAGTCTAGTCTTGTGTCTCATGTTGCTTGTGTACACCTTTTATAAATATCCTTCCTTGCTGTGTCCCAGTGAAAACAACAGTCTGATACTGCTGCAGGTGCTCTGATTAGCTTCTGTAATCTGGTTTACTGTTTAATATCCTCCCAGAGCAAAAGAAATCACTTCCCCGGTCAAAAAATTCCCGGTCAAAATTATATCAGCATTAAGTCTTATGTGACTGCAAGACTGACTCTTTGTGAGCTAGAACTTTATGGTACTATTTGCCTCACTCAGGATATAGACTGCTTGAATCTTTATGTTTGTAGGAATTTTACCTGATCTAGTGTTTCCTCTGAAGTTATCTGTCACTTTTGATTTCCTGCTTTTTGCTCATGCCAGTGCTAGCTACTGATGCAGCTATTTCTGAGCAGTGGATCCTGTGAATATGCTAGCTGGTGGCTGGTCTTTACCTAGAAAATAGTCATTTGTCAAAATAAAAGCATTTAGCAGAGATAAGTTTGGAATTATTAGGCGCTTATAGTATTTTTAAACTAAAATACCTTATTTATTTGTCCAAAATACATTTTCATGGTTTCTTCTCACCTTCTGCTTTTTATTAATCTGTCTACACTTGGAAAAATAGTCAAATTCAGGCAAACGTGGATCTTGTTTTGTCCAACCAGATACTTAAGTTGATGCCAGAAGAATTATTTTCAGAATTTCCTTTTCTGAGAAATCAAATTTCTTTCAGTATAAATCAATGCAAATGACCAATGTCGGAACTCGATGATCTTTAAGGTCCCTTCCAACCCAAACTATTCTATGATTCTATGATTCTATGATTCTATATACATGCCAACTTCTAGACTTTTTTCTCTGAAAGCTATTTGTCTGGTGCCATGGTGATCTAACTTCCACTGAGGCAGCAGTCTGGCTGAGATTATATAGAGCCCAACATTTGAGATAAATGGTGCCCGCCACATGCAAATGTTGTCATGACAATAGTTGGCTCCCACAAATTTGACATGGAGCACTCATAAAATGCAGTCCTGTCCAGCCTGGAGCACAGATACACAAGGATGGATACATTCCAGGAAAGGTGAGGATTCAAACCCTACAACAACAAGGCTCCTGATCTCTTGCATCTTGCTTGTTGGGAGGGCTGTTCTGCCAAATTTCATTGTCAAGATCTAGATAAAAGGCCCACATAATGACCCATGGGAAAGCTATGACCAGGAAACCCACTAAAAATAGTAGATTGCAGCAAAAAAAATTAGAACTGTCTTATTCTGGGCTTCATCACAGCTTGCTGTAGTCCTGGCTCCTGTGTGAGGTCTGAGAACCAGCGTTTCTGTTTTGACTCTAGGTATGCCTCCATTACTCCCATTATACTTTTCCTTTTACAACTCTTTTTGAGGAGAAGGATTGGGCTCAAAAATCAGGAAAGTTGGTAAATTTATCCTTGTGGTAAACTTACTGCAGATATAACCCCCCTTGGGGTGGACATATATGGTGATAGTGGCCTTTGGACAAGAGCAGTGTTTAAATGTAATCATGCTCTTTCTCATACACTTTTAAATTGCACTCAATGTGAGGATTATCATTAACAGTGAAAACAACTCACAGGCCCTCCTGTTGCCCTGTGAATGAGAAATGAGCTCTGCAGTCCACCTCTTCCTCCTGTCCTCCTTGCTTTGTATACACAGGAGAGAAACAAAGCAAGAGCTTAACTTCAAAAATGCTTCTTCCTCCGCGGGCCACTTATTGAGGAAAGGTAGCACACTGAGATTGTTTTTTGAACTGGAGGAGTACATCTGAACCCTATCAGGAATCCACTATGCCGCTTGCTTTATGGCAGATTCCACCTTCCCCCAGAATGAAAAGGAAAACAGTCAGTCCTTCACTTTATCTATCTATATGCCTTCTCATAAGCTCAGTTTTCAAAGGAAGAAGTCGTGCATAATTAATTGTTCCAAATTAATTTTGAAAATAATTTTCATACTGAATTTACCAGTTAAATGGTAAGATATTCACCTTTCAAATTTACAAACAGGAACTCTTTGGATCACTGAGAAACTCCTCCTTGGAGGCATCCAGAGTATGTGGTTAATGTGTATTCTTAATTTTTGGAGTCTGTTCTTTGGTGTGTTAAAAAATATATTTTCTTATTCTACACTTATCGTAAAAGCATACAAGTTCCTGTACTGCATGTAACATTCATCTGTCTGTCTGGCAAGTCTCCTTAGAAGTTCCTTTGTGCTTTAGAATCTCAGAAACTGAATATGCATTAAGTTAAGGATAGGAGTCCTGACTTCCTTCCTCCACTTGTTATGGGCTTTAGCTTCCTCAGAACAACTACTTGGTGTTTAACGAAACTGTAATTCAACCTGACAGCCAAGCACCTGAAGTTGTTAAAAATCTTGTTCTGTGCAATGTCTTGTCATTATTGTGGTAACATCTGAGTGCTGTCCTCAGAAATGAACCAGAATACTATTGTTAGTCATAGTAAAGTCAGTACAGCCAATAAAGTTTGGGCACATTTTCTTTCCAGAGAAGAGTTACTGAGAAAGCTATTTACCTGATTGCTTGTTTTTTAAGATCTGAGCATACATCTGTATGAAGCACTGAAAGATGATGTGCCTTAGCCTTGTCAATCTGGATTCAACTGGTCCTGAATTGCATGGAGCACCTGTATTCAAGAGGTATCAGTACCAAATAGAGTGAATGACAGCAAATGAGAACACAGTGTAGATAAACTCAAGTCCCGCCTGTTGTCAGAGAAGACAACTTTTCGGTCTATCTGAGAAACTGGCAAATCTACATCTGGTGAGATGCATCCTAGAGTCCTGAGGGAGTTGACCAATATAGTTGCCAAACCTCTCCCCATGGTATACCAAAAAAGTCATGGCAGTCAGAAGGCAAACATTGAATACATTTTCAAAAAGGGTAGAAGGAAGGATACTGGGAACTACCAACCTGTCTGCCTCACCTCTGTGTCTGGGAAGATCATGGAGCAGATTCTCCTAGAAGCTACGCTGTGGCACATGAAGACAGGAAGATGTTTCAAGACAGCCAGCATGGTTTCACCAAGGGCAAGTCATGCCTCACCAACCTAGTGGCTTTCTGCAACTTACAGGCAGCACTGCCGGTGAGTCAGTGAGAAATGCAAGTCTTGAACATGTAGGCCTCTTCCCTCCTGCCAAAGGAGAAACACTGTTCATGCAATACTCAGTCACTCTCAGTGGTTCAGTTGTGGTGTTCAATAGGGATATCAGAGTTGCCCAAAACAGCCACTTTGTTTAAATATTTGGTGGCATCACCCTTGACAATTTGTTCCAGTAATTAATTTCTTTGTTGGCTGCCGAAATTCATTATACATTTAGATAGCAGCCGTGCTGCTGCAGAAATTATACCATGTCTAGGACCCAGTACTTGACACATATGCTCATGTTGGCTCATCCTCCATAATACATAGGAACTACACAGGATGAAGAAATCAATCAAAAATAGACATGGCTGCCTTTTCAGTCATCTACATACTAGATCTGCTTTCTAGTGCTCTTTGTGTCTCAGAATAGTGCACAAAATACTTGCTTTCATTAAAACCAAAAGCACACTTATCAATTACTGCGATTTAAAGAGAGTCACCAAGTTTGCCTTAGATCACTGCGGACTTAGATCTTTCCTGAGATTAGTTTGATGGGAATTATGAAAATCATATTCATAGACCAGGAAGCAAAAAGCAGTTTACCAGTTTAGCTACTGGATTTTAATTTTATACTGATATTGTTGGATGACATTTCTTCTTACTCAGGGACATATAAAATACTAATAAAATATAGTAAGATATTCATATTCCAATGACAACAAATCCTCTATAAATCTAGAGATTTCTAGGCTGATGCACCTGGTACAACTCACAAATCCTGCTTAATAGAAACAGCTTGTTTTACTAGCAGCCAGTCCTTGGTATGTTCATCAAAGAATAACTTCTTTTTTCATCTTTGATTCCCTGTAACCATACAGGCAGAAAGATGCTTCAAGATTCTGATACTACATCTTGAACAAATTACTGCTCTTTCCCTGTTCCATAAGAAAAGACCACAGTGGTATTAGTGACACACCACATGGACCAAAATCTGCTTTGACTAGATCTAAAGTTTGATAGGTTTTGGCAAACCAGACATCTGCATGAATGAACAGCAAAATTTATCTGTGTATGAGCTCCACTGGGTAAGTGAAAAAGACTTTTGTAATGAATTTTTCTTTTCTGAATGATTTAATATTATTATGGTAAATACTCTCTTTCTAAATTAATATTTCAAATACTTAGAAATACTGGAAAGAGTGTCTGAAACTCTTTAGGGTATAGTATCACTTACACTTTGATAACAGGTTCTTCCTCAGCTGTAAATTAATAATTAAGTAATATTTACTAAAAAACCTGATTCTGAGATTTGAGGCTATTAAGACTCATTATAACAATTCAATAAAATGAAGGGTTTACCTGGAAACCATTTGTAGTATTCCAGACCACAAATCTATCATCTTAATATAGGACTTATAAGATCATATGAAGTTTTTGGCTTTCCAGGGGAAAAAAAGGTTTACTTTATGGAATTCTGAAGTAGAGAATTTTCTGTCATTTCAATATCCTGTGAAAGGAACATAAAGATTTACAGCAGACCAAAAATTAACTATTTTTTGTATTAAATTTATGCAATTAATATATGTGCAATATTAATGCAATATGCATTAATATATGTGCAAAGATGATAGAGAAACTGATGTTTGGAGTTCAAGGAATCTATACTTAGGGTTAATGTGGGATAGAGGTACATATGTGAATATATATGTTTTTGTTTTTTTTTTTTAAATTAGTATCCCAAAAGACATTTTTAATCACATTGATATGTTAGCAGCTAATTTTCTGACTTCAGGAGTAGTTTTGATTACATCATTGATGAGAGTTACAGAAGCCATAAACTGTGGATATTTCTCTCAAAGTCAGCTAAAGATGTATGAGGAATTCACAGTTCTTTAATGCCACTGAATTGCATATACAGGAAGCTTACAGTCAGAGAAGTAGTATAATATATAGTATTACTGTATACAAGGATCTAATTCATCATAATTTGGTATACTGTTTCTTGATAAATGGGAGCTCTAGTTTTTATTCACTCAAATTTTATACAAACTATTCTTTAATTTTCTTATTTTCAATAAATTTATTCTTTATAATATTCTAAGACAAACTGCATCATTAATGTAGGAAAGTTACTTTCAGATTGGATGAACTTTAAAATACCATAAATTCTCAGTCAATTGAAGCATTTTAAAGAAATTTATATTAGGATACCTCACAGATTTCAAGAGGGTTTTTTCCTTTTCCTTCAACAAGTGGGCCCACATCATGTGTGATATTGCTCTTGGCCAGTTTCTTCAGTAATTTGAGAGTTTCCCTGAGTGCACGTGTTCCTTGACAGTAGCTCTTACCTGCTTATCAGACTTGGACACCAGTAGTGAAACTCTTCTGTCTAACACAGCAAATGGGTGCTGTGGATTGTAATGGATCTCAGTTTAAAAATAATTTATTTATTGTTGATTTAGCTCATACAATGGAAGTATCTTTCAGACTACAGCAATTGTTCTCTCATTCATAATTTATAGGGATTGATTTTTCATATCTCCTTTATACTCAGTGCCTCCTGGATTACTTACTTAAAAGTATAGTAGGTTCATTGACTCTTTTTGTTAAAATTATTCAAACCAGAAAACAAATAGGATAAGCAGAATTTAGAATCCCTGTGTTTGTAGTTGCTAGAATTTGGGACTCATGCATGGATGCTTATGTGACTCAGAATAGGTCATTTCATGTTGCTAGAATTGTAAAAATAACAGTCTCCAAGATGTTTATTTAAGAATCAAAGTTAGTTCATTATTTTGAGTTCACTTTAGTAAATAAGTAGGCCTTTAAACAAGCCCATCTGCTTATTTTGGTTGAAGTATCCAACTTTCCCCTCTCCTTCTGAGAGAATAGGGGACAAGCATGTTACAGTTATGCCAAGCAAGGTCACCAGTACACTTTCAGAAGGACTTTGCTATTTAGAATATCTTGGAATATGGATTGAGCCAACGTTTACTTTCTACTTGAAAAGTGCCTGTCCTCAAACACCAGATACTCACACAAATTATTATAAATACAGAGAAAATATAAATAATGACAAAACCTTACAGATTTAGCTAGATTACAAAACATAAGTAGCCAGCAAGAAAAAAAATGTTTTCTAACAGCTGTATGATTAGCCTTGCTTTCATACAGATTTCTCCATACTGAGAAGTTCAGTAGGTACAGATGCCTTACAGGGTTTCTTGAAAATTAACAGATACTGATTTGGGCCTCAGATGGACAAGCAGGGAATGAGTAATGAGTAATACAGAATGAAAATGAGTGAGTCCCTGCATGAGCTACTTGGCTCCAATGAAGACAATGAGGCGTTTGACACACCAGAGTGTGCAAATGCCACTGGCATGAGAGTAGCCAGGTTTTGCTCAAACTGACTGAGGAGATTTCTTAAAATGAACTGGAGGACATTAATAAGCATTGCCCTAGTGTGTCTTTGACCTCAAACAAGCAATAGTAAAACCTATTTATGTTAGGCTGTGTATGTTGTGACTGGTCTCTGAAAACCCACTCAGCTGTGGAAGCAATGAAGTACTCCCTTAGCAGTTGACTTGCTACACTTCAGTGTACTTACTATTGCTATTCAGTAAAAATGCATAGTAAAAACACCATTTCTGACTGTCAGCTGAATGAAATGAAGATATACGCTATAGTTTGTCTTTTGATTCTGGACTTCTTTTTCCTTTTTATTAAGTGTCCTCCTCCTTTCTGAAGCAGATAATTCATGAAGAGTTTTTATCAGTGCATTTTGAGTGGGCATCACTTTGGACAGCAGTGAATGCATAATGTAAGCAATATACTGTTGCTGATAAAACAGTCTTAATATTTGTGTCATTTTTGATTATCAAAATGGGATTGTTAAGCTTACCGTTTTAGAATACAATTTTTAAATTGTTTTTCTGTTTCTGTAAAATCTGTTATCCTTAGTCTACTGCAGTTTGCAGAAGTGGAATCACACATGCTTTCTTGCTCAGTACCTTAAACAGTTGGGAAATTTTGTTAAAAATGGTAATTTTCTGATGCAAGTTCCTTGGCTCAGAATACAAGAATTAGACATGCAGAAAAAGGATTGACAGGACATTTCAAAAATGAAATTTCCCATTTTATAAACTGAAGTAAAAGTAAAGGAAACTTGAGAAAAAATGTGAATTTAGTTTTTGTCAAAATTTCTCCAAATGACAAATAAACCACTTTGACTTGTGAAGTCTGAAGGCAAGCCAAGACTCTGCAATCTTATTACATAATACTACAACTTTTTCACCCTACCATCACTTACAGCAATGTGGCCTGTTCATGCCTGCAAAGTTGGCAGAGGAGATTGTCTATTTTTATAGGCATGTAATATTAACCTAGACATAAGCATTTTCACTCAACATTTTTTTCTTTGCTTGATTCATTCCATGCAAGAATGTGGTACTGTTTCATAAGGTGGAGGAAAAGACCGAAACAGGAGAAAGGAAAGCATGTTCTTAACTGCATCAGGAAAATGAGTTGGATGAGGACTAAAGAACCTCACTGTCCTGGGACAGGGATAGAAAGATTTTCTTTGCCAGCCCATGAGATCATTTGTCTATTGTGAGCCTGTAACTACATGGAGACATGCACCTTGCTTTGCTTCCATAAGGTCTAGAAAAAACTAAAAACTCATTACATACTTAATTTTTATTCTTCCTGATGCACTATTCCTTTGCTCTGTGAAATAAAAATTTTTCAGCTGGGGCAACACATGGGTTCAGCATTTAGGAATAGGGACCTGCCAAATCTGAAGCCTTAAAGAGAAAGTGGAGGAGAGAAGGGGAGTGATTAATTCCAGCTCAATAAAGAATTTGACTGTATGTAACAGCTGAACAACCTAATATTTTATACACGTGGACAGACTCAGAAGTGTCCAGAAATAATAACTCTGCTTGGGTATTAAATGAATATGAGAAGTTTTTACCCAAACCACTAGAGAGGGAGAGAAGCTGCAAGTTTTTTAAAATGAGGCTTTGCATGAAAATACCATGACAAATAGCTAGTACATGGCAGTGGTGATAAACTAATGTTAGGGAACAGCAATTATTACAATAACCTCTGACAAGTGCTAAATGAAATCTTCATATCAACACCTGCCTTCAGAGGCTGTGTGTTCCCAAAAAGAATGTTCCCTCTTCTGCTTTTGTCTCCTGCTCCCTCCTCTTCTACCTGCCAACAGCTGTAAAGGGTGGAAAGCTGCCTAGAAGGCTCTGCACAGTCTGTATTAAAGAGGCATGTCAATTTGTGAGAACTTCTCAAACCTTTGTTAGGTGGTGGATATGCCATAGTTCTGTATCATGTAGGTTCTTCTTGTGAAAAGACATTTTTTCTAAACATATATTGAGACACATCTGAGAGACCAAGGCTGATTTTTCTGTTCCCTAGGCTAACTCTGTTCTCTGATTAGATGCTGGAAATATGGAATCCAAGATTTTATCCACATTTTTTTTTTGTATGTTTGTTTTTCTGGTGCAAAATTTTATTGACAGTCTTGGTATGAAATAGTTTTATAAAGACTGGAATAGTTGCTCTCATTTTGGAGTATATGTCTGGAGCTAGAGAAGGTGCAGCTAGGATGGGAACAGCAGTCCTGTGTGAGCAAGAGGTTCTCTGGGCACAATTTAGAGAAGCCTTGACAATATTCTAACCTGAAGTATGGGAAGGTAAAATGTCTTCCAGCTGTCTGCTGGATCTGGAAGCAAGAAACATCAGCAGCCTTCCCCTGTGAGGCCCTGCAGAAATGATGTGCAGTAGCAGAGAGACCTGCTTAATTTTAAAGGAACAAAATCTGGGAAGTTTTAGAGAAGTTTCAGAAATTAATTGCTCTGGGTTTTTTAGGTTCAGAAGAAAGCAAGAGATGGAAACTCTTGGAAAAAATGGAAAAGGCATTGTGCAAACCTCAGTTTAGCTTTCCAAAATTTCAGAGTCTGCCAGGGAGGTCTATGCAGGACTGCAGACCCAAGGGGACAACAAACCCAGTTGGCTTAAACTGGCTTTCCTACCAGCTCACTAAGACAAGTGGGAAATCCAAGGTTTTTAATCTCCTTTTAAGTTTTCTCTGGACTAAGGTTGCTTAGGATTTTGTTTGCTTGTTCCCATCCCCCCAGCTCCCTGCCATTTAATAGGAAAACACTAGTATAAAATGTTAAGTCTCTCCTCTCTTATTAAAATACCCCAAAACAAGTACAGAACAGAGCGGAGAGAAATAACCCCAGTGACCACTAGCCAAAACTCACAAGTAGTATGTGCATATCTGAAATAGTTGTTGCACTCACATAGGAAATCGCTGGATATTTTACACCTCTTGCAGCGGTTTAGTAACTGGCTGTGGAAGCTCATTCCCCACTTGAGAAAGTCATGAATTATACAGTTTTTACATCTGTGGAGCATGTTGTGCTTCTCAATCATCCAACTATACTGAGCCCTAAGTTTTCAGCCTTCACAATGAGATCACTGTTTTCAAGCACGTTCTAGTGGCATTTTGTCAAGCCATGTGTGTTTTCAGGATGGGGGGCAGGGAGGGAGGAACAAAAGTATTCTGCAGTTTCACAGGATTACGATCTACTTTTCAGCCTACGTAAAACTGTGACTGACCCATCAACAAGAAATATTATTTGTTTTCTACATCTTCTCCCCCTTGAAATGGCCTGACTATTGTTAGAAAGAAGAGTATAGAAGTTGAGGAATGTATGTTCTTCACTTTGAATTTAAATACTTGGTAATCTTAAAAAAAAAATGAACACCACTCCCAAAAAACCAAACCAAACAACTGGAATACCCCAAAACTAATAAAACAAATACACAAAACTTCATCTATCCTTAATCTTCCCTGTAATGTATTTATTTCACTGTGGGAAGACAAATTTACTTCAACTCTATGTTTTTTGAGTGAAACTCCACTATTAAGCAAGGGCTGACCATGTGAACCCAATCACTGAGATTGAGGGAGATATAGTATTTTAATTTTGCTTAGGCACAGGCATAAGGAAATTGCATATACTAATTAGCACATTTTATATCAGGTGCTCCAGGTTCATAAGGAGGTAGAATCCATAGAATTACGAACAAATAATTTAGGAAGGGGCAAAGTGGGAGAACCTTTGTAGAAATTACTCATGGATAATCTACTAAAGTGGAGATAAACAGAGAAATTAACACATCCATTCTGAGTCACCCAGGACTCATTGAGATCCCTCTAGGCTGAACAATTTATGGGCAGATAAATGGGCTTGATCATTGCCATATAAAGATTTCTTTTGTATTTCTGGAGACAGTCACTCATCACTTAAACAATGATCATCCATGGTAACACTTCCACTGGCCAAAATTCAAATGCAGAGAACATAAAGGCAATATATTTGATGAATGTTGGCTACTGTAGGCATAGGGACAGCTTAAACTATTAAGCACATTTTGTGCTGGTTTCTTGCTTCGGACTAAAATCCACTTGCTTGCACAGTTTACATCATTTGATGAAGAGGAATGGACATTCCCATCTAAATAGATAACAAGCATGGCACTGATGGAAAGGCACTAGAAATTATAACTTCATGTAAAGAGAGATGGATTAGCAGTAGGATAAGAAGAGTTTCTATATTCTTACTAAGAAATAAGGCATGCAGAGAAAACCCCTCTAAACTATTCTAAAGCACTTAGACCCTCAGTGCTCAATTCAGGTAGTCTAAATTACTGTAATCCATATGTTTTCCCAGCCCTGTGGGCATGTAGGACCAGCTGGGGCCAGCTGGGCTATGGGTGTAAGAGAAGGGAAAAGCTACACCACCCCCTCCTGAATCCTGGGACAGATGTCAGAGCTGGCTGTAGACCACA
The DNA here is from genome assembly GCA_013400935.1 of Turnix velox. Taxonomy (NCBI): domain Eukaryota; kingdom Metazoa; phylum Chordata; class Aves; order Charadriiformes; family Turnicidae; genus Turnix; species Turnix velox. Next base: position 81,824 of record VZTY01026070.1, on the reverse strand, counting down.
CTTTCCCCACTGCCCAGGACAGCCTCTGTTTACTAAGCTGCAACATCCACCTCTTCCCATTAGTCCCTGAGCATGCCCTAAGCCCTCTCCTGTTAGATCCCAGATGGGCTGTGACTGCTGCTTCATGGCTGTGCTGACATTCCCAGAGAAGTGTGTTGGCTCAAGGACTAAACCAGACAGGGAGATCCTGCCCAAGTTAGGCTAAGGGGAGTTCAGATCTACCAGATAAACCTGCCCAATTTCAGCAGTTTTGCCTGTTAGGTGTGGAGTAAGCCATGCTACCTGTGGACTGGAGATCTCTCTTCTTTTTCCCCATCTCTTTTTAAATTATTTTTTTATTTCTGCTTACTAGTATATTCTAGATAAGCTCAGCAACATCTCAGCAAATTCTGAAATTTCTAAGAGGATCAAAGACGAGTTGTCTTTACCCTGCTTTGGGATGTGATTATAGCACTTCTGGTGGGAATCAACACTTTGTATCTGACAACCCTCTTCTGCAGGCTGGGCAGCAGGTTTTGTCACTGGAACTGCCAGCACCTAGTAGGAGCTCTGAGCTCCTCACAAGGGATTGGCTTCAACAGCAGGGAACTCCAAGAAACATAGGGTGCCAGTAATCATGTTGTTGATCCATGGCTGCTCGAAATGATCTCTGCCTATAGGGTAAGAGAAGCCACATTAGTTGTTCCCACAGGTGTGCAGATATGAGCTGAGGGTGGTGACTTCTCATCACCAATACTGTGCCTCTGGGAGCAAAAGCTATACAAAGGTGTAGGAAAAATTGCTTTTTGGGCTTACTATATTTTTGATTAAAGTTCAGAAAAATGTTTGCCTACCTGCAGTTAGATGCAAGCTATACATTTTCTGTATTGTAATTAAATAAGCAAAACCCTTTCCATATAAAATGTGACAGGGCTGAGGTCTCTGCTGATTTCCACTGTTGCAGCTAAGAGTCCTCATACCATATTTCAGTTTTGGCTACATAAGCTCACTATAGGATTCTGATTAACATCTGTAATGCCTTTGCCTTTTTTGTTTATACAATAACATTAATTATTTTCATTTTAGTGTTGACAGTACCAACACCTTGGTATGATATCATTAGCCTATTGGAAAAAAGTCCTACATACCCATTTTTGTCAGGAAGCAGAAATGCTATTAAAGATAGGAGAAAAATTGTCTATGAGTGGCATTCTACTTGGCATCTAGTAATGGAATGGAAACCAATGTGTAAAAATCAAAAATGGATGGAAAAAAATTTGAAAGGGGATGAAGATCATGAAAGAAATTGTTCACTGAATTACTAAATAGCATTTTGATTTTATGGTATTTATGTTAGTCTCAGTCATGACAGGAGATAAGAAAAGGGAAGAAGGCTAGAGGCAGGGAGAAGCCTAGGGGCTAATTATTAGCTGCAATGTTTTGTTTCAGGACACTGTCACAAAGAGGATGAGAAACTAAAGCATTTCTTGGTATTGCCACTTGCATGTTAAGTGGGATTCCCTCCTTGAAGATATTTTTTGCCTTGTCAGAGGAAGGAAACGGCAGCTGCGAAGTCAGGCTCCTCTCATGACGACCGCAAAGCCCACCCCACCCCCCTGGAAATCTATGCCAGATGCAGGAAAGAATGAGCAAGGTTTTCAAAGTGGACACTCAGCATATGGGAGAGAATATTTTAGCAACTAGAAAGCCTTGGATAATTTCAACAGCTCTCTATACTTCAAGCTGTTTTTTAAGAAAATCCACTCCGAGACTCTCAATGGTGTGAAATAAAGAACTATATATCTTCTGCTCATCTACATGGAAAGCAAGTTTTAAATCAGCCTGTTGAAAAGCCTCTTTTTGTCTGTTTTCTCTATGCTTGATGTGAATCAGAAGCAATAATTGCTGGGTTCCTCCAAACTGGTGAACTGATGGGCTTTCTATGAGAAAGAAGAGGTCTTTGACCCGCCTCTGAGGCAACTAGGCCTTTTCTATCTCTCTGCCCCCAATAGGTACCATAGCTATAATAGCCATAGGTATTGTAACCACAATTGTTTAGTAAATGATAAGCTTTTTCCATGTAACAGAAGATCTCAATAAACATTTTGTTTGAAAGTATTAACAGAAAGTTTCAACTAGAGCAGCTGAGCACTCAGAGATAGCGCTTTGTTTTACAATTTTTTGGAAATATTTCTATAGTCATTGTCATAGTCATCTAGGTTGGAAGGGACCTTTCAGATCATCTAGTCCAACCATCAGCACAACTCTGACAAGCCTTATACCTGGACGGGGACTCGAACCCCTGACCCTCAGATTAGGAGCGCGATGCTCTCCCAACTGAGCTATACATCCAGGTCTATAAAATCTTGTCTTTTAGAATCACAGATTAAATATATTGGGATCACATGGCTACAAAGAAGAAAAACCTGAACAAAACATGAAGTCTCTGTAAGTATCCATGTCAGAAGAGGCTTTTATCTGCTGAAAGATGTTGTGATTAAAAAATGTGACCATCTACATTATTGTGCTAAAGTATACAAAGTTAACACAGGACATTATGGCTCTGCCATAAGCACTGCAAGTGAATGTGTTCATTTTGTACATCATTTCTGAACAAATCTGCCACATGAGCATAGCTTTTGATGCACTGGGCAACCAGAAATAGATACAAGCTGAAGAAAAAGAAATTAAAAAGGTGTGTAAGGAGCATAAGAATGAAGGCAGACATTGGAACAAGGCCACATATACTGAGAAAGATTATTCTTCAGCTAGGAAGTAAATTGCCAGTAGAATATGAGAGAGAAAATAAGGTCACATGCTTGAAGGGAAATGTGTGCTTGCTAGTTCTAGGGCTTCAGTAATAGGCTTGTGTTCTCTAGTTCTCCACCAGAGCCATCTTTTTAGTGCCCTAATTTCTTGACTCACTAACTGATAAACAACTTCAATGACATGGTACTAGGGATGTTTTTTGAAGAGCTTTTCTTATTTTCTTTCTTCCAGTGTTGTAGCAAATTGCAGTTATTTAGGCACAGCTGCTGCCGGCTCCAAGCATGCTTATGGTGTCAAGGTAGGTTGTATGTTCAAATCTGAAGGTCGGGTCACAGAGCTCCTGCCATCAGTAATATGCTTGTTTTTCTGGTGTACAATGTACACCCTATTCTTCTTTATGAACAATGAATTGAAGCTATACCCTTATTGCAATTTACGTCAGCATTGGATATAAGTGGAAATATTATAGCTCATTGTGAGTGGGGGCATTTACTTTTGTATTTGGTGTTGTCTATCATTGATATACTTAATATCTGAGCTGCACACAATATAGAAAAATATAGTACAAAAAACTCCTTTCTTGGGTTTCCCAGCTGGAAGCAATAAATCTTTGTCTGCTAGTATTCCCAAGCACTCAGAATTGGGAAGGTGCTGCAGCTCTCTGGTTGCAGAATGAATCTTGGTAGGAAAATTCTGCTTTGCCTTTCATATTGAGAATGGATAAGGACTCCCTTTTTGAAAACTATCCAAACTAAACTATGCATTAGAAACTGTTGATCAAATGGCTCATAGAAAAGTTCAAATGCAGTACTCAGCACATACTAGCTTGGTTGCTGTAGACTGCCAGCTGAGAATGATCCTTCCAACATTTGTTAAAACACAAGCTGAAACAGAGATAGTCTTTAATCCAATACAAAGACACTTGGATCACTATTTTTTAATTATGCAAAATTATGTGCATTCTGAAAAAACTTGTTATGATCATCCTCAATAATAATACATGTTTAGATGCATTATTGGGCATTAAGCATACAAATTGGTCTGCTAAGTCATACCTTTCTGTAACTGTAGGTCATTTCCAGTTTGGGTTGTACAAAACTTCTCAGCACTTTCTGGATTGTGGATCATTCTTGATCTTCATTCAGAAAGACACATCCACATTATGGGATGTTAGGTTGCTGAAGAATCTTATAGTAGTACTTGTAACTAATCTGTAAACACCATATTTCTTAAAGGCAGAACTTTAGTGATGCCATGAACAGGATTCTGCATTTTTACCGAAGTCTGCTTTGAGTTGATCCATTTCTTTTTAAGTCTGGTCCCTGACACATCTTGTGAAACTCCCGTTTTGTTGCCATGGAGTCATGAATGTGATGGAAACTGAATAGAAGGATAGAAATTATTATGATCTTATAATTTTTTTTTCCATGAAGAATTTTCAGCCTGCAAGGTCTAGACACTGGAGGTAGACCTGTCAAAACTCTGAGTTAGTGGAAATAGTGCAGTAACATAATAGCACAGTTTGTCATATCTTAACACTATTTCTCTAGGTCTTACTTACATGACCCTCACACTCAGAGGATAAGGCACTAATGAGAGTAAAATTTAAGCTAAGTGAGGTCTAGACATAAAGAAGAGATTGTGACCAATGGATATAAATACAGATGATTCCATTAAAAATTGCATAGATTGCACAGAAAGAGATGGGGTTTTTTAGCAGTTTGTATTTTCCCTGTTTTTCCTTTGGTGGTTTTAAGTTCAAAACCTTAATACCTTTTGTAGAAAAAAATCCACAGTATTATAATAGCAAAAACACCATGTCTTTTCTAATGGAACACCTATTCAGGATATCAGTGGGTTAGATAACCCTTTCATAAAAGCATAACAATAAAGGAGAGTACTGTGCTTGTCATTTTTAGGAACACCTCCCAGATTAATTACAAATAAGGGCAGCTTTGATACTGCATTCCATTTCAGTCACTTCTACCAAATATATAGGGAAGGATGTTGTGCATGCTCATGGTCTGGATTAAATCAAGAAGGTCATCTAGAGACAGATTTAGATCTAAGAAGAACTAGGATTCAGTAAATTCACTTTTGTCTGCCCTGTGATTCAGTAACAGATTTATAAAGAATGTAATTTCTGGGAATGATGCTGCTCAGAAAATAAAGATCTTTGGGGTTTCTTTATCCCACAGAGAGGAGAGCCCCTATTCCTTTTATTAGATAGTATTAAAGAAAAATTGTGTTGCAAATCAAAGTAGATTATTTCTGTTAAAATTATTAATGGGAAAAATATAGTTCCCACAATCTTCTTGCATTCTCTTCTGCTTTCCAAAGAGAGAGACTATCCCACTAACACAACATGATTAATTTATCAGGAAGGAAAAGAGATTTTGAATGTGGCCTTGCATTGCCTTTAACGTGAAATTACATGGAGTCATGGCAGGGTGGAGAGAAGATGGTGAATTAAATAGATTTTCCCCTTGCATTGTCCTGTGGTGATTCTTTCCGGAAACCAAAATTCTCTAAATTCTAGTGTGTTTTACTACAAAATCAAGAACAACATATTCAAATAAAAACAAACCAGAAACAAAATCCAGATCCCAAAATAAGTCAAAAGGGCTCAGATTTCTTTAGTCATCGATGGGAAGAAAACTCAGTATCATAATCTGGTTTGGGATTTTACTCTATATGCGATTTTCCTCTCTTCATTCACCCCCTGCCCCACCTCCATCTCACCCTTCCTTCCACCCCAAATCTCTTTCCAGGATACTTGAAAAACATGAAGAATCAGGCCAGGTGGAAGACAGACTCCTTCTTCATACTCTGCATAAAGAGTTAGCTCTTTGTGTAACTCCTTTGTATATTACAAAATTAACCTTCAGGTGGTGTGCTGCGATATTTCTATAATTCCTTCATGGCACTCAAATTGTCCAGATGGAGCTCTGTAGGAGCCAAGATCTTGGTATCAGCTAGTTTCCTTTTCTTCAAAATACTCCCAGCATTACCTTTTGTACATCTGTGTTAATGTTCCAGGTATGAAATCTAGGTGAAGTTTAATGCTCAAGTCTCTTTTACTATGAGAACTGCTCTTCAGCACTTTGAATTCAGTGTGACATAAGTGTGAATGAAAGAGGTGCTATAAGTAAGACTCTTCTCGAGAATAAGGCCTTTCTGTTAGTATTTAGACCAGGCTTTCTAACCAACCTCTGTAATTATTCTCTAAACACAAATAGATTGCCTTCTAAAATAGCCAAAAACATGTATACCATGATTTTTATCACTTGCTACCCTGTTAAATCAGTCATGCAAATAAGACTGAAGTTCTGCACACAGATCTGCAGGAAGTTTATTGCACAAACTGGATCAGGCTTAGGTGTAGGTTAACCTTAGATGTAGGTTATCTTTTCTTTCTGTTCATCTAGCACATATTCCCACATATGCTACATGAGTACAGGATAAGAAAGCCAAACTTAAAGTGGTAGATATTCTGTCATTTATTTTCTGCCAGAATCAAAACTGTTCAGTCATATGAATACCCAAATTGTTACTGGTTTTGTGCCTCCATAAAGTAATAATACTTTATCTCTGATAGATAATTCATCCTTGAAAGTATTAAAACTAAGGCAAACCTACAGAGTTGGTTTCCAGCAATGGGAATTTATAAGACTTATTTAGGAACTAGGTGATATAAACCTATGTTTTTTGTCATTCAAAGCATATGAGGAGTTACTCCCTGTTGCTCTTTCATACTTAAGCAGCAGTGAATCTATGAACAGTAGTAATATTGAGTATTCAGTCTGGCTTCAATTGCATCTACAACTTTGTCTGCAAGCAAACTCCCTTAAACTTAGTTTTAGATGTGTCAGTATTTGTGCTTTCCCTGTCTAAGAACTGTAGACATCTGCATAACAAAATGCTAACATTCTGTTTCTAGAAATAAAACATCATCAATCTGCTGACATAGTCTTCTGTCACATTTTGCTTGTAATCAGTCTGATAACTCTTCTGAGGAAGACTCCCTCCAATGCAAACAAGGAAATTTCTATACCTCCCAGAGTATACCTTCCACTTCTCTGTGGAAGTCCTAAGTGATAATCACCAGGAAAAGCACAAAGTGCTGGGAATTAATGACAAAGTCTATTACCCTAAACCCTCTGGGACTACTGGAAGTTTCCACAGGTTTCATCAGCCTCTAGATCATGCTTTGGTCGAGCAGGCCTTGGTGTCAAGAAAGATTAATAAAAGTAGAAACTGTACTATCTATACAGGAGCAATTCTTCAGCTATCTATAGCAGTATCCTTGTCTGCTGAGTGTTGATCATCAAGGAGAGGGACATTAGAGTTGTCTTCTTCTTTGGCCAAGCCATAGTAAGAAAATTTTCTGAAGTATACAGAGAAGATCTGCTTCTTAACACCCTTGCACTGTAACTAATATATCTTAATTTGGCAACAAATAGGTTGCTGCTTGCTTCCAGTATATTCATCTGTCAATATCCTCCCAACAGTAGCTCTATCAAGATGATTTTTTTTTTCATGACAAAGGTATATAGAAAAGGAGGAAAAAAAACCCCATGGACAGTGTCAAAAACAAGTCCTACCTTTGCTAAGACTAGATTTGCTGAGGGCAGCAACTCAATAGCAGTAAATCAATAACAACAGAAAACACTGGGTGGGATAAAAGCATGACGCATATCCTGAGAGGAATAATAAAATATCCCAAATTTATATGGTTAATCTTCTCTGTAGGCTTGCTCTGCAAATTTAAGGAAGATTGAATTTCAGATATGCTGTTTCTTGTTTTTTCTGGCAACAATAAACTTCAATTTGGGGAGGGGAGGAGGGAGAAGCTGAGTGGGGAGAGAGAGCCACAGTAAAGTGTCTGCTGTCCATGTAGTCTTGCCAGACTGCTGTCTCAATTGAGAGCTGTGATCAAGATTTATTGGGCTTAAAATATGAAACAGACCTTTCATGTTGGAATTTTAAATATCTTCTTAAGCAGTAGTGAGTACCACCAAATGCTTAAAGGCAACACACCAGAGTTGTTCAATCCCACACAATAGTTTCTTCTCTCTTGTGAATCAACAGAATGTAGGAATCATGTCACATCTTCCCATTCCCAACTGGGGAAAGAGTATGTTGGATGTTATTGTCATCATCTGAAAATCACTTTGGTTTTCTTATATTAGATTTTGTTGCTAGTATTTGAACATGTGCATTGAAGGGGCAGGTTTATCACTGAAGTTAATGATGAAAATTCTTGAATGTGTGCAAGATGTTTGCATCTTGGTAGCACATTTTATTAAGCTTTTAGTTACGTAGTGGCAGCAGGAACAGCTTGGAAAAGATCTACACTGTTTGTTTCATGCCATTTTGCCAGCCTCCTGTTCCTCTGTTATGCCAACAGCTATATTTTACAGGGAAAATAAAGCTGACTGACAGAGAAATAAAACCTGAGCCAAGGTCTTCTCGGTGAACCAGAGAGGTTAGAGAACAAAATGTAAACCTGCCTCCTTGCACTACTTTCATTGTTATAGAAGTATGTTCAGAACTCATATTCTGTTTCAACTCATTCAGGAAGTGTAGCAATGAGAACATATTAGGACCACCAGGCTGTGTAGTATCATATGATCAGGACTGGATCACCTCTCCTATAGGCTGAGAACAGGCTGAGAGAGTTGTGGCTGTTCAGCCTGGAGAAGTGAAGGCTCCAGGGATACCTCATAACAACCTACCAGTACCTGAGGGGGGCCTACAAGAAAGCTCTCCAGAGCATGGAGTGGTAGGATGAGGGACAATGGTTTTGAACCAGAGCAGGGAAGGTTTAGATCAGACATTAGAAAGTTCTTTCCAATGAGGATGGTGAGGCACTGAAACAGGTTACCTAGAGATGTGGTGTCCCCACCTCTGGAGATATTCAAGGCCAGGCTTGACAAGGATCTGAGCAGCCTGGTCTAGTGCAAGATGTCCCTGTTAACTGCAGTGGGATTGGGTTAGACGAGCTTTGAATGTCCCTTCTAAACTCAATGCATTCTATGAATGTTTGTGCTGAGATCTGACTAGGCTGCGGGTCTGGTAGAAGTTAAACTAAGTTTTTTGTACCAGATCTGTACACTTGACTATTGCAGCTGGTTTGCTGGGGGTTTTCCTGGTTTAGTTTGGTATGGTTTGCTTCTTTTGCTGGAGTTCCAATTGGCAATTGGAGCCTGGATGTCTATTGCATTCAAGGACTTTGTTTTCATCAGCTGTCCCAGTAGCACTAGGAATAAAGTAAACACAGGGAACCAAATGCTTCAAGCCATAGGGAAAAATAGACTAGAAATGTTCAGATTTTTCTTTCCTTCACAAAGGATGAAAGAGATTGAGATGTGTAAAAAAGTCCTTTTCTCTGATGACAGGTAGGTATGTAACATCTCATACTCAAGGTTCCTCAACTGAGTTGAATTTCTTCTTTGAGGATGTGCTATTTCAGCTACACTCATGAGCTTTTTACATTCCTTCTAATTGCAAGGTACGTACTTCAGTTCTCTAGTCTAGGAAACTAGACTATCTCTCATTTGATTAGCGGCTATTAGCTTGCTTAAATAGCTTGAGATGTTTTAAGCTGAAGGATGACGGTAATTCTGGAACAAACTAATATTCTGTGAAGGAGCCTTCACTCTGAAATCCACTTGCCACCACTGTTCCAGAGCTCAGATTTTTTAACATTCCAGGCACACTGCAGAGCTCATAACTTCTACAGTCTTTTGACTTGGAGTGGGTTGAAGAGTGATGAAGATTGAATAGGTTCATTCTAATTGTTTATATTAAGCAGTTACACATCTCTTCTAATATGGATATACTTCACTGGGCAGTTAATTTCTGGTTTTGCATTTGCTTTGTTCCTTTATTTTAGATCATTGGGCCAGATTTAGAGCAAAAAACGTTTCTCTTATGAATTGGACAGAAGATTCTCCTTGCAGTATGTACTTCAATTTATTCTGTCATAACTGATATTTATAGTCATAAAATAAAATTATCTGATTTTTCCCAAACGAGCATATGGTTTTATTTATGCCTTATTTTAGGCACTGTTTCTTGCAGGCTACAGAATGCCCTACTTAATAATTATCAAATTTGAAGTGAATAAAGGTACCATGAAAATCCAAAGGCCCTAATAATTCTTCTCTGAATTCCATAAAAATACAAGTTTTCCATGTATAATAAGTGCTGTAGATGTGCTGCATTATTCATGCACCTTATTCTGATATAAAATAAATAATCGGTAAATTACAAGGGAAATAAATGTAAAAATGAGTCCATGTGTGCTTGATTTACTCTCAAATTTGATATGTACAACAAAATAGCTGGTGAGCCAATTATTCATCCAAAATCTTAGGACTAGAATAACGAACATACTTAGGAATCATTGCATTCCCCCATGCAATGACCCTGATCCACTTTTCCTTTCTGTGTAATGCAGGCTGCATGGCACTATAGCTCCACAGTGGTCTGACATTTGCATTGGCAGCAGTAGGATTCCTGGATATAGGAAGAATGACAATGGTCAGTGTGAGAAGAAATGGGTGACAGTCAAGACACTAAACAGATGTAAAATATCTTGTCATTCTTCTGAACAGCTGTCAATCACAGGCTCTTCCTAAACAAGACACCCCTGAGGGCAAGAGCTGGCTACTCTGCTGTTTTGTTATCTTCACATAAACTTCCCAGCATAGTGGGATGGCTTACCTGGGGAAACCAGGCTTCTGCAGCCTTTATCTTATAGACAAATCTAAAAACAAACAAGCATGGAAAGTGGGAACCCCTTTTCCTAGGAAGGCCACTTAGCATTGATGGCCTCACAGGAGAACTAGACACAATGGAATTAGCAACCAATTTGTATCAATTCCCATTAGTGTCAGATCAACCCATGTTATCCTATTAGCTTTCAGTAGTTAGAGAAACACACAGAAGTGTCTGTGTTCTGAAGACCAAGACAAAGCCTTGTTATGCTTTCCCGGCCCCAACCCCCTTCAATGGGATTACAATGGTCCCTGTTGTCTGTCTTTGTCTCAGTACTCCTTGATTGACAATACCCTGGGAGATGTCACTGTCCTTACTCCATGCATTGTAATCGCCTAGTGTACCAAGGATGCTTTAGGAACTTCGTCCCTTCTTTTTTTTCAGGTGTTGTAAACGTCCCTCACTGCTTCACAATGACGACCTCTTGTTGAGCTTACATGTCTGATGCTCTATCAGTCAGCGTCTGAGGGAGATTCAAGAGAAAACTTTAGGTAGTGACATGAATAGAGAGCAAAGAAATAAGGCAACTTTATTATGGACTGTCATCAGAAAGTAGCATGTGTGGAATGTCAATTTAATAATAGAATTGACAGCTTTTCTCTGATTTCTGCAATGCCACAAGTGTTTCTTTGACAGTTTAAAAAATAGGCCCTTTGTGGCAGCCAGTGAGTGACACTACATACATTTGTGAATGCCCTGCATAACTTAGATTCTCCTAAATGCCACTGTCCTGAGACTACTCCCAAGAATCCTTCCACATTGACCAGGGCTAGCAGTGCATGGAATCATGGTGAACCTTAGCAATGCAAGTCTAGTATACAGTAGCCAGGAGGATGTAGCATCGTGAAGAATATGCTGAGTTATCATTCTGTCAGGAGGGAGTTTCCAAGTCAAAGAGGATGCCTGTGTCATGGTAAAAGTTGCTACATATGTGGCCATTAGTTTTCAGTGAAAATTATTTTGCCAATTTTCATTCAGCAAGCAAACAGAGAAATCTTCCAATTGCTCACCACAGAAAAATTCTAGCATCTAGTGAAAAACTGGAGGTCCATATTCACTCTATTTTTCAACCAACAAAGCATGAATTTACATGATTTTTCCCTGATTTTTTTCATCTGGGGAAGAAATTCTGACTACTCTTTTTTTTTTTTATCACAAGTACAGCTGTAATCAAGGCTTATACTCTGGGGAATAATATTGCTCTTTTATACATTGCAAACAGAAGAATAAATGAGATATCTCTTCTTTTTTAATGTGCACTTTTTGATGTTGAATTTGCCATGAATTATCTTAGCAGAGGGTAAGAAATATTCCATAATCTGTTCACAATATTAAAGCCATAAACTTCTAGGTTTTTTTATAACTCTAAAATGGTTAATAGATATCACACCGTTGTTCAGGTGTCAACAGAGTAATTTTTCTTCCTCTGCTGAGGAACAGAATCATCCTAGTAAAGAAAAGATGACTGAGTAGAGTGGATGACAGAATAAAATGAAAACCATAATGGCTGTATTTCTACCAAGGCTAAATATAAAAAAACTCACAACCACCAAGGATTTCCATATGGGAGCAGAAAACATCACAGCCATTATATGTGTATATGTAGGGAGGGAGAGAAATCCTGAGGGAAAGATGATAAAAATACAAAATGCCATTTTTTTATAATAAGTCAGTAGTCACTCTATTGGAGTCTAGACTCAATCTAGTCTAATGGGCTTATAAATGAAGGTGATCATAGAATCTTACAGTACATTATAAGTATGCAAATACATAGATGATCCCTCTTACCCTGTTTTACCTTTTTCCATGGACACGGGCTTTTCAATTAATCGTGGTTTATAAATTTTGAGAACTTACCTGCCTGCAAATCTAAGGAGACAGTCATCCAGCTAGATTTTTCTAGCTTTACTGTAACAGCTTTCTAATACATACTGACAAATAGATGCTAAATATATATAACCAGAAGAAAAAAATTTCCTTGCCAAATGTTGCTTTGGTAAAATTGGTTCTACTTCACAGATGAAAGTGACAGTCATTTATGCTCATGTCAAGAAAAATGCATCAAAGTTGAGATCCCTTATGCCACCAGATGTCAAAGATGAGCAAGCAATTTTTATTTATTCCTTGTGATGTGTCCAGAAAAAACAATAATTGGGCCTTAAAAAGCTTTTATTTTTAATGAAAACTTATTTGTTGTCTACGTCTGCATAATAGCCTTAAGTTTTCCTATTGTGGCTATTTCATGAGGAAACAACTATTCATCTCTAAGGTAGTCTCATTTCTCAGATATACAAATTCTATACAGACTGTTTGGCAACTTTGTAGATTATGAATTGAGCAGTGCAAGAACTTAAGAGGGAAAAATAACAGCTTAAGGATTTTTTCTCTTTTCCAGTAAGAAATAATCTTTCAAGGCTTCTGTGGTGCCACAAATTACTAATAGGTGGTTGCTCTTCCTTCTTACATCAAGGTGTTATGCATTATAAAAGAGAATTCATCCGTTAACTGTCTCTCATGGAGATTAACATGAATGATCTTTTTTCTCTGATTCTTTCATTTATTTTAGGCTAGAATTAGAACATTTATACACTTGTCAAATGTAAAATACATAATTTGTTTCCCTTTTAAACATTCAATATCTTCGAAGTGAAAGCTTAAATCAAGCAAGCCTAGTTTGGAAAAATGGCATAGCATTACAGTTCTGTTACTAGTAGAAGCTGAATCGTGGCCAATTTAAGCAGTATTATATCATTGGAATTAAAGTGGTTTCCTGTCCCCTTGAGAGAAAATCACTACAAAAGAGAGAGAAGAAAAAAAAATATTTTTCTTGTTTGACTTTTCAAATTTATGGGCCTATGCAGTTCACTTGTCACTTCCATTAGACAAAAAAGTATGTTTCTCTGTTTGGATATATAGGCATTCTAATTGGATATTGTCTGTAGTTTGGTCTTTAAGGGCTGCATTACATGAAGTAGTTGTGCCATTTTTAATGAAAAACTCACCCCTACAGTAGCTGCAGGAGAGGTTCTTTCACCGGGGGAAATGAACTCCCTTAAAACAAATTTTGGAAACTGATACAACTGATACTTGTATGATCAACCTAAACCCTTCAATCTACTCCTCCAAATGCCCTCAACTGCCTGAATGAATGCAAATGCTCTCTCCACTCGCCTTTTTAATTTTTTTTTTAAGGAATTGACTTAGTATTTGATCACATTTCTGGGGCTGACAGTACAAAGAAAAGCAGATAGTCTTGCCCTTACTCATGCTGTTGTGGTCACAAACAAAAATAGCTTAATGGACAACTAAGAAAAGATTTCCGAGAGATTTAGTCTGCTAAAGACTGTATCAGAAATGTTCCTCACAAAAGAGTTTGTCTGTATCTAGCCTGGAGACAAAGTTTCAGTCAGCCTGACCTCACAGCTAAGTAAGACTAGCGGTCTCAATCTGACACCTAATTAGTATTTCCCCACCTTACCATTGTACTGTCTACAGTTTGGTATGATCTGCAATTTCGTCTCAGGAGACTCCAAATTGTGCAATGCTGAGGCTAATATGAGTTGAGAGAAGAACCTCAGCTGAGGCCCAAAGGAAAGATTACAGAAACTTAGTCAACACTTAACCACCATTCCAGTCCTCCGTATTTTTGCCCATTAAAGAGAAAAATAGCTAATGAAAGGCTAGAGACTACAGTTTACTGTCATTTGTGATACCTTGAGGAGGCTGAACTCCAAAAGAACAGTGAAAATCTTCCAGGGTATGGCTGTTCCCCCAGTGTCATTTGGCTCTGTGATTAGATTGTTGGGCTCCTAATAACTGCAAATCGGTAATGATAGTATTACAGGCATAGTAAAGAGATTTGTAAATACATTATGGGGTTAAGTGCAGAACATCTCAATTCACAGAATTGATTCCACACACTTTATCTATGGGGAGAAAGAAAATTTTTCAAACTCAAAGTAGTTTTTGTATCCTTTTTCTTTAGGGTTTTCAGGGGGGGTTATTTATTTTAACATTTTCACCTTACTTTAAACTCTCCAAGGAACAATTACAGCTGCTGTTGAAGAGCAAAAATTCTTTTAAAATGCTTACAAGCTGTAGGAGACTGAAATACTAGCAGTTTGTCACTTCATTACATAAATTTTACATATTGAATGAAAGAAAAAATTTAATCCCTTTCAGCTAGAGAAATTTCTGTAATTTAACTCTGTGGACATGTGTAGTGCATGCTTCAGACACAGAGTGATATGAAGGTGATGGAAAGTCATTGGAAAAAAATATGAGAAAAGCTTGACTGAACCAGTACAATAAGCAAAATAGTCCACAAAAAAGATGGCTATTCTAGCCACTGATGAATAAAAAAGGTACTGTCCCTGATTCATACAGACTTAGTGCTTGCTTCTCAACAGCAAATTGCCTGGAGCCAAGCAGTGAATAGTTTATCTTTAAAACTTTTGTTCTTTTCTTCTACCCTCATGGAAACATTTACTGTCTCATTCTGTATTCCCTTTGCCATGAAAAAAGTTATGCTAAATTTCTCCCTTAAATTCTAGGAAACCTGAATTTAGTTTTTTCTAACCTTGCAAAATATACCCTTTGCATACTGATCCTGCCATTACATTCCTCATACCCTCCTTCTCCTCTCCTATATGCTCTACCTTAGAAGGTAGTGATATAGAATGATGATAGCTAATGATACAGAAAAATTCAGTTTGGAAAAGTTCTGGAGCCCTCAACACAGGAAGTACATTGAACTATTGGAGCGGGTCCAGAGGAGGGCCACGAAGATGGTCAAAGGGCTGGAGCAACTGCCCTATGAAGACAGGCTGAAGGAGTTGGGGTTGTTCAGCCTGGAGAAGAGAAGGCTCAGGAGGGACCTCATAGTAACTTATCAGTACCTGAGGGGCTCCTACAGAAAGGCAGGGGAAGGAATTTTTAATATGATATTGGATGGGAGGACTAGAAACAACAGATGTAAATTGGAGGGGGGTAGATTTAGATTTGACATAAGAAAGAAATTCTTTACAGTGAGGGTGGTGAGGCACTGGAACAGGTTGCCCAGAGAGGTTGTGGATGCCCCCTCTCTGGAGGTGTTCAAGACTAGGCTGGACAAGGCACTGGGCAGCCTGATCTAGTGGGAGGTGTCCCTGCCTATGGCAGGGGGGTTGGAACTCTATGATCTTTGAGGTCCCTTCCAACCCAAACTATTCTATGAGTCTATGATTCTATGATCTTTAAGGTCAGGTTGAACCTAACACTGTCAAGTCCAGTACTAAACCATGTCCATAAGCACCACAGCTACTCATCTTTTAAATACCTCCAAGAATGGTGACTTCCAGGAATAGGCAGTCTGTCCCAGTGCTTGACAACCCTATCAGCCAAGGCATTTTTTCCCAACATTCAATCTAAACCTCCTCTGGCATTACTTGAGGTAATTTCATCTTTACATATTGCTTTTCACTTGAGAGACAAATCCAACCTCCATGAGTTATACAGAATGATAAGGCCTCCCCTCTCAGCCTTATTTCTTACTGGCTAAACAACTCCAGTTTCCTCAGCCTCTCCTGATAAGACTTGTGCTCTAGATGCCTCATCAGCTTTGTTGCTCTTCTTTGGACATTCTTCAACACCTCATAGTATTTCTTGCAGTGGGAGACACAAAATTGGACACAGTATATGAGGTCCAGCCTCATCAGTGCTCAATATAAGTGGAAAATCACTACACAATTACTCATACAGGCCAGGATACTATTGAGCTTCTTGGCCATCCAGGCACAGCACACTAGGCTCATATTCAGCCAGCTGTAAACCAACACCTTCATGTCCTCTTCTGCCAGGGTAAGATAATTTCTAACAATATAGGTCAGGTTTGAAAATTTCTAGTAGATATGATATAATGACAATTAAAGGTCCATCATTCTTGTCAGGTCACTAAATTCTGTTGGCTTGATTTGTCATACAAGGTCTATGAGAGAAGAGCAGCCCAGGGGTCACAACACACTAACTCCACCACAGCAAATGGCTTGAGTAAAGTGTATCAGCTCTTACAGAGAAGTTGCTCAGACTCATAATTGTGCTCCAATAATATGCTCCCACTCAATTCCCCCATACTGTTCATATCCCTCAGGCAAGAGTATTTTAGCATTTACACACTCATAGTCACAATTGTCAGCCAGTAGTCACTACATGCACGGCTTCTACTGTCTTCAGCCTGGGACTGACAGTGGGGCTCACATTTTCATGTATTAAGGTATTTTTGTTTGGTTTGTGTTACTCTTTGCAGAGTTCTCAGCTATTTTTCCCCTCTGCAACTGATGCTCCAGGTACTAGATTACACTGGCAGCACTTATAACTACACTGGAATGCAACAACTCACTTGGTATGAGGAAGGCCAAGCCTTGGTGCAGCCCTTGCCAGAGGATTACTGCAGAACCCTGTGCCTCCTCCATAGGGCTTCCCTGCACCAGGAGCAGCTGGTGAACAGATCATGGAAGAGACCAATCAGCATAACATATGAGATTACAGAGAGAGTCTGCTTTGCTGCACCACAAATGCCAGAATGACCCTGGGAGCAATGAGGGTATGGAGGAGGATATACTGAAGGCGGTGCTAGGTGAGGACTTCTCCAGCAGAACACATATGATCCAACAGACTTTTTCTTGCTGCAAATCCTTTAGGCAAAAGTGCTTGACATCTCTGAAAATTAAATCCTGAGCATTGCTATACATACCAGCCTCTCCCTTGTTCTGAATGCTAATTCTTCTGGAGTCACCACAGTAAGCTATTTTACCAAAGAGATGAGTTTCTATATTAAGTCACTTATGTACAAACTCTTTCTGTGTCGGATATGACACATTATTGCTGCATTAAACATATTTGCCCGCCTCTTACATAAGACCCTTGTATTTGTAATGAGTGCCTTGTAAGTCTTGACATGTTTGCCCCCAGAACATCCTCATGAAGCAAAGAATGCTGTCAACCTTAAATTGGCTGGGGATGATATGAAGGTTACAGAGTCAAAACAGGGTGCCAAAGTTAGTCATTGGGAAGTCTGTTGCTCCTTGAAGGTCATCTCCCCTCCTTCCCTCAGTATGGCACTGGGATTCATCTCACCTGCTGATGAGTGCAAGTGGTTCTGCTCTCTAAATCAGTATAAACTTCTTTTTGCTAGCTGATTAATATTCCATAAATGCAGAGGGTTCAAAAAATAGCCAGGTTGAGGGCAAGAGAAGTGGTGGTGCCTTGAAGCAAAAAAAAAAAAAAAAGGCATGAGATAGGGCTATTTCTATTACAAAAAGAGGTTCTTTACTTAGTAAGAGATAATTATTTTCTGAAGCTGACCTTTTCTTAGTAATAATGCCACTTGTTGAAAAGCTAGAAGAAAGCATCCATGTTGAAAAACTTCACCTTAAGTGCCTTAACTCAGGTTACAGCAGGGTACTGCACCAATAGGATCCGCCTTCCTCCCTATTCTTCCTTGTTACCCTGAATTCCATGAAAGAAGACCACAGGAAGAGAGAATTTTATTGACTTGATTATAGTGCCATTAAATACACATGGGGTCACAAACGTGGTCTGTTTCTTCTACAGTTATGAATCATCAAGTGTTACAGTAGAAAATATTCATGTATCACGTAAGGCTGCTATGAAAAGCAGGAAAGAATGTGATTGTGCAATTAAGGCCTGAGTATTAAAGCACTTGAGATGAAGATCTAAGCTAAAATTACATGTAAGATATTGATTTATCTATTTCCTGGCTCTAAATCTTTGACCAGATAGTTAATGCAGATAGTTGCATTAACATGGGGTGGGTGGATATTTCTCCTGTGAAATAGCAACCAGTGAGTTGTTCCAAATAATTCAGTAATTACTACACCATTAACCAGATACTGTTTAATTTGTTAACTTCAGTCTTAGCTTTACCTGGGGGTAAGATTATGTTTTAATCTAATCAAATTTTCATTAAAAATGGACATTTAAAAATAATAAATGTTAAGCTTTTGTGTAAGTTTAAAGCTATTTATAGAGTTTCACCTTTGGGTGTGATGCCTCTGTTTTGGGAAGGAGTCTGTTTTGTGTGCAGCTGTTTGGAAATAAACACATCCAGATGTTGTCTTTAGTAACAATCTGATATTTCTGCTATGAGAGGCTTCTTTCTTATATAAAGTAAAATATTGTCTGAAGTAGATTTTTTCTTAGTAATATTGCCATTCTTTAAGAAGCAGATCAAAAATATTTAAGTGATTTTAAATGAATCTCACATTTACCTAAAGAAAAACTTCAGTTCAGGCATCTGTAGGAAAAGGCTATTATAATTCAAGTTTCTATAAACATGCTGTGATGACAGGATTTTTAATAGTGCACCTGAAGGAAAAAGATAGTGTACAAATGCAGTGCACCTGCTGGCTTGGGTGTTTACATGATCAGCTAAGCAGGAGCTCTTAATACTTCCCAGCAGATCTCTGCCAGTGGGCCTGCTATAAATCCCTCTACAGCTAGACAAGTTGGCCTTTATTTTTTCATATTGCTCTGGGCATCTCACATGACATTCCCAAATAAGGAATTGTACTACAAGCCTGCTCTGATCGCTAGTAATGACTTAACTGCAGAGGAATTATAACAGTATGAATAACAGTGGTTTGCACTGTGAATGCCTAAGCTACTCCAAAAATGCCAGAGCAACAAGTCTGATGTGCTTCTCGCTCATGGCTTTGAAATGGAAGAGAAAGTCGGGGCACTTTACAACTGCTGCTAATCCGTAAACACTGATTGTTCATTCAACAGCAGGAAGCTAAAACAAATAAAAAGCAAATAGGAGTATTCGCTGTTACTGGGTATTATGGAAGCAAAGTTATGCAAACTGTTAAATTAAAAATATCAGAAGGGAAATAAAATTTTCACTTGTTTAAAGAGGATACTCTGAATGAACATTTTATCAGCAAGAAGTTACGCTCTGTGTGTGTCTTATTAAACAGCACTAGATTTCTGACTCCTAGTGAGAAATGTTTGCATATGAATTAGGCAGCAAACTCCCTGGGGACAGCCTTCTTAATTGTTTAGCCTTACAGCTTGTTTAAACTGGCTTGTAAGTTTGGGCTGTACTTGTAAACTGTTGATGGAAAGAGTATATCCAGAACATCTATCAAATAGGTATCTAACAAAGCATACCAATAAAAACAGTGTAAGTTTGAAATATTTGAAAAGGCAAAGATCAGATTAAAAAAAAAAATTATACGCAGGTATATTCAGCAGGTCCATGGGATCATATATCGAGAGGGAAGGTACTTAAAAACTGTCACTGACTCTCAGCGCTTGTTAATAAAAGCTGCAAATTTGCTAATGTGTATAGAGGAGACATGCGAGGAGGGGAAAGTCAGACGAAAAAGCAAGTTTCAAATCAAGTTCGAGGAAGTAAGGAAAGCCTGGGCTTAAGCTCAGCAATTCACAACCAATTTCAGCCACTCTCCAGGCATGATTTAAGCAAATTCTTTGGAAGGATTTCACCTCGCAATTGCCACTGTGCCGCTAATGAGTAAAGCAGTTCTCCTCGTAGGTGTGGCCAGCTGTGCCTGGCAGCAGCAGAGAATGAGAGGCTGGTGCCTAGAAAGGCTGTTCAATAATATGTACTGTGGTTGTTGGAAAGACTCTGTGCAGGAGTATAAAGGCATTTGAATCTGCTTGTGGCAGTCCTTGTTCTGAGCTTCCCGCTGGGTGGGAATTGTTATGGGTTTTGCTGAGCTCTAACTCTGAGGATGTTCCTCTGAAACATAGTGTTGAGGGACATTGCCTGACCCAGCCACCCCTGGTGTGCTTGGGTGGGGAGCCCTGGGCCTGGGGTGCAGAGTTTGTCACTGCAAGCGCTGTTGCATCCAGATGAAAGCTTCAGCACTGCTCCTTCTGTAGCTAGCTTGTGATGGTAGGACACACTGAATAGCACAGGCAGGATGGTGCCTACCCTGGCCACAGACAGCTTTGGTATTCGAAGCTACAGTGAGAGACCAAAAGAATTCCTCCTTCCACTCTATAAAACCTGCATTCCTTCCTTTGGGCAAAGCAGGGTGGATTTCTCCTTGTCTGAATTCTCTGAATCAGTAGTGCAATTTGCCAAAAAGTCTGCCTCCCTGGAAAAGAGCACTTACCACTAATTGTTTTGCCTGAGAATCACTCTCTGGAGTTGTCAACCAAAGCTGCCTTCTGGCAGCTGCCCAGGTTGCCATAGTTCTAGACAAAATTAAAATGTTATTCAGTGAGGCATCTGCATCAAAGGAAGAGGCGATGGAAATATCAGTCAGCAAAACTTGTGATGTTTTGCCTAGGAGGAGCTGCGCCTCAGTGCTTAGCACCATTGCAAGAATGGTGCTTGCAAAGAGGACAAAACTATGAGTCTTGGCTCTGGATTCATAATTCCATATAAGGAAGAATTCCATTTTTCAGATTTCATTTTCCTCAATACTCAGGCAGCAGCTTCTGCTTTAACATTCAAGATAAAGTGAATGGTCTTGGGGTAGACTCACTATTTTCCCATCTACTTGGCTACCTGACACAAGGGAACATATGGGAAGAAGGATCAGTGCTTCATATCCTATGCATGAACATTTAAAAAATGCTTATTTTGAGATCTTACCAAATCCACTAAAACAAAGTTTACTGTTATGAAATAAGTAATCTTGCAAATCTGGGACACTGCCTTCCCTGGGGTGACAGAGTACCCCAGTGTTCCTATGTAATGTAAAAATGCCTTGAGAATCAGATGTTCTTCCAGCCTTAAATAGGAAAAGACTTTATCCTTCATGGTCCTTTTTCTGAGTTAACAGAAGTGTGCATTCTTGCTCTTTCTTTGGTTTGAGAGGAAGATGGCCTTTTTCTACTACCCCTGTGTTTTTGATGCTGTAGTGTGAAGCCCCATTCACAAAGCTCTTGTGAGCTAAGAGGGGAAAGAGGATGTAGGAAATGGAATAACTGAAAAAAAAAAAAAGGGGGCTAAAATGGAGAAAACACTGGAATGTCTGTGTAACCTCCAGAACAGCACCATAGGAAAACTCTTGCTTACTGGTGGCAGAGGAGAGCCTCACAAGTATGAAGAGATATCCTATCTTATGTCTATGTGGCTTTAAGCGTATATATTTACCTATATAAGTAAATCTTGATTTTACCATGGGACATCCCTAAATTTACTTTTGCCCAGTAAGGTGCATGAGACCCTAATTAACTGAATATTTGGTTTGATAGTGACATTCAAATACAGTATGAAATACTCTATCTGTGCTCATGATACAGTGTATGCATCAATAAACCAGCAAACCTTTTGTAAGCACTTAGTAATGGGGTTTTCTAATGCATGAAAATTCCATATACATACAGCTTAGGCCTTGATTTCAGAAATCACTGCTACCTGGGAATGTAGGCTTTCTATAAATTCCTAATTAATTGCTAACAATTTAAGAAAAAAATTGCCACAATATGTTCAAATATTTATTAGTTTGATAATTTTTAGTGTAAGTAAAGAAAATGACTGGAAAAAATGGCTAAAATAATGGAAATACTTTCAACATTAAAAAGCCATTTAGAAAGCAGAAGCAAAAGTTGAATTTAAATTAAAAAGTCATTTTTTAACCACAGAAGAAGGTCTGCTGACACTCCTATTTTCCTCTATGGTGATCCAGTTTCTAGTGGCTCACATGCAATGCAGTTTTGCAAGTGTTTTCACTTTTAGAAAAAATGCTGAGTGATGTAGTGTAGGTTGACTTGTGATACAACCACTCATAATCATATACTAGAAGTACTGGCTGACTTCACCTCAGACTCCAATTCAAGATTTTCCTATATATGGCTACATTTCTGAGGTTTTTGTTAGGTAGGCTTGGTGGTGTTAGTCACCTGCTTAATACTTTGGATTAAGGAATTCTAGGCACCATTGATAAAATTACAAAGGTTACCTTTTAGGAGGATAAGAAAGATAATAAAGAGCTCCTGGTGATGTCAAGAAAAGTAGACTTTGTATTTAGTTGGACAAATGGTCTACTGTGTATCAGAGCAGGGTCCAGATGTGTCCCTGATATGCCCTGTGGCAGGGGTGTCCTCAAGTGGCAGTCCTGAGTGCTGTTGAAAATCTTTGGGCATGATTCTAGACTTTCTGCTTATTTTTCTGCATTTAACTTTGAGGTGAGCTCAGATCACTCAGGGTCTTGACCAAGTGGGTTATTAATAACTTCAATGCTAGTACTCTCTATCTCTGAGCAACCTGTGTTCATTCAACTTTGTTGGCTTTAATCAGTGTCTAGGTATGTGCAGAACAGAAAGAAAACATGAAGACCAGGGTGTGAAGGAGTAGGCATTGTTGGTTCTTTTGTGTTTTTGAAAAATTCAGGTTTGATGACTTCTTGATTCTTAGATCTTAGTTATGCCATCTCCCAGAAACAAAGTAATTAACAATTGACCTTGCTCCTCAAAAGTCTATTTTTACTACAGCTTCAGCCCTGGGCTGAACTCCCTCTTCTGCTGAGACTATTATTTGAATCATGTGGAGGTAACTCAGAATTTTTGACTACAGGACAGACATGACAGTGATTACAATGATATATATGCAGTTGAATGTCTGCATGAGTAGGCAAGCTTTCTAGCATACAGTTCCGTGTCCAAGACAGCTCCATAGTGGATTTGAAAGCTATTAAGATTATGTGATATAAATATGTTTGATCATATCTAGTTATATAAAAAAGCCAAATTTAAAACCTTGTAATTGTACTGTCCTTTCAGTTTCTTTTTGCACAATGCTTTCACTAATGTGATAAGCATTTCTATCTATCTCTAGAATTTTACTGATTGTATTCTCTTAACAACAACCATCGTGTGGAGTGCAGTCACAGACAATTTGCATTTGATTTTTTCAATGTGCATTCTTCAAAGTCCCAGGATGATAGTGGGATGCAAATCCTTGTTAGGCTATTGGCTTTATCATCCAGCCCATGATTCACAGGAATATGTTGTAATGACCTCTTGCACCAGCAACTAATTTTTTTTAAAGATGAAAGTTACTTCTTCTCCTGGCACAGATATCAGAATCTGCTGCCTTCAAAGAATGATATGGCATTAATAGTACAAGCTGCCCAACACTTCTAAAGGAGTAAAAACAGCAAGACTTTTTTTTTTCCAAGTGTATATGCTTGAAACAGCCAGCTGTTTCTTTTTTTTTTTTTTTTTAAATCTTGTGCTTCAGAGACTGAACTGTTTCCTCCTGCTACTCAGACACAGCACATGTTAGCAATAAGTGAATCATATTTAAGATGGAGAAGAAAAACAACTCTGACCAGAAGATTGACCCAACTCCACAATCAAAATTAATCTATAAAACTTGGATTAATGGAAACAAACTTTCACAACTATGCTGGCTGCTCTGAGGACAGAGCTGCACAGGTTCTGATTCCAGACTAGAGTGTGTAGCTCAAATGATTACCTAGATGAAGAAGTACAGTCCTTGCTGCCATTATCATTCATGTAATGTATCTTTTTGTTTGTTTATTTTTCAGTTTTTTTCTTTCTGAGCTGTGCCGCTAAGGTTTCTTGTCCTGGTTGCTCTTGATAACTCCCTGCTCCAGAGCACCACTTTGCTTGTGTCTAAGCTTTTTTTAATTTTTAGTCAAAACCTATTGGTGAGCTGCTTAAGTTCGTTGTGTGATGTCCCTCAGCTTAAATGCATCTAAAACATTAGCTTCCCTAGTGTTTTTTACTTCATAAGGACAGATAGCAAGAATTTCATCTAATTACACCTAGTGAATCATTCTCTTCTACAGATTTTGAGTCTGATGTTAGTGGCCTGAGAAATTTACACCCATCTTTTGGTTTAGGCAGAATTTATTCATGGTTCAGGTTTCTCCTCCCCTGTTTTGAGCTCTGTTTTGTAATTTTCTTTGGGAACTGCAGCCTAATGTATCACATTTGTCTTTTCACATTGATACATAGCTATAGATTGAATATCCTATAGGGCAACTGCATCTTCCTTCTTATCAGTCTATTTTGATTCATGAATCTTCATTGATATAATTTATTCAGTATAGTGTTGCATTTTTATGCCACCAGCTATTATTAAATATTTATCAAATGCATTTGTGGAGTTTCACTTGTACTTAACTCGGTACCAGTAGTTTCCTAAGCAGTGCATGGCATTCTTTTCTGCCTTATCCAGTTCTCAAACTACTTTACAATTCTTCTACTAATTCTTTACCTTACTGTTTTAATAAATGGTAGGAATAATGAATATATTTTGTTTGTATTAGATTAGATCAAATGTACTAAGCATTTTCTGGATTAAAGAAAATCCTTTGCTGGGAGAACTGCTATCTTAATTTAAAAAGTGTCCTTCTAGGCTATCTTCAGTGAATGCACACTGCATTTTTCTTCTTGTTTATGTCTGTTTTTAATTAAGTCCTCTAAAACCTGTTCATAGTTCTGAAAACAGGTTAATGTGTATTTCTTCTCTCCTTATGTTCAGGTGTCATGGGTCATGCCTATTTGTCAGCCACCTTAGTTTAATTTAATATCTTTTAAAGGAAAAAAAACCCAATGAAAAGCCCCAAAACCTCTAACCCTTTTTATAGAATATGTGGTCTCAAGCGGAAAATCTGTCAGCATTCTGGGAAAGAAAATTCTTCTGATTTCAAAGCATCGGGTGTAAATTTTTGTCACTGTGCTTCTCTGTGACATGTAATAACAACTCACATCTTTGGCTACTTATCCTCCATTCTGCATTCAAAATTTCTTCTTGGAAATGGATGCAGAATATTAATCTGCAGAATTTGAGCGGGTTAGTTTTCTCTAAAATTCACCCCTTCTACACGATAAACTTCTTTTCTTTTTATATTGGTTGGTTTGTTTGTTTTTTCTCCAGAGAATGCCCACTAAAACATATGTTATTTCTACTGATTTTCTTTGTAAGTTCTGTCTTCGCACATTGCAATGCTGTTCCTGTGCTTGATGACTGATAACATGAAGGTCTCCCTAGTAATATGTCCCTTTACCAATCTCTGTAACTGTGTTGTTATTTCTACTGCCTTAATACTTTTCTGGGTTTGGAGGTAAATAGGTATGATTATGTATTATCTGCATATGAACATGTGGCAATATCACTGATACCTTGCCTCAGGCTGTTCTGTCTCTGTCTTGGGTAAATTCCAGTTCAGTTTTCTGAATTTTCTGTCCAGGTGAATTATGTAGCTTTCTGGATTTCAAATCGCAGATCTCTTCTGTTATAAACTTGTGATAGCTCTATTCAGGAACATTTTTGTGGTCTGTTTTTCTCTAAGGTCCATGCTACCTTTTAAAGTTGTATCTAAAATAACATTGTCTTAACCAGAAAGTTTGTTGCCTTAGCAATTGTTTAAAGATAACTTTGTTACATTCAAGTGTTTCTGAGCATTTTGTTATGTGAGTATGAAAGGACAGTGGAACAGGCTGCTCAGAGAGGTTGTGGAAATTCCTTCCCAGTAGACATTCAAAACCTGCCTGGATGCCTTCCTCTGTGACCTGGTCTACGTGTTCCTGCTCCAGCAGTGGGATTGGACTAGATAGAAGATGATCTCTTGAGGTCTCTTCCAGTCCCTGGCATTCTGTGATACTGTGTTTACTTGTATCTACTTTTCACCCTACATGAAGGAAGCTAGTATGTGTCAATGACAGAATTTAGTTATTGTCCCTGAAGTTCATTGTCAATTACGGGGAAAGTTTGTAAAAAGCCTTACTTATGTTGTCTAGTGTGTTTTTGACCTAGTATAAAGGTTCCATACTCTTTGGATTTCTTGTTACTGGAATGCCTCATTGACGCAAAATAAAAAGGTCTCTTCCGTTCTGTATCTGCAGAATTGGTTAGCTGATCCTCAGGAGAGAATTAAGGAAATCTTTCTTCAAAGAATCGTATTTTTTTTAACTTATATAATTATCAGAACTCTTCTTTACAATATCTCTATTTCTTAAGTGTGATGTTAAAAACTACATATTCCAGCACAGGCTTTCTGAACTCGTAAAACAATAGATTACAGTAAGAGACTACTAGGCTTCCTGTTTAAATATCACAGAGCTTGGTTGGTTGTTTTGGTTTGGTTTTGGGAATGTTTTGTTTTGTT
The DNA here is from genome assembly GCA_013400935.1 of Turnix velox. Lineage (NCBI taxonomy): Eukaryota > Metazoa > Chordata > Aves > Charadriiformes > Turnicidae > Turnix > Turnix velox. Next base: position 55,176 of record VZTY01026070.1, on the reverse strand, counting down.
CTATTAGGTAATCTGCTCTAGTCCCAGGTCATCTTCATCAAAGTTGCTTCCTGGACATCTTGTTTTGTGCACTTGTATATTCTTGTCCAAACATAGACCCCTAAGCTTTTTATTTAAAGGAATTTTTTGCTCTTTTCATTTTACAGACTGCAGCTTAGTGTTACTTATGCCTCTTGGCATTTGAAGTTCTTCCCAGGGTGGTCTTATTTTCAAACCAATGATATTGTTTCTTCTCACTCTAGTTTCTCAAGAAAACTCTTGTCAGTACCAAATACAAAAAAGTTCACTGTAAAACCCTCCCCTTTCCATTCCATTTGGAACACAAATCACTAAAAACTCCTTTATGTTTGGGAGTTTGTTTTTTTGTCTGTTTTTTTTTTTTTTTAAGTGAATTTAATATACAATTCTTATCCTGCCATGCAGCCCACCTTTCTAATACGAACATGTCTCAGAACACCATTGTGTCTTACTAATATTGAGATACCAAGTTCACTCCTCTGTTAGTATAAGGCTTGTTACTCTGCTTGAGAAGAAAATTAGGTGGTGTTGATACAGTCTGTTCTGCACCAATTCAAGAAGCACCAGCAGAGAGGTTGCTAATGAGCTCAGAACCCAGGAGGACCTCAGATGAAGCCATTGCTCCTCTGCTGAACGCAGCCTAATTTACAGCCTCTCTGCTCTGGTGGAGTGGTGAAATTGTATGCTTTTAAAGTTAATGGCAAAGCAAAACAGTTTACCCTTTAGCACTCAATTCTGATGCACATGAAGAAAACATTCTATAGAGAATATTTTAATTCTGGTTTTGAAAAACAAGTTAATATTCTATGACCCTCTTTCTCTTTAGAATTCACTTTAGCTTACTGGTGTCCTTGGATCTTTAGTAAATCCACGGAAAGGAAAAACTCAAGATCCTTTTACAGAAGTGCTGTTTGTCTTTGGTTAGGATCAAAGGCCCTCACTGTAAGCAGTCATGGCAAACACATCTTTGTGCACTGCTCCGTAACTGTGAATCTGGCACTTCCAATGCTTCATAGCAGCACTTGTTGAAGTAGTGCTAATGAGAGAATTAAATCCATGTGATTAGAAGCAAAGTACGAATGATGTAATAAAACGCTGGTGAGCATCTGATGATCTGGAGGTGGGGGTGGGCTAGGGAAGGAAACAGTCGCATCTTGTGCTCTGGATGGGAGACTTGCCACCATCTCCAGCTCCCCTACCTCTCCTTTCCTTTTCTGCTCTTACATGTGCTCAGCATCAAGTTTTCTCTCCATCTGTGAAACATTCACAGACTTAAGGAGTGCGGAAGATGTCGGGGTGCCCTGTGCTTTGGTTAGCGTTGTGCCTTCTGCCTTTGTCATCTTGTCTCACTCGGTGCCTCTGTCTACGTATGATGACCCTGACCAAGGGAATCTTTTCTCCTGACCCCTGAATGAAGTGTCAATAATGAATGAAATCAAGTCTTATTGCTGGCTGGACTTTTTGTTAAAGTTGCATTTTGTCTACTGGATTTCTGTTGCTTTATGGAGAGAACTGGATTTCTGCAGTCACTTACATTGGTGTGTTCTCTAAAACTACATGCAATCTGTAGCCTTTCTGATATGACTGGTATGACAATCTAGTGGAGGATTCAGCAACTTTGGGAAATAACAAGAGAGAGAACCCAGACCAGACAAAATCTTCTTCTGCAAAAAGTAACTTTCCTCTTTCTTGTTTCCTCCACCTGAGAAGCAGGAGAATAGACTGAGAAAATGTAGTGCAGACTAGTTCTCAGTTGAACTTAGCGCAGTCATTAAACCTGGGTGAAAGTTCTTAATTGTTAATACGCCATCACGTACAAAGTTTCCTATTAGCTAAGCTCACATGAATCTACAGCAGACCTCTGAAGAAGGCTGCCTGTGGTGTGCGTTGATCATGGAAGCTTGACAGGTCCCAAGTTATTTTACTTGCTTAACTGCTCGCTAACAGTTGGGGTAGCTGTTTTCTGTACTACATATAGCAAAAGACAACTTGTTTACTTCATGCCTCTTCTCCAGATGAATACTGTGCTCGTTGTGCTTCTATAAATAAAAAGTTGCCACTTAAACATTCTCACAAGCAATGGCACTGGGCATTATTACCCTAGACTGTCCATTTACATGAATTACCAACCTATGAAATACATTTTTCTGAATATTTTTTCTCAAGGCTGATATTTTGAATAATTTCTCTAAAGATAATTTTCCTTCAGTAGAATGCAAAATAAGTGAATACCATTGAATAGCACTACAAAGCCAGAAAACTTTGATTCATTTTAATTAATGGCTGGTGCCTAACCAATATGTAGTTCCCAGGAGACTGATTCTTTTTCCTTTGCACAGTGGTTGTGAAAGAAAAGGAAAATATATTGAGTGACAAAGAGTTTGTAATAATTAAAAGAGGATGAACAAAGCACCAGTTCTAGGAAATAAGGGCAGAGGCTCTTTTTTTTTTTTTTTTTTTTTTTTTTTTTTTTTTTATTNTTTTTTTTTTTTTCTTTTTCATTACTCATTCTTTTTATTTTTAACTCAAATTGGGGATTGGCTTTTTCTGTACAAAATCTGGTATTGTGGCCTGGCTTCTTTTGTTGTTGCAATATGGATAAATGTGAAAGCATACAAATGAGATTTCTCAGTAAAAATATTTAGTATTCCAGTGTTCCAGTTACAAAGTGTGAACAATACTGATGGATGATTTTCAGTTGGGTCGCAGATTTAAACATTTTTTTTGTAATTGTCACCCTTTGGATGCACTGAGTACTGTAAAATTACTTTCTATAAAATGAAACTGAAATGAAGTTGGAATAAAAATGAAATTGGAGTCTAAATATTAATTACAATGCTGGAATGCTGTTGCAGACTGAATTTCCTTAAAAATTTATTGTGTTTATAGCTGCAGATATTACACATTCAGAAGTATTAGATTCAAAAAGCAGCAATTCAGCAAGAGGCTTTTCTGGTTTTCAATGATCCAGACTTTGTTACCTTTACTTATGTTAACTCTTGTGCTCTTTAGCTCTTAATAGGTCAGTTAATAAGTGGAAGTTGTTCCCACCCATGATTTAAACTTGAAGGTGAGAAACGAACGAGGCTCTAGTTGACTTCTCCTGCCACCTCGTGGACAACAGTATTAAATAGAGGAGGAAAAGCTCTAGTCATAAAAACTGTGAAAATACAGTGTTTATGCGTATCAGCCATTGACTTGTGAAATTATCTTAGCCACTCAGCTAGCAACTTTTCAGCCTGTACTAAAAAGTAGGATGCTATAAATTTCTTCCCCAGGAAGCTTCTCTCAAACTCCAGAATGAAATAACAGAAAGTTGAATGAAATACTTTTACTCCCTTGAAAATAAAAACCCTCCGCGTAACTCTCTTGAGTCCTAAGCATCAAATTATCTAGCTGAAAGAGTGTTGGTACTGGGTTAAAAGAGCAGTAATACAGATCTTGAATAGCCTTTGTACTAAAAATCTTTAACTTGTGGATGCTTGGATTTTGAAATGCATCATGGACCATCCTTGTCCTAGCATTAGATATAGCTGTTTTTCATGGCTAGGTTTTGTGGTAAATTGACCTGAAGTAAACCAAAAATGCTGCAGAGGAGTAAATTGCAGTGTGGATTTAATGGCAGTCATTACAGACCTAGTCTTGCAGTTTATGGCACTCCCATGCACTTAAATACAGATATACTTTCTGTTCTAAATCTGACCACCATGTTTGAATGCTAGTTCCTGAAGCAGGAAGTTTGTAGTACTCTGTCAGTTGTAAAAAGCAACTTGATTTTCTTCTGAGTTGCTATAAACGTTTCTGCTGACATTATTTGCAACTGGCATCACCAGAAATGCTCTATGTTTTGAAGTCACAGCAATAAATAAGGAAGTACTACACTACATTCCTTCTGAGTGCGTTGATGTTATTGTTCTTTTGAATCTACTGTAAGCAGTTAATCTCCATGGATTACTGTATATATTCTAAAAACTAAAATTGCTCAGCATTTTTACAATGGTTTAGTTTAATTAAAATTTTGTGCTATTGCATTCTGGAAAGAAAACTTACTAGTTCATTCCTCACAAATTATTTTTATATTTATCAGTATGTTGACATGTAGTTTAAGAATCATATTTTCTAGTACTTTCTTTCCCCCAGCGGATATCTTATTTTCTACAAGATTTCCCCAGTATGGATATTCTCCATTTTGATTTATTATGGCATTGCCTTGTGTGAAAGACTCAATTAAAAGAAACATTGAGATGGAATAACTCAACAGCACCAATAAATTCATGTTTTATCTCCTGAATAACTCAGGCCATATAACAACTTTTCTTGTATTTCTCTCATCATGCTTGTAATTTATATTTGAACTGTACCTCAGAGAAAACCATCTAGATGTGAGTATGTAGCTTTCCTTGGTCCAATGATTGATTTGCTTTACTTCTGAATTACTGATAGAGAGGTTAACCCACTTTTAGGCCAGTGTATCCTGCTGATGTGGAAATGGAATGTTTGAAACTCAGGTAAAAAGAAATAGTAGATTTACTTCATGAAATTGCTGCTCTTGGAGAAATTACTATGTCAACTCAGATTAAACGTAGTGAAAGTGCCACAGTGAAACATTACAACTCTTATTCTTGAAGATTTTTAGACAGGTAGAGCAAAGCTGGGTCCAGTTTTGAATTAACCTGAACTTTTTATTTCTCTTTCAATACGCAGAGGTGGAAAATAATCTGTTTTTTGTCAATTCCTCTTCAGGGATGGGAATTCACATTTTTTCCAGTTTTTGTAGCATGCAATAGTTGTACATATGAAACAACATTCACCTGTATGATCAGCCTGCTGGGAGGTATCATGCATTTTCAGAAACACTACTTTAGGAAACATTCTACTACCTATGCCTCCATGGCTTGGTTAACAAACCTTGATGTTCAAGGACTCCCTTAAAAGAGAGAGCTTGGCCCATAGTTTTATAGCTTGTGCAATGAAAATACACTCAGTGAAATGTGTGAGGAGATGTGCTAAACAGAAACTACACTCCTTATAAAGCACTTCTAAAAGAAAAACTACTTGGAAGTATAAAATCAAAGTTTTGCACCTGTTTTTCTCATAATGAGACAGAAATGGGTAGTGTAGCATTAAAAAGGTATATAAAAACTACTAGCTGTCACAAAATCTGAAAGGAGTCTGGTTAGGATGAAAATCGTTCTTTGATATTGATTTCTGGCTTCATGGTTCAGTATCAGAATCTTCCTATTTGTTACGAGAAAGCTGAAATTCAGCATTATATTATGTCCTTTGACAACATATGCCTTAATCAGCTTTTTTTCTTCCCAGACTTAGTATTTGTATGAACCAAGCCCTGACACAGACAAGAGAAAAGGCTCTTCTCTTGCATGTAAGCTCACTGCTGAGAAATCTTCAATTTTGTAATTCAAAATTTGAATTGTAGATTCAAAATCTCTATTCAAAATCTTTCAAGTGCAAGGTCCTGCACCTGTGCTGGAGCAACCCCAAGCACAGATACAGGCTGGGTGAAGAGTGGCTGGAGTGCAGCCCTGAAGAGAAAGTTTTGAGGGTGTCAGTGGATGAAAAACTCAACATGAGCTGGCAGCATGTGCTTGCAGCACAGAAGGCAAACCCAATCCTGGGCTACATGAAGAGAAGTGTGACCAGCAGGTCAAGAAAGGTGATTTTGCCCCTCTACTCGGCTCTGGTGAGGCCCTACCTGGAGTACTGTGTTGAGTTCTGGAGCCCTCAACATAGAGCTGTTGGAGAAGATCCAGAGGAGGATGAAGATGATCAAAGTGCTGGAGCACCTCATAAGAGAACAGGCCGAAGGAGTTGGGGTTGTTCAGCCTGGAGAATGCTCAGGGGGGACCTCAGAGTAGTAAGAAATTCTTTACAGTGAGGGTGGTGAGACACTGGAACAGGCTGCCTAGAGAGGCTATGGAGGCCTCCTCTCTGGAGGTGATTAAGGCCAGACTGGACAAGGCAATGAGCAGCCTGGTCTAATGGGAGGGGGGTTGGAACTATATGATCTTTATGGTCCTTTCCAACCCAAACCATTCTATGAGTCCATATTTTCCTCTACACTGAGGTTGAGAGTTTTAATATCATATTAATACCAAATGAACCTAATGACTTGACAGTTTGTTGGTATCAACCTGTTCTTGGGAGCCCTTGTCAGACTGGAGGTCTGGGGCCAGGACCACACCTGGGAGCCTGAGGGGTTCCTTGAATTATTTAAAGAAGACTTTTCTTTTTTTCTCTCTCTTTGAAGTGTGATAACTGGTGGATCTTTTTTCCTGTGGGAAACTGTTATTACAATATGCAGAAGAGTTCTTTTTGGTTTAAGTTCTATTTATGATAAGTTTCTTTGTACCAGTAATGCAGGTATAAATAGACAAGATATCGGAAACATGCTAGAATACTGGATGGCTTTGGGACACAAAACTTGGAGGAAGAAGGAAATAAGTTTAAGAGTTCTCAGTTTGAGGACTTAAAATTTTGATCTCCCAAAACTTGCTTTGCTCTGGTAAAACTTTCTTTTTTTTTTGCTGGCGCACTGATAATCTGCAGAGATGTAATGGCAAAACAGTACCCATTACCTCTGAGCCTCACTCTTCCTACTGTGTCTGCAAATTTCATGCTCAGAACTTAAGTTATTGAGCTGTTTTTATGGACTGTGGATTTGAAAACAGATTTTGGTTTCCACTGAGGCTGGCATCTTACTTGCTTCCATCTTCCAGAGTTTAAGTTTTCTGACCTCCAATGAAATGTATTGCTTTGAGGGTTTACATTTTAAAAGGCTACAGATGCAGTNACATAGAGCTGTTGGAGAGGGTCCAGAGGAGGATGAAGATGATCAAAGTGCTGGAGCACCTCACTTATGAGAACAGGCCGAAGGAGTTGGGGTTGTTCAACCTGGAGAATGCTCAGGGGGGACCTCAGAGTAGTAAGAAATTCTTTACAGTGAGGGTGGTGAGACACTGGAACAGGCTGCCTAGAGAGGCTATGGAGGCCTCCTCTCTGGAGGTGATTAAGGCCAGACTGGACAAGGCAATGAGCAGCCTGGTCTAATGGGAGGGGGGTTGGAACTATATGATCTTTATGGTCCTTTCCAACCCAAACCATTCTATGAGTCCATATTTTCCTCTACACTGAGGTTGAGAGTTTTAATATCATATTAATACCAAATGAACCTAATGACTTGACAGTTTGTTGGTATCAACCTGTTCTTGGGAGCCCTTGTCAGACTGGAGGTCTGGGGCCAGGACCACACCTGGGAGCCTGAGTGGTTCCATGAATTATTTAAAGAAGACTTTTCTTTTTTTCTCTCTCTTTGAAGTGTGATAACTGGTGGATCTTTTTTCCTGTGGGAAACTGTTATTACAATATGCAGAAGAGTTCTTTTTGGTTTAAGTTCTATTTATGATAAGTTTCTTTGTACCAGTAATGCAGGTATAAATAGACAAGATATCGGAAACCTGCTAGAATACTGGATGGCTTTGGGACACAAAACTTGGAGGAAGAAGGAAATAAGTTTAAGAGTTCTCAGTTTGAGGACTTAAAATTTTGATCTCCCAAAACTTGCTTTGCTCTGGTAAAACTTTCTTTTTTTTTTGCTGGCGCACTGATAATCTGCAGAGATGTAATGGCAAAACAGTACCCATTACCTCTGAGCCTCACTCTTCCTACTGTGTCTGCAAATTTCATGCTCAGAACTTAAGTTATTGAGCTGTTTTTATGGACTGTGGATTTGAAAACAGATTTTGGTTTCCACTGAGGCTGGCATCTTACTTGCTTCCATCTTCCAGAGTTTAAGTTTTCTGACCTCCAATGAAATGTATTGCTTTGAGGGTTTACATTTTAAAAGGCTACAGATGCAGTACTTGATCATTCTGAGGGAGCCCTCTTTTAGCATGATGCATAATGCCATAGTGTGTGTGGCATTGTTCAGACTCTGCATAGAATTCATACTAGCTGGTAAAGAAGGGAATAAGGAAAACTTTATGTATAGTTAATTTTTCAAGTCTCCTAGCAATAGACACTTGAAATTGCTGTTAAAGAAAACGAGACTTTCAGCTCTTTATCAATACTGAAAGCATAGAAACCAGGATGTATTTCTTTAAAAACATCTTGATTTGTGAATTTAAAAAAAAAGACCACTATATGTTCAAATGAGGCAACATTCCAGATTAGAGGTTGCCTTATGAATATTAGGTTGCTATCTACAGTTGCTTAAATTATTTTTAAAAACAACCAACCAAAACAAAAAGAATCCCCAAAATAGTGCACATTTTCATTTAAATATATGACTAGTGTTGTGTGCATTTTCTTCCCTCTTGTATTGTGCAAATACATTTCTAATGAATGTTCATTGTGTGTCACTGGGGAGAAAATGTCTAGAAATCTTTCCATTGTTCAGCAAAGAGTATACTTACACATATTCTGTGCTTTGTATAGCTTTGTTTAGATGAATTTCAAAGGAGGTCGTGTATGGATTAGTGCTGTCAGTCAGGTTACAGGGTTTTTTTACTGATACAGTTAAACCAGTGCAATGTCAAAGGGATAGCTAATTATACCACTATGGAAATGCCTTATATCATTGTTGTTACCGATTTCCTTTGGGAGCCAAAGATATATGGATAGTGAGAAATGTTCTATCAGGATAACTACAATACAGCTTCTGTACTGCTTTAGTGTATTAAAATTGTATGCATTTCTTTGTAAGAATAAGCTCTAAGATATCTTGGCTGTCAACCCTTCCTGGTGCATGTGACATACACAAATCTCCTACATTCTTTAGTACACCTTCACTTAAAGTTTGCTAGAAGCGTAGCTGTGGTAAAGCTGACCCTTTTCTTTGTGAATTGGATCAATGGATGGAAAAGAGAAAAAGCATCTCATCTGAAAGGAAAAAAAGAATAGAAGTTCAAACCACAGGTAACCTTTTTCCTCTCTGTAGTAGTAAGTGTACAGGCTACTCTTGAGAAGATGGCTTGAAATGAGACTCTTTTTACGTTAGGAAATTCTTAGGAAGGTACACAAAGTGCACAAAATGTCCCTGTTCAAAAGACCCCTCTGATATGCATAGAAAGAAGATATATTTGAAAGCCAAAAATAATAAGATTATTTCCATTGTTCTTACTATACAGGCTATATTTTACTGCTTCTTTTGAAGAGCTCATCCAAACCAGGTATGTAAACGTAATTTATCTGTGCACCACCAAAGCTGTGAGTTTCCTGCCACTGTCTGGAGATCAGCTTAGTCACAGCCTTTATGTAGGAATGAAAGACAAGAATTTTTCCATATTTACCTCCTCTGCTATCAGGTCCCCCCCCTTGGGGGCTGCAACTATGTGGGCTACCCTACTCTCCATTTCCTGCATGGGTGTAGAATAGTAGACCTCGTCCATGATTCTTCCAGTCAGACACAGGACATGTGTCAAGCACATTGATAAGGGTGGGAGGAGGCTGCAAGAAGAGGTTAAATGTTTTTAAGATGTACCTTTAGGCCCTGCCCCAGGACTGACACTGCCTTCCCATATGGGCTTGGGTCTTCTTGTGGCACCAGAAAATGGCCAGGCTGTGGCTGACCCTGGTGACCAGTGTTTGTTCAGCCTGGCTTGTTGCACTGAAGATTCTGCAAGTGCTCTGATGGTAATTTGTTCAAATCTTGTGTAGTAACTCATAATAAGAAGGGTGGTTTTTAGTTTGTTTTGTTTGTTTTTTCTTCTGTATGTGAGCATAAAAAAGAGTGGGGCCTGATTTGCCATGGCAGAAGAGTAAACCCAATTTTTATTTGCTTTTTGTCATTTGCTTAAGTGTTTCTTTTTCATGGTGCAAATTTTAAGTGCTATATGCCTCCAACATACTTTTTGGTTCTTTTTGGTCTTTTTTTCCCACTCCTCAGCCAGAAAGAGCTTCTTTTTATTTCTACTAATAATAACATCTATAACAGAAATTAAGTTGTTGAGAATGATCTTAATTTATTCTTTCTTCTCCACCTGAGCCCGAGCACTACAGATACCCTGCCTTTTCAGCACACTTTAATGAAAAATAATCTTGGTGTGATATTGATAGAGCCAAGAAATAAGACTTACAGGGTCAAAAGATGAAAGGAAAGATAGATAGATAGATAGATAGATAGATAGATAGATAGATAGATAGATAGATAGATAGATAGATGAAGATACAGAGAAAAAGAGAGGAGCCACAGGAAAAATGAGAGGAGCCACAGGGTAAGAGTCTTCTACATCCAACTCACATATTTCTGTTTGATGGGCAGATAAAGTGATGCAGCTGGCAAAAATAAAGAGGCAGCTACACCACATCCTCTAAGCAGTTGCAGCTTTGCACAGATACTGTGCTTCATGTTTTTGGCTATGGGGTGATCCAGCGACTACTTTCTCTGCTACAGCTGACGCAAACACAGGCTGGGGTAGCAGGGGAAGGCTTTCCATTTCCAGTGCACTTCCAAGTTTTGTGTCTGCTGCTCCCTTTCAAACTTTTCTCACTGCTGCCACCTCCTTTTGCAGCAGATTGGCTTTATACCTACATTTGTAACATCCTCTAAACATACATTCTCCCTGTGGGATATTCTTTGTGTAATGACTAGCACAATGAGAGAGGTCAGATTATTTTGTCCTTTTAAATGTGCACTTGGTTAGGTATAGCCAATTATAATGCATTATAGCACGGATGACTTGATTTCCTACAAAAATATCTTGGAAACATTCTTTCTGTTTAGTGAACTTGTAAGTCAGTATATGCAGGATACCTCTTTGTTTTATTCATGCACATGCCTCATAGAATCAAACAGAGAAACAGATTTTCTAATTAAAAGAGAGAGTGTGTATTTATCTGTTGCCAGAATGTTAGATAAACGTGTTCTGGATGCAGTTCGTCTCTTATATCAGCAGAATTTGATGAATCTCAGTTTTTATTAGCTATCTTAAGTGAGAATGGATTATTACACATTTCCTGTAAGCAGCTTAATTTTATTGCTATGATACTTCTTGCTTAGCATAAAAAGTGAATAACTAAACAGCGTTAAAAAAGCTGAGAACTCTCATCAGTAGCTGCGTGGGAGAATTTTCAATCCTAAAATGACTAAGATGCCATATGTATGAAATCATGTGTAAACCTTCAGATTTTTTTCCATAAAGCAAACTTTCTTCTAACCACTGGTTTGAAGAGCCAGAATACTTCATTAAGGGAAAAGAAATCCTAAAGGCATAGTGATTTCAGAGACAGACTATGCATGACTTCTCGAGTAATATAATGAACAGTTTACAAAAAAAAAAAAAAAAAAAATCACCAACAGCTTGCTGTTCTGCAGCAAAAGGAGACATAATGTAACCTTTGTGGTATTGATTTGCTGCTCTGGATCATCCTAGAAGTAAAAATAACTCCTGCTGAAGACGTTAAAAGTATCTGTGCTTGTACTTTAAAAGTTGATCTAAGATTACAGATGTCCCAGAAGTTTTCTAACATGTATCTAGACATTAAACAAATAATCTTCTTTGTGTGAAGTGTGATTATTAAATGCAGAAAAACATCTGTAAATAATTTCATATGTTGAAATAGTTTTAAGTGTGACCAAATAATTTAGGGTGAATAATGAATAGTTTTGGCTCTTATATTTCTGATTGTGGAATGCAAATAGCCAGATAGCTTAATATTGTCATTAGCAGCATCTGGTGAAGTTCGCGGTAAAGTTCTTTTAGCTGCCTTGAGCTAGCTGATTTTCTAAAGACAATTCACGGGAAGAATCACCCTATGTATTATCTATAGATATCTCCTACTTGTTGCTATCAGAAACTGCATGTTGAACCTTTGATCTGGTCAGTTCTTCTACTCTTGTATGAGTGTATGAGCACTGTGCATTATACAGAAGTTAGATAAATAGGCCAGTATTTCTGATTCAAATACTTGTGCATAACATTTTACAGTTCTGTCTGTAGTCCTTCTGCATGGAACACTGAAAGCTGCATTTTGAGAATTCTAGTAGTTAAATGAAATATGTTGATTATTCTTGCTTTAGGGTTCCCTTCTTTCGGTAGCCAGCTATGGCAATGTGCTCTTCCTGTTTTTCCCTCTTTTTCTCCCCTGGCTTCTGCTTGAGCCATAGCCATCAGTGGGAGTTGTGATGGATCCTGGAGAACAGATGACTAGGGTTAAAACACAGTCTGGAGGAGTCACCCTTAATATGATTAAGGGTGAATTATCTTGCTCCATAAATAATGGACAGTATGTGAGCTTTTTGAGCTCTCCTGCAGGGCAGTAGGCTGCATGCCAGGAACCCCCCTTGCTTGCTTAAGTTTATATGCTAGTCCTTATGGTTGAGAAATTCCTTGCCACAACAGATTCACAGTTAAAGACTAGTAGCATGCTAAAAACTCTGAAATCTCAGCTAAGTGATGTAAAGTGTTGATTGTATATATAACTCTTTAGACATACACCACTGACCAAGTCTTGGTCTAGGACTGGGTCCAGCCACAGCTAGACTCCTTTCTGAGAAGGAGTTTAGAAAGCAAAACTTCATGACTCAATGGGGTATCTCCCTGACAACTTGTCTGACCCTGTCCTCTGTGCAGTCAGTAATAGAGCGTATCTTGACATAAAACCTCATAAAGCACTGCCACATTTGATATTGAACTTTGTTCAATCACTGTTTTGAATTAATAAATATTTCATTACTCCTCTCTTACAAGTGAAGTCAATCACTCTGCCCTTGACACCAGCTCCATAGATCTGACTACAATTCTGTTCCATTCAGCACACATTCATCTGCTGAACTGCAGTTCTTAAGGCGATTATAGTGTAGGGTATCCCTTCTCTTTCTAACTCTAAACTTTCGGGGAAAAAAAAAATAATCAATGTATGTGACAGTTTACATGTGTCTCAGTATGGTAATCCTCAGGTCAAGTGACCTGGATCTGTGGAATGTCCCATTCAACAAAAATTCATTTCCAGGTGAGGTAAATCTTCTCACTCTTCTTTACAGGGAGTGTCTGTGAAGCAATTAAATAAAGTCTCCATTAGCAACTTGTCACCAGTGAGAAAAGATGAATAAGAAATTTATTTCCTTTAAAAATACCTCATTTCTTGGAAAAACAGAACATGGAGATTCCATCTTATAATGAGCAATCCCTTATAGCCATGATGATCTTGCCAATGACAATAAAACTCTGTTTTGCCTAAAAATAGCAAATTATAAAAAAGATTTTTGTACATATCCTTTTTCAAGGAACCTGATTTAGAGCTAATTTTTTTTGTTGAAAGGGGAGGAGGAGTGAAGCTGACCTGCTGTGCAGGTACCATTAAATTCACAAAGTCTAATTTGCACTGTTGTTGTCTGGCTGTGAAACACTGCTGTCAATTATTCCTTTTTTCAATTACTTTTTTTTCCCTCTTTTTCCTTCCTTTTTTTTTTTCTTCTGTCTGGCAAGTCCTTTGAGGGCCATAAATTAACACATTACCCTAATTACTTTCACAGTCCAATTATTGGGACATGCAGATTAAGCAGCTTGCCATATGCAACCTTACAGATGAACGTACACTGAAATTCCTAGTCTGTAATTCACAAATGAAGAAGGTTAAATGACATTGGATAGAAGTATCCTTAGAGGCTATATATTGCAAGCAGTGTGTCAAGAATGACAATCATGATCTGTACTCTCTTGCCAGCATAGGCAATCTCTTATTGACTTAGATTAGCAGTTAATTAAAGACTATATTTGTGGTGGTGATAAATGACAGGAACATCAAATTTACAGTCTAGCTTCTTAAAAATACCTTCTTTTCTTTCTGATGCCAGTGAAAGGGAAGTAATGTACATCTGTTATACTCACCTTGGTCTGTGACTTGTGTATCTGAAAAGGTAATTTAAGTAGTCATAATATGCAGAAGAAATGCTTGGCTTTCACTCTTAGTTTTGGCCCAATCCTGTCATAATGGCTCAGATTCAGTGAGTTTGAAAATTGCTGTGTTGAACATCATCACACTTAAATTTTTGGCAGCTGCTTTCAGGAGTATAATTTACAGACCTGAACTGGGTGTAGAAACTGCCTGCACCATGCATGGAGAGAGGTACATGCCCCAAAACCTGACTAGGGGTCACTTCAAACAGCCCATGGCACATGCAGGAGAGTCCAACTGTGTAGTTTGTGACTACAGTAAATGTGACCCTGGTTTTGGATTTGCTTTCATTAAGGGACCCAGGATATTGTGCAGGTGGGTGCCAATGCTGGGGAATACTGGGATTTGGTTTCTATTGCCAAGCTGGTTAATCTATTCTGCTGCATGTTGCATATGAAGTTACTTCCAGGCAAAGTGCAGAGCCTGGTGTCAGGGAAGATCCTTTACCATTTGGCTACCACGTAATACTCCTGGCTAGCCACTCAGTGAATATTTAAGGTCCTCGGAGCACAAGCACATCAGGAGGACTTGTGGCTAAGCCCTTCCCTAGGGAAGCAGCTGACATGGCTGTGAACATGCCTCAGGCAATAGAAAGACAGAATTTTTGACAGCAAGAAATGTGGTTTCCAGCACTCCTGAACATGTTTTGTTAACAGGGATATAGCCGTAGCTTCCATGTGGTTGTGTTTCAGGGGCTCTCAGCAAGTCATAACACAAAAAGAGTGAATTTGTGAAACAGTTGTCGCTGAGGAACCAGCAGTCATACAGCAGGTGTTTGAGGGGTTCTCCGGTGGACTAGCATTAGCTTGAGCTCGCATGCAGAGAATTCATTAGCAGATGGAGATCATGACACTCACACTTGGACCTCATCTTCTGGGACAGATTCACCTCAGGGCCATTGTGTGTGGGCATGTGCATATGTGCTGTGCCCAGTCCACTCTATGTGTGCACGTTCATATGTCCTGTGCCAAGTCCATTATGTGAACTAAAGTACCATATGTGGGAATCATTTCAAAGGCCATTCCTGGTCTTTGAAACAGTAAAACATTGATGTTGACATAACTAGAAGTGTGCCCATCATATAGTATTCCCTAGACAGGAGAGAAGATGAAGATGCTTATATTGTCCTAAGGTCTTGAGAATTTAAAATGTACTTCTGCATTTCGCGCTCAAATTACTTGGAGTAAGCAGCATTTTCAGAGCTTCTCTAGGATGTAGTCCTTAGCCCTTACATTCTTAATGCTTTGTTCCACTTGTCTGTAAGTGCAATGGTATTCTTTTATTCTCCTTTCCAGGAGCCCAGGAGCTTTATGGGAGGGGTATCAAGACTACATATAGGAGCATTTAACATTTTAAAAAAATTTCCTTCTCATCCTTCCCCCTCAGAAAAATACTAAGGTTCGAGCTGTTATACTTTTGTTAAGATTCAGTATAGGAGATGAGCAACCTTCCAGCAAGAAAATCTGAAGCACTGATGCAACCAAACTGTTTTCAACTGCACAATTTCTCTTATGGCAGATTGCCAGTAAATGATGACATTGGGTTGGCATGGTACTACTGGCTCTGGCCTTTTCCCAGACCTGAATGCATACTGGGAATTCTGTTACTTCACTAAGAATTCAACATTTAGGAGGGCATATCCTGCTTCACTTCAACAGTTTGAAAAAGGATGAATGAACACAGCCAGTATTCCTTCCCTTATCCTGCATCACAAACAAAAGATTTAAATCTTATTTCTATGCAGATAAAAGAGAAAACTCTTACAGCAGCAATTCAGGAGAGCAGGAGAGAAGGAACTCAGTTTTCTTGTCACTGAAGAGGGAACAGAAAGTAATTACTCTGTGGTACAGTCTATGAATGCTGAAAGAGGAGTCACTTTATTTACTAATCTCTCAGTTCTCCTGTTGTACATTTCCCTTGTGCGCTTCTCTAGCTGAGTGGGAATTAAACTCTATGACTTTATCAGCTTCACAGTCCAAGTCTTCCTCTACGCAGATGCTTTCTGAAACTTGTGCTCTATCTGCTACCCTTACCTGCAGTAGCTGCAATTTACCTACCCTGTGCTCCTTTGCTCCTGATGTAATGTCTGAATTAGGAAGTATGGGACTAATATTGGCTAGTTGAAGCAGCCTCCTTATAGCTATTTGAGTAAGGATCTCCAAAGAGTCAAGATAAAGATCTGTCAATACTACTTTCTATCACTCTGAAATCAGGTATGCACATTAAAGAAACATATCTAGGATAGAGTTGTGTGTCACCTCAAAAGCAGTGAATTAAAATAAATTCAAGGGTTTATAAAAATAGAAAGGAAAAAATGATAAACTTTTCCAAAGTCTGCGTTTTCATTCCTTTAAAGTAGACTCGGTCCTCCTTTGCAGTTCAATCAATTGCTTAATTTGAGTACTTTAAGTTGGCCCTTCTTAATTTCTCCTCAGGCGCATGAATTCATGAACTCAGAATTCATGAGATAATTGCACCACTCATGAGGAAGATGCTAATTTACTTTATGAACACAAGCACAGGTACCTCCTTTCCTCATGTTCATTTTTGTTCCACTAAAATAAAAAGCTTGGCACAAGGAAGCTGCACTTTGATGTGGTGGATGTCAATATCTTTCTCAAAGTCAACATGTGCTCTGTTCTGTAGATTATTGCTCATGAGCTGCTGAAAAACTCAGTTGGTCTGCACTCTGAACAAATATTTCCTTTTATTTGTCAGACTTTAAAAAAGAGAGAGAAAGACATATGAGGGGGGAAATAAAGGCCATCAGACTGTTCCCAAACAAGACCATCCAGAATGATAATGAAAAATGTTGTTGCTGCATTACACAACCATTAGAATTGCTTACCATCAAAGGTCAAAAGCATTAACCACATGTTGGCAACATTTATAAATAGACTCTCTATAGAGCTTTACCTAAAGTGGAATAGATAAAACACTTGGATTCGGGAAGACCAATTAGAATCAGTGGGATCTTTCAGTTTAATAGCTGCATTAGGCAAGATGCATGAATGTCGGTCCACGTAGACACAGAAAACTAGACAGTTCCACTACTTACAGGGTCTAAAATAGAATACAGATTCAACTTGACTCGCAGCCATAGTACAGCTAGCACAGTCATGGCTATGTAAGAGAAGGAAAAAGCATTCAAATATTTTTCTAGTACCAGAAGGGCCACGTGACAAGTAATGCACCTCTTGCTGTCATCAATGTATGGAAGCATGCTCTATCCGTAGGAATAAAGTAGTTCCAAATTTGGCTTGGAGAGATCTGCCAGGGAAATAGCAACCATCAGTAGAATTCAAAATACACTCTCCTGGGAGCTTAGGATACAGGTATTTTGACATACCATTTATAATGTTTACTGTGACAGACTGGTTAAAGATACTTTACAAATATTAAAAAGCTAGGAAATGAGTCCAGTCCATTTTGCCCCTACCTGGTATATATTAAATACATGAGTACAGGCAATCTTTTTCATGATCTCATAGGATAGTCTAAGTTTGAATTGGCTGTTGCCTAGTGGAATAAAGCTAACAGATGAAAACTGATTGCTAGGACTAATTGCTTTTGAAACCAGATATTGCAAATCTCTCTTGACTGCCCAGACTATTTTACCGTCTTGGGATCCCTCTTTCAAGAAAACAGAAGCAAACATCTCTTTATTCAGAGCAGGCAGGAAGTAAACCTGTTCCAGTGAGGGTGGTGAAACACTGGAACAGGTTGCCCAAAGAGGTTGTGGATGCTCCCTCTCTGGAGGTGCTCAAGACTAGGCTGGACAAGGCACTGGGCAGCCTGGTCTAGAGGGAGGTGTCCCTGCCTATGGCAGGGGGGTTGGAACTCAATGAGGTCCCTTCCAACCCAAACTATTCTACGATTCTATGATTCTATGAAATGGCTCTGTACTGTCCTAGGAGGACCTTTTACTGGCTTATTGAGTTTTCAGGTGGAAGGTAAATCTCAGCTCCATCCCCAGAAAGGCATTTTAACTTTGGTTGCAAATTCTTCATTGTGAGAAAAAAATGATATGATTTATTCTCCTAATTGTTTCTGTCCTCAGTTCAACTTTTTAAATATTTTGGCTGGGAAGTCCTGTAAGGAAGATGCATAATAATTTCTGGTTCTGCATTCTTCACATCACTATTAAATGTTGAGGTGGAAGGAGGAATCTACTTAGAAATTCATGCATGAAGGCACTGAATATTTTTGACATTGTGGAAAGAAGGAAATAATTCCCAAACAAAAAGATGTAGCAATTCAAGAATTTTTAAACAATAAACTCATTCAGAATAATTTTTCTTCTACCTTTTCAGGTTTGAGGGAAGCTATGGGTTCCTCTTTTCAACTCATTTGATGGGCAGAGTGCAAATTCCTAACATGAGGCATAGCTGAGATCCTGAGCCTGTGGGACATTTTAGAATTTGGAATTTTAAGTTGTTTTAGTTGTTGGGGTTTTGTTTGTTTGTTTGTTTTTATCCCCTTGGTTTCTCTAATTCCAGTAATGGGTCCGGTCAGTAAAAAGTGTTAGAAATTAGGAGGTGACAGAGGAATGCAGATTTTGAGTTGATGCCAGTGGTTGATTTTCCTTAATTTGTGTAAAGCTTCCTCTCACAGCCAAGCAATTCCAAATAGAGTTTAAAAATATTCCTAATCACATGGGAGCATAGTGATTACCTTTTATTAACACAGAGAAAGCACAGTGGGTTATCAGGTATAATACCTTTCATTCTTTAACAAAGCAAGTGTTTTCAGGTCTATATGTATACACACCAGCTAATCGACTTTGTTTTGATTTACTTATAACTATGAGGTGTCTCTCCATTATCTTCTCTGTCCTTTGCTGTTTTCTTTCCCTCCCTGTCACCAAACCAAGGACAGCAACCCTTTGTAGACTAACAGTTGTATTTTCCACCTTCTAAGCTATATGTGGGACTGGAAGCTATGGCTGTGCTGGACCTCAGGTTCACCTGAAGTCTGCCTGCTTTTCCCTGTTTCACTAATGCTATATAACCTTATCAATAAAAACAAAGGCAAGAGTAAACATTTGGAGAAACAATAGTTACAGGTATTTAAATACAAACTGTTTTAAGCAATGTATGATCTCTTGACCATCCTAATAAAATCTCATATGATCTTGAGGGCTGATAGTAAGCTTCTAAAAGTATACTTGAAACTTCAAAATCTGCTTCAGCTCAGGATAGCTTTACTGTGTTTTTTCTACTTTTCATCTGTCTCTGATAGATGGTCTTGCTTCTCAGATTATTTTTTGCTTTTCACTGTGCTCCCATTTTAGTTTTACCTCCTACTTTCTCTTGCACTTTCTCTTAATTTCAACTCTTGAGTCACTGAGGTGGTGCCATAGTCTTGCCGACAAATTGTATTTAATGTACATTCATTCATTTACTTCAGTGAGATTGCAAAATTAGCATAGATAGGACACAACAGATCATCCCTATTTATTTTTTCAGGATCAGGTGATAGATAAACATTAAATATAGATTATGGATTACAGCCTATAGCCAGTGTGCATGTAAGTTATTTCAAGAAGGATAATAAATTCTGAGAATTTCTGATTTGCTTACATTTTTGCCCAAGCTTTCAAAGCAGCTAATTATTTTGTCTGCCAGACTTGTGAAAATTAGGAGGACTGTGATTTTCTAGAGAGTGAATCAAGTCTATTCTGCAAATGCTTCTTCAGGCAGGTGTTTCAAAAATTGAACTGGTATTTGAATTGCCAGACCCATTCAAAAACCTAGACACCACCACAGGAGCCTGCAGATATCCTTATTCAAGTTTTAGAAGAGATTGAAAAAGAATTACTTGGTTACATACATAGCTAAGAGAGGTTACAAAATGTTCAACCCAAATTGATGATCCCAAGCTTGTCTCCTAAACAACTATGAGAATGAATTAACTCCTTCTAAATTACATCTATTATGATATAATAATGCAATAAGCCAGAAGGAGCATGAAACTCTCATAAAGGGTCTTAATTTAAATTTGTTTTGAATTGGCAAGCACACATAAAACCAATATACTCGATTTAACTCATTTAAACAATGTAAGCATTTAATTAGACTGCTAGGATAAAGTGATGGTATGCTATACTCTAGATTTCCATGAAATTTTACCAATCTAGGGGCAAGAACTTATAGCACTCAGTATATAAAATTAGATAATTTTAAAATGTAGCCCCATGCATATTAGCATAATTAAAATGTCAAGCTTTAAAATGCAATTATCAAGTAATAGGAATGTCAAGCATCTGTAATGCTAGAATTTCCTAAAGCCCATTAAAGACATTCAACACTCAGCAGATTCCTAACTGCTACTTAATTACCCTTGCCACTTACTGCTACAGAGATGCAGGCTACAGAAAAGATACACATTTGCCTTACCAAAAGAAACATTAAGAGATTTTCTTCTGCATTTCTTGCGCAGATACGCTTTCAAAGCCTACTGTGTACCCTGCTCAGTGAGCAACTAATGAAATCTCCTCTAAAACTGAATTTTGAAATCGTCATTTGAATACTTCAGTTAGCATTAAGTGCACCTCACTGCATGAATCTCTGCAACCCTTGTAGCAAGCTCAGTCGTGTAAGAGTTTCAGAGCTACTTAGAAGCTCTATTGTCTTTGTAACCACTTGCTATCTTTTAAAATAAAGGTTTAACTTTAGGACATTTTCCCTTTTGACAGGCTATGCTTTATAATCAGTTCTGCAATTCTTAAGAAGAAAGTTCAGGCTTCCAGAACACTCTAGTCCCTTTCGTGTAACTGTTGAAGGGCTTTGAATTTATTTAGGATCTGACTCCCTTATGTAAAGCAATTCTATACTTGTGGGGTTTTGGGTTCTTTTTCTTTCTCTCAAACTTTGGTGAAAACAAAGGGAAACTCGTTTTTTTACCGGTATAGCCTTTAAGATTAGCAATAGCTACCTAAGCTAAGAAAAGTTCAAGCTGGTTCTCTGGTACCTCACAGTGTGAAATCCTTATTTCACAGAGTGGCTTTACCGCACTGCTCAGAGGTGGAGGTGGAAAAGTTGTCCTGAACAATTGCATTTGCAAGCATTTCATGCAGTGCCTTCTCCCTTTGGTCTCCTTGGATAGTTGAAAGCCTACCTGTGTAGAGCTTGGTTGACCACGCCCAGTGGTATTTTATTACCTTGTCAGGAGAGTTGGGATGTGTGAGTCTCATCTCACAGGCCACCCAGACTGAATTTGTGTGCAAGCTTTCAGGGTCCCCTGGTGATGGTAGCTGTGTCTTGCCTCGGAGGAACCCTTTCAGTGATCACTGAAGACGTAACTTGGTTTCATGTTCTCTGGCTCTCAATTTGTGTGTCTTCAAATCTGTGCTGTCTTTGATCAGTGATCTAAAAGGTCCCTTCAATCCTAGATGATTCTATGTTTATAGGGAAAAAAAGGCCAATCTAGGTATGTTTAGGAAAAGGTTATAAAGATCTTATTCCAAGACTTTATTTTAAAGCAAGAGAATAAAATAGGAATAGATTAGAATGGAATAGAATAGAATAGAATAAAATCTTAAAGAAAAGAAAAAGAAGAGTAGAAAGAAAACCCTTACAAAGGAACGCACAAGAAACAGTAATAGATGAATATTTCTGAGGGAAAATGCTTTCTGAAGAAAAGGAAAAAATATCTATGGAGTGGGGCTTACCACAAAATATAACACCCTCCAAATACTTCTTGAACTAGCAGAATCTCTCTTTACTGACTCAACCTTAAGTAGAGACAGGTTAGAGTACGAGCCTGAGTTACTTGTTACGTACAAGCCCAGAGACTCCCTGAGCTGTATTTGTCTCAATCCCTAGAGCACTTTCTGTGCTCTTGGAGAAGGCATGAGGCACTGCTTTTCAGACAGAGGGAGCTTATGTCTTGGAGCTGGATATTTTCTTTACCACAGATCCTGAGGAGAAGTGTTGAAAAGCTTACATAGGCCCCAAAAGTAGTGATAGTATTAATGGCACAGAGCCTGCATCAAGCATGCCATTTCAGTGCAGACATCCAGAATTGGCACTCTAAATGAGAATGGAAGAAAAAATTCCACGCCGCACAGTCAGGCAGGAGTTCATTTCATTTTCCTCTACATTCACTAGGCTGATAAGGACAATTAACAGCTGCTTCACTGGAAGGAGTTTTTACTCAGTCATTTCCTTCACCTCAGGTTTGGACTCAATCAATAATTACTTTTACATGCAGATTTTCATGTTGTCCACCATCGTTTCTGCCCTTGAACTGAACTGAAAAACGAATTACACTCATCAAGCTATTGCTATATGCTTACATTTCTTATAAGTGCAAAGAGACCCCTGCTACACTTTGGTGAGTTTACACTGGTTGTACACCACATGCCTACATAAGCTGCTCCCCTCCTCAATTGGACAGGGGAGAGAAAATATAAGGAAGGTCTCATGGGTCAAGATAAGGACAGAGACTGATTGCTCTCCACTTATCATCACAGGCAGAACAGGATCAACTTCAGGAAATTAACTTCATTCATACCAAATCAGGGTAGTGTAATGAGAAAATAAAATCAAAATGCCCTTCTGTCACCCTTCCCTTCTTCCTGGATTAACTTCATACCTGAAGTCCAGCATGGGCTTCTCACAGGGTCACAGCCTACTTCAGGCACATCCACCACTTCTAGTGTGGGGTATTCCACAGGGTGCAGGTGAATATGTGCTCCACCATTAACCTTTGTGGGCTTCAGGGGGACAGCCCTCCTCACCATATGCTGCACAGGCATTTCTGCTTGTAAGAATGGACTACCTCCTTCTCTGATTGTAGTGAGTATAGAGTTGTTTCTCTGACATATTCTTACACTTGTCTCTGCCTGCAGTTGGCACAGTTTTAGGTTTTTTAATCCCTCTTCTTAAATATGTTATCACAGTGACACTATCATTGTGGATGACTTGCCAGTGGCAGAGCTGTCTTGGAGCTGGCTGGTGTTAGTTCAGTTCAGCATGGGAGAAACTTCTACCTGCTTTATAAAGAAGCTCTTCCTGTAGACTCTCATGCTTCCAAAACCTTGCTTTGAAAATCCAATTCACATGGCAGTTGTGTACTATATCTTTTTTAGAACAATGTATGTATCTGACCCAATACATTAGCCAGGTAAAACAGACAGCATATCTACTGTTGTCCATAAAATAGATTCTATCTTGATTAAATTGCTAGAAAAGAAAATCTCCATTATTTCAAAAAGCAGTAAGATTGTCCTCAATACCAATTTCCTGTCATTATGGGGTGGATAAAGCATTTAAATGGAGGTCAGAAATCTATCAAATGGCTCATTGACCTTGGACAAATGGAATTGTTTCCTCTTGTGCTACTTAACTGTTGACCTATTTCCATACCTTATCACTCCTTCTGTTTCATGTGCAATCTCTAGATAATTTTAAATATGCCTCATTTAAAAACAAAGCTGTGGAGCAATGCAGATTTCACCTATTTCCTTACAAATTCTGCAGAAATAGATTCACCTGACAGCAAGTGCAGTCCTGCAGTTTGGATTAAGATGGGGCGCAACTCCGGTAGTCATATCATGTGTTCATGTGCCCTCGGGGTGTTTTTCCATGGGAATTAATGCTCTGAGCCTTCAAAAGCAAAATGTTCTTTATTTCACCCTATGTGCTGAAAGTCAAGAGAAGTGAATGTGAATTAGTCTAGTAAAAATGAAATTATATCAAGGGGGATAAATAACTGTCACCAAGAGAAAAACTAATGGAGTAATACTGTTGTGCTTAGCAATTGCCTACAGAATAACCAGAGTCATAGAATCACGGGGTTGGAAGGGACCTTCAAAGGCCATCTAGACCAACCCCCCTTCAGGGAGTAGGGACATACTGCACAAAATCAGAATGCTCAGAGCTTCATCAAACCTAGCCTTGAATGTCTCCAAGGATGAGGCCTCCACCACCTCTCTGGGCAACCTGTTTCAGTGCCTCACCACCCTCATGGTGAAGAACTTTTCCCCTAATGCCTAACCTAAATTTATCCTGCTCTAGTTTCAATCATTGGCCCTCATCCTATCACTACATGACCCAGCAAATGGTGCTTTTCCCAGGTTTTAGGGCCCCATCAGTCCCCAGGTTTTAGGGCCCCATCAGTTACTGGCAGGCTGTTATGAGGTCTCCCTGCAGCCTTCTATTTTCCATTCTGAACAGCCACAACTCTCTCACCCTGTCCTCCTAGGAGAGGCACTCCAGTCCCCTAATCATGCTCGTGGCCTTTCTCCAGACCTTCTCCATGTCCTACTTGTGCAGAGGGCTCCAGTGCTGGATGGATTTCTCCAGATGGGGTCCCATGAGAGCAGAGTAAGGGGGCAGAATTGCCTCTCTTGAGGCACAGCTTTGCTGGTGCAGCCCATGGTTATGACTGCAGGATATAGAGGATATGCCACTATATCCAGTATATGATTGACCTTCTGGGCTGTGAGCGTGCACTGTTGACTCATGGCCAGCATGTCATCCACTAATAATCCCACGTTCTTTTCCACAGAGCTGCTCTCTAACACATCACCTTCCAGTCTGTATTGGTAACAAGGACTGGCCCTGCCCAAGTGCAGCACCCTGCACTTGTCCTTGTTCAATTTCATGAGGTTTGCATGGGTCTACCTCTACAGTCTTTCCAGGTCCCTCTGGATGGCATCCCATCCCTCCAGTTTGTGCCCAGTGAGTCATGAAAGCCTAAGCTATTCTGTCCATCGTCTCTTATGTTGCACCTTCTGATAAATTTCCCAATCAGCATAATTTGTGTTAAAACTCTGGTGATAAAAGCAAAAGGGATTAACAGAGGCTGCTAAAAGAATCAAACTTTTCTTTAATTCTATAATTTCCTTTTGCTTTCCCTCTCTTTTACTGCTCTTATCAGTTATCAAAATTTCTGTTCTGTGAGAGTTTTCCATGTGAATAAGGAGGCTAAAGCCTTTGCTCCTAGAAGCATAGATCAGTGTCAGAATTGAATGTTGTCCAAAATCAAGATTGCAAAAATATCTTTGACTCTCTGAGCCTATTTCTCCAGTGTTATGCAACAAGGCAGAAGTCAGATTCATATCTAATAAAAAAGTTTCTTCCACATAGGAATAGACAAATGGTAAAAATTGTTGTATATTTTTAACAGAAACAGGAATCACACACAATTTCTCAGCAGGATTGTCATCGCAAATAATATAAAAATAAAACCCTCATAAATTTTTCTGTGTAAAATACATCTATATCTCCTATTGGAGGAGTTTGAGCTGGGGCAGGTAATTTTGGGACCTGTTTGGGACCATGTAGAACATTTAGCGATTTTTATATTCCATCTCATGACATAGGTCTAGATTAATCAGTACTTCTAAATGCATTTGGAAAGGGATTTAAATAACTTCTTTTAGGCCTATAGGAAAGAAATAAAAGGGAGACTGCAGGCCTTTTATGACTGCAAGTTTTATGACAAATGAATGTCAATTCAGCTTTAATATTTATGAGATTTGATAATAGGGAGAAACTATAGTGGGACACTAGACCAGGTTGCCGGGTAGTTGTGGCTGTCCCACCTCTTGAAATACAGCAGAAGGGGATGGATCCTGATGATCTTTAAGGTTCCTTCTAACGCGGATATTCTATGATCCTCGGAAGAGAAGGTGAACTAGCCAAAAAAGTATCATTAATTTTATGCTTCAGGATTTCTGACACAGTGAAGCCCACCTGATTGTGGCTTCAGGTGCAACTCATGTCTCTAGCTACAACAACAGTATTTTCAGCTTCTCAGGGAGCAGATTGTTAGCCTATGACTGTTTTATCAAATTTAAGAGATCAAATTTAAGAGATCAAATCTGAAATCCCTTTCTTTATTAGGTACCTTTAAGCCCATTCCAGAGAGTGATTTCATCCTTTCATGAAGGTTCTTTATGGCAGGGGGGTTGGAACTCAATGATTTTTAAGGTCCCTTCCAACCCAAACTATTCTATGATTCTAAATTATATATTAAGTTTAATTTGCATGTAAGCTGTAATTTGCACAGAATAGTAAATAAATATTTTTATCATTCCTTGTTCCAGAATTTTTTGCATGTCTTTGCAGTACATATTTGAAAATGCCACTATTTCTCATCATTAGGGCAAGAGATTATAAAGGTTTATGGTTTCCTCAGAGAATGAGGATTCCTTTGGGATCTGAAGAAATAAATGAGCTGTCAATATACACTGAACACAGGAATTCATGAGAGATGCTAGTCACATCAGGGAAAACACAAATCTAGTGGAAGACAAGACACTAAAGTATTCCTGAAATAATTTAAGAAGCAAATATATAATAAAAAGATATTATAGGCTTCTTTCTGAAGGAAAATAATAAATAAAAATAACAAAGAAGTGTGTAAAGCTGTTTTGTCTCTATATGCAATGTTTCCAGTGCTACAAGACTGGGAATAGTTTTAGTACCCATATTTTGAAAAGGCTTTTTAGAAGCCAGAGGGAATATGGAAAAAGCCAAAAAAAAATTTTGAAAGCTAGAGAAAAATGTCTTTGTTCAGTTTCCCAAGGAAAGCCAACTGCATTGTGATGTGATTACACTACCTGAAAACCCTATGAGAACAAATTGTCTGGAAGTGGGAGGTAAAAAATGTCCAGGTAGAAACAGAACATTGCAAGCAGCATTGTAGAGACTCCATCCATCCTAGTAAATGGATATTTTGGGACGATGATGTGAATTCAAAACACCTCTTAACAGCAAAAGCACAGAGGGCATGAGTATATAAACTAGAAAACTCACTACTCTGAAGATCAATATCATTAGACAACATGCAGATCAAACAGGGGAACTGGACTAGACGATCTCTTGAGGTCCCTTCCATTCCCTGACAATCTGTGATTTGTGTTCTTAGTCCAGAGGCATTATTACCGATTAGCATCAAGACCATCAACCTTCAAATGCTCTTTATTTTTTTCCCCTTTTCTCCCCGTTTTTTTCCCCTCTTTTTCCCCTCTCTGCCCCCTCTGTCTTTTAAAGAAACAGGCTTATTATAGAAATAAATGACTTACAGATGGGAACCAGGGCATCTTAAAGAGATCAGCATACAAGCTTAGAATTTTGATTTGTATGACAACCTCCTAGACATCACATTTTAAATAGTGACAGCCTGAATTTTTGAAAGAACACAGCTCTGAAACAGAAAATAAGACAACAGATGAACATAGGATTCTCCATCTAATTTGTCATGGGGTTTTTTAGTGTTTATATCAATGCTGGAACTTGTTATGACTGTTGAGTGACATCTAGTGGATCTGATGCCACATGCCAACATCTCAAATGCAAAAACTTTCAGCAGGCAGTGCTGCAGTGGTGGTAAAGAGACTAAGTACTTAAAATACTATAATTTGTAGGAACATTTTGGTTACACGCCATGGAGAGAGGATCCAGTTCTTTAAGAAAACAGACACTTTAGAAAAATAAAATGTGTTCAATTTTTAGTTTTTAGTTGCCTCTTTCTCATGAGAAATAAACGATGCTACTTGCTGCACAGTTTGGAGCACATATTGCACTTTAATATAAACTAAATTGTAATCTAAATACATATACACTTTACCAGCCCATTCACTGTGATTCACAATCTAACCATGTGAACACATATGCTGCAGAAGGCCTCCCTATATGTTTTGGGTGGATACTTTTCCTTTATTTCATTTCCATTAATTTTTTACAGTTCAATATGAGCTTATCCTTGGGGCTTATTGGCTATAGTATGCCTGGAGTTGACATTCCAGGTTGCTTTAAAGTGAGTTGATGATTGAGAAACTGTAGCTTTTGAGAGGAGATTGTTCAAGAAGAATACCTGAAATACTTGCTTGGCTTAATTAGCTTTTTGGAAAAACATGTTTCTGTGAGAAATATTCCAGAAATCCAGAAATTGAGACTTTAATTTTTGAGGTAGAAGGAAAAAAGCTGTCAAAAAGAATCTTTCATATCCTAAAGGCATGATTTATCATGTGCCTCATTGCTTGCTTAACTTTACTGATCACTAAGCATGTAATAGCAAACTGGATTTTTCACCTTGTCCACAGAGGTCTCACAGGGCTCTGCAGCACCTCTTACACTAACACTCAAGTTTTTTTACTGAAGTTTTAAAATATTAAAACAAATTTTTACATATTTATTATACACAATTTAAATTAATCTCTGGGTGTGACAGAAGACTGCTATTGCATTGATAAGCTGAATCCTAAAGTCAGCAATATGGGATTTAAGGGGCAAGTGGTACAGGAAAATAAGATTTTATTACTCTTGGATTATTAAAGAGAAATATATATATATAGAGAGAGAATGTTGAGATAAGTCATTTCACGTATTGCATCTATTTCACAGATACAAAAAATTAAAACTAGATTAGACAGTAAAGAATACACTAATGTAGCAAATGTTGTGCCATAAGGTCAGTGATTCTTTTTGGTTTTGTTTTTTTTTGTTTGTTTGCTTTTTAGAGTGTGTTTTTCACTGATAAATTAGATTTTAAAAATGTGCCACTTTGGCACATCTGTCATTTTGAGGACGGGCATGCTTTAGCTTCATTTGCTCACACTATTTGATCTTCTTGTCCCTCCAAGTCCAGCAAGATGTTTGCTGCACAGATGGCACGCATTCCAAGACATGTCCCTACTAGAGATGCTGCTCCATCTTCTCCACCCTCCCACCTATATCTGCAATCTCACGCCCTCTTGGTACAGTCAGAGGGAGAAGGTGGAACCACACCAGTTGTTGACCTTGCTCAAATCAGAACCAGAATATGGCTCAGTTCTGCAGCAGGTGGTTTGCAAAGCTGCAGCCATCTAGTAGCAAAACTTCAAATAGCTGTTCACAAGCAACTGCACATTCCTACTGATGGGCATGTCAGAGTGCAACAGTGCTTCATCCATAATGGTCTATTAAGACTAGAAAATCAATACCAGATACCCATAAGAGTCAGAGGAGTGGACTGTAGGCTGCAAGGAAGGATTTAGAGGTTTTTCAGATTTTAACTTTTTTTCCTACCTTCTTCCCCATCCCCGTTCCAACTGGAATGCAATGTCACTTTACATTTAGAATGGAATTTATTTGAATCACTCTTGTCTTTCCATTATGGGTCCATGGCATTTGCACACAGTTTGCACTTCACAACAACTTGTACATGTCTGTAGGATGACACTAAGCTTCTATGTCAGAAGAAAAAGAATAAAGATCGTTTTTAAAGATGCAAGACTGCTTCTCTTTCCATTATGTGTTATGTCCAGGTTCACTAAAGAGATTACCTGGATAGCCTAATCTCTATGAAGGTTATGTTTTACAGGTAAAATTATCCCATCAATACTAAATCTACTGCTGAATCTACAGAATCAAGGTTAAAATAATAACAATTAAAAATAATAAATCCTGAATTAGTGGACCTTGTTTGTAAATCTCGGTTTTCTTCTCACAAACATTTTCAGTATCAAGATGTAAGGAGGTTTTATGACCCAAAAGTGAGCTTCTTTCTTGTTGGGAGACAAAGTAGTGACATACTTTATTTCATTCAAAATATGTACCAAAATCATATTCCAGTGTAGCCAACTCTGAAAATTTTATCTTCTGTTTTGTTAGATTTTAAAAATGTGTCACATGCACTTGTAAAGTTAACCTTTACTCAGGCTTTTAAAAATTTTTGAAAGTGAAATTGGTAGCCATTTGAAAAATACGTGAGTCTCCTGATACTTGTAAATGAGAAGCCAAGCAAGCAGGATTCAGGCTTCAGACACAGCCTGAGGTAAGTTGGAAGACAGCACATTCAACCCAGGAGTTTACGAATGCTTTTCCTGACACCTCTAAAAATTAACTGAAGCCCAAGGCGGCAGCAGGAGCCCCCCATCTAGCTCCCAGAAACCGGAGTTGAAGATGTTGCACTGGGCAATACTGGGCAGTAGAGGGCTCTGCTGGAGCGGTTGCAAGAGCTGAGCTCCCATCCCGTGCTTGCTGTTGCTGAAATACTTTCGGTGAAACAAACTTAGGAGAATTAATTTATCCTTTTGACTCAGCTACTCAGTGTTTCCCACTTAGATTACTGTGCATCACATGTAGATTATTTATCCTTGTCTCTGCTTTTTTTATCTCAGCCCTCAACTTCAGTCTAGAAAATCAGTCGCATATCTGGTGACACCTCTACGGATGTGCTTGGAATTTGCTGAGCCCTATGGGGAGGTAGGAAGTGATACCCTACCTTGCAGAGCTGAGGTGAGCTGTGACCTGCAAGACTGTCAGCTCATGGGCTTCAAATCAGCGATGATCCTGATCTCAAGTCACTGCTCAGCTGCAAGCTCACTCCCAGAAACAGCACAGAGGAAAAGATGGAGCTCCAAATATGAATGAGGTTTGTTGAAGCTTTGTTTGGGTGGAGGTTTCTTTGTCTTTTTTTGGCTTTTTTTTTTTTCCCTGTTGCTTCCTTTTTCGTAGCCAGTCTGGGCATCTACTGTATTTTTCAAACATCTTTTTTGATCAGATTGGACTAGCCTGGAACTACTTCTGTGTGTCACACAGAAAGACAGGTATGCTGTTGTCCTTAGAGAGGAAAGGAAAGACAGTTACATGTAAGTTTTATAGAAGGAGGTTGGATTTTTTGTCAGTTTTCTGAATGTGAAGTTGTTAACTTTGTAGATACTTGAAATTTAAAAGGTTCGGACATTTTTATTTATTTATTTTAGAGATCAATATCTCATCTACTTCAGATACTGTTAAACTCATACTTGCCAAAAAAATTTTTCCACTCCAAATCTATTTTTTCGTTGCATGTCCATAAAGAATTTCCATTTCCAACTATTTAGCTATTGATGATTCAGGATAAAAATAAAAAAAAATTGATTTTTTTTTTACTACTATGAAGCCTGCAATACCAGTGATTTTAAGTGTTCTCTCAGACAATATACTTGAAATATTTGTTGGACACTCTGTCAAAGAGTGTGAATTTGCGAAGATAAAAAAGTCTCAATGACACAATTTCCTGTTTTCAAGAATGAAAATAACTGATATCTTTCATTTCATGTTGAGCACAGTTTGGGAAGCAAAAACAGGTGAGCTCTAAAATAATTCCTCCAGTATTTTTATTTTTTATTTGCTTTGTCAGGAATCTCTAACCTCGAAAATTATCCCTTTCAGGAGAATTCCTGTTGCTGTTCCAGATTTTGCTGCCGTTAGAGGCAGGCAGTCATCAAGATGTTGGTCATCCATTTCAGATTTCAGCAAACCCACCTTTTGCAGAGACTGTCTTGTTAAAAGCAACTGTGCTAAAGCTCAGAAATCCCGTGGCATTGCTTTGAACAGCATTGCTGTGCTGTGCTTTGCTTTGCTGATATCCAGCCACACACAGGAAGACCCTCACTGAGAAAAATGTTTCACAGCAAAAGTTCACCAGGGGGAGGTGACGCAGTGCTGAGATTGTTGCAGAGCTGATTTCTTTATTAGCATCTTCTTGACCTACATTTGTGATTCCAACAAATCACCTGGAAGAGGGGGGCACTCTTGAACCGCAGGAAGCCTGGCTAATGCACTGTTTGGAGGGGTGCAGAAGGACAAACACCTTTTCATCCTCAGTGACTGGAGGAAGTCTGCTCTTGTGCAGTATGGAGTGTTCTTGTGAATGTTTGATACCAAAAATAAAGTGAAAGCCACACTATTCATCAGCACAAGGGAATATAAAAACCCATAAATACAAATACTGTGAAGTTTATGAAATATTTATAAGTTAGTAAATAGTATCTTCTAGAACATATATATATATATATGTTTTATGGCACATTCTGTCTTTCAACAGTTGCCACAGTAAAATCTTCCCCCTTCACCTATATTTTGCAACAATATGATGATTTTTCATTTATTGAAGGTACAAGTGAAATAAGACCTAAAAATGAGACAGATAGAATTAAGTAATGCTTATTTTGATTTCTAGGAAAAACCTAGCAACAAATTTCTTTCTTTCATGTCAGTATTCTTCATAAGTTAAACATTCAAATACAGAAAAACAAAGCTGTTTTGTTTTTTTTCTTGTTTTGCTTTGGTTTTCTTTCCATTGTAAAGAACACTTGCTGTCTCTCAAGGTTATTCTTGAACTACAATTCATGCATGCTCAGACCGTCAGCTTTCAGAATTATTAATATAAACAGTTTGAAGTCTTTAAAAATGTATGCCATGAAGAAAAGAAGAGTAAGAGGCTTTCTAGCAGAGGTATACATAAGTGTCAGAGTCCCAGGCGGCACAGCCTTATGCACGTGAATTATCCCAGTCACTTCACTGGGATTTATTTCTATGAGCAGAGCTGCTCACAAAGGAAGACCATTCGCACTTCTGGAACATAGTTACTTCTTCCCCACAGAGAGAATTATAAAAAGGTTGGTAACCTTGACTGTGGTTGTACAATGTGCCAAAAGTAAAAAAATATATTGCTCACAGACTGATCAATGATAATAGATCATAACAAGAAAATTAATTGTTTCTTTGAATCAGGATTAGGAACAGCCTGAATTACTTGCAAAAATGCCACAACCAGTCAAGAAAGGCCGACAGCATAATCAGATGAACTAATTAAAATCAAGTGCTCTGATGTCCTTCCCATTTTCTGATGGCAGGTAAATAAAAATGCGTAAATAATACAACTAGTTTTCCCAAGTTAAGCCTCTCCACATTTAAATTAAGTTCATAAATTAAATTAGACATGTTATTCTGTACTAGTTCCTGTTAAAATCTAATACTATTTACTGCTTATATCAATATATTACCCAAATCAATTTGGAGCTTCACTAGTGTTCATTAGTTTACCTTTGTCATACCATGTGGAATTTTTACAGAAAAGCCATTTAAAACACATACCTTTCCCTATAAAGTCCAACAAATGTAAGCATAACCTGTCAGAACTGCTTTTAAGAATAGTGTGGCAAACTCCAAAGTCACGGCCAATAAATATGAGACTAGACTGCACATTATTTTGTGGAGGGGGAGCATTTGTACATCTAAAGCCCATCGAAATATAGTGCTCTTGTATTCAGTACATCTCTCTGTCCCTGCTTTGTCTAGATGGCAGCTGGATCCCACTGTGGTCTCCAGAAGACTGTGTCAGAATTTATTGCACCAGTGCAAGATGAACACGTGAAAAATTGCTGGGAAAACCTCTAATTGGTGACATCATTTCTGCTTCTGCATGTTGGTAATTTTCAGGATATTTGTGAATGTTTTATTATTTACTTATATTCAGAATTTTAAGAAATAAAAAGAAATAAGCATCTTACATTTCTTCCTCTCCCCTTTCCTTTTTCCCTTTTCCCCCTGCTGCTTACATAAGTAGCACTAGATGGTGCTATGAAGAAAATTATCCAAGCTAGCTCCCAGTCTGACTTGGATGCTGAAATTTGAGTTGCCACATTTATAAGCTGTACAAAGCAGTTATAAATTGCTGCATAAGACTCACTTATTTGCTTCCTTTAGGATTGCAAATTGTTGAGAATCATCACCTGGCCAGCAGAGAGGTTGGGTTCCCCAGGCAAACGGTAGAAAAATGCAGAAGACACATACGATCTTCACCAGAGTATCACAAATGGCCAGTAAGAAATGCAGTCAGACATGAGACAAAAGATGGTACAAGATTTGAAAATCTATGGAAAACCACCATAGAGAGTGAAACAAACACCTTGTGAAACTGTTGCAGCCAAAGACATGCAAGACTAAACAAGGCATCGTAGTTTTCCTAGCCTGTAGCAGATACTATGGAAGTAGTACCTACAATTGCTGATGTGAAACAACTTCATACTAGGAAAAAAAATTCTCAACCCATTATTTATCATCTTTCTTGACAGATATGTTCATCTGCTCAGATATGAAGAAAAACTTGTCCAGCCTCCAGGCTTTGTCTCCTTTTGAGATTTTTCCCTTGTTTCATCTCTCAGCATGGAGCATAAGCAGAGGAAAAAAATCTGAAAATACAGCTGCAGTTTGTACCACTGACTGGTTGATCTGCCTCTGAAGGCAGTGGTGTTGAGTCCATGCCTTTGAGACTGGAGCAGTGTGGCAAAGAGCTGTTACTTGTGGGTTCAAGCCATCTGTCTTGAAAACGGACGGTCGACACTCACAGTCCCTAACCCCAACACAGCTGGTCTCATGGTGACTGAAAAATTGAGGCCTGAAGTGACACCAAAAAAAAAAGTAGTTTTCCCCCAAGAAAAACAGTGCACTGGCTTACCACCTGAGAGGAAGGGCCAGACCTACAATATATCTGTGCTCAACTTCTCTGCAACTGTATTAGACATTTTCAGTGGCA
This sequence comes from Turnix velox, assembly GCA_013400935.1. Taxonomy (NCBI): domain Eukaryota; kingdom Metazoa; phylum Chordata; class Aves; order Charadriiformes; family Turnicidae; genus Turnix; species Turnix velox. Next base: position 20,943 of record VZTY01026070.1, on the reverse strand, counting down.
TGAATAGCTCAATTCATTCAGAACAAGCTCCTTCTAAACTTCTTCCTAGCTGTCTCATTTTATGGTTCTAGTCTGGATCTATGAAAAATGTATTGCCATTTTATTTTATGTTTGTGTTATTCCTAAACTTCAAGAGGCATAATTTATTTTGTCATCTTGATGGTGTTCCCACTTATTCTTAAAACACTTCTAAACACAGAAGATATACAGAAAGGCACTTAAATGTCTGGTGAGTAGGGTTTTTAAGTTAAAATTATAGTATTTTAATACTTGACTTGTGATGATCTCTTTGTAAAGTTTTCATAATGTCAGGGAAGTTTATAGAGTAAATTAGTTTGACTTCACTCAGAGTGCTAACATTTATAAATCTACAGCACTGCCTTTCTGAATATATTTACTACTGCAAAGAGGAAGAGAGGATCAAAGGGCTTTAACACTTATTTCTGCCATCATTTCTCATCTTTGGCACAGTTTGCGTTTTGTGTACATACCGCTACCTGCTCCAGAGATGTCAAAAATTGTCTGCAACCTGTTCACAGGACATTAGAATAGGATACAGACAAACCTGCAGAAGATTAGGTACTGCATATATTAAATATTAATGGCTCACATAAGTCACGAATCCAGATTCACTTGCAGATTTATTATATGCTGTATTTTTCGGTGTGAGTGTGGGAATGAAACTATAATCTGTCTTTTCTCAGTACATTTCTCCCCCACAATTTAGCTGTGACAGTAATAAAAGGAGAGAAATAAACAGTTCAAAATTGGTGATCAAAAGCATGAGAACTGCCTAATTGTAAGAGATCTCCAAAGTAACAGAAATTTCTAGCTCTGCATGAGTTCGATGCTGTGAAATGTTAAATTCCAAGAGCTTGAGAGCAGTCTTCGGTTCTTAGTGTATTACCTCTATGAAATGCCAAACCACCCAACAACGTGCCCTTTTTCCCTTTCAGCAAGAAGAGAATCTATTTTTCAATTTGTCAGCAGCATTGCCCACTCTAGGATAATGGTATTTGAAACCTCCACTAGATTGAGTCATACAATCTCAGTAGAACTTTATGGTTTTGACAAAAAAGTTGATGTGATCCCTAGGAGTTCAAACTCCCCTAAAACAAATAAAGAAAACCAACAGTTTCTCAACCATTGTTTCCTGAGATGGAGTTCATGATTTCTGAGCATTTGGTAATGTTAATACCACAAAGACCATATCCTGCCCTTATTGTTGTCTCAAAAATTTCCCATGTTATTGAATAAATCACCACCACAGAAATTAGAAAATCACAGATGCATATAACTGCATGAGAAGGGGGTGTAGTGAAAAACATACCCCTTCATTAAGGCTGGCTTTGGGCAATATGAAGGACATGTATAGCTTAACAATGAAGAAGCAATTTCTCTGAGGTATTCCATAAATTTATGGGGGATAATTACAACCATTGGGCTTCACATTTTCAGTGGCACAGAGCAAAGATCTACCCACATATCCCTTCTCAGAGACCAGTACACTCGAAGCACAGCATTCCTTGTCTAAGAAACCTGGTCTCGACTTCAGTACTTCCAGTGTTCGCAGAAAAAGGACAAGTTCATTAGATGCTATTAATAATGTTAGAAATCAAACAATAGGAGTGAGTCCGGCTGAGGAGACTGAAATGCAGGTCATTCTCTTGACCAGCAGTAAGCTTAGCTGCACCTGCCTATATCATTCCAGACAGCTCTGTCTATCCTCGTTTTTGAAGGACTTTCAGTGATGGAGGCTCCACAGCACCTAGGGGCCGTGGAGGCCAGTCCTATGAAACAGATCTTCCTTTCTTTATTTTTAAGACACACAAAGACAGTTTTCATTTGGGAGACCATAGTAAGTTTCAGAAAGCTACTTTTGTTACGGACTACATCCATTTCTACATTTTACAGCCTTGCCACTGTTGAAATTCCCGGGCTTCAGGCTGTCTATTTGGCCATGATTTAAGAAGGAATTTTTAACGTTCAGTAGCTGTGGACATCTCCATCACCTATTACACAGACTTTGCTGTTCTTTCAAAGCCTGAGAAAGGATGTTCTAAAGTCTCAGCCCTCTTTTGTATAAGCCACGGATTAGAAAAGACTTAATAATTTACCCACTTATAAGCTAAAATTTTGCTACTACAGATAGATGTTCAATAGTGCTATGTTTTCTTCTGATTTTCTTTTACTCTTACAGTTCTGAACTGCCATATTCATGCCTTCAGTGAAAAGAGAACATTTATAGAGCAAATAAACAAACAGTGCACACTTGTTATGTAAACCAGTCATGTTTCAGAAAGTCACTGCACATATATTTAGGGAGGTGGGAATTTCATTTTTGAACACAGATCCTTTGACAGCTTCCTACACAATCTGGCATTGTCAGAGAGCAAAATGATTTTAGGGGCTGTCTCACACAACTGCTATGTTTCTTCAGTCATGGAAGTATCTACAAATCAACAAAACCATGGCATTTACAAGCATCCTACCACTTTTTATTGCTGTCGATGTTAGCATGGAAGGCAGAAGTGAATTTGTTAATCTCCATAAAATTGGAAATAAATGCCTTTGTAACAGAAATTTGCAAAATGTGGGGAAATAAATAGATACATTTTTTAAAATACAGCACAGTGAATTTTTTTCCTTCCTCTTTTTCATTATCCTTTTTATTGTCTGAATTAATTTTGAACAAGCAATTTACTAGAGCACTGCGGTATTTTATTAATTACTGAATTATGTTCCTATCAACAGTGTTAAATCTGTTATTATTGCTATTACTATTATTATTATTATATTCCTTTATCTTCATCACCATGCAATGCAGTTTTTGGAAAACAAGCAAATCTGGCAATGCACCACCAGGAAAAGATATACATGGAAGTGTGTCTAATATTTAAACACATGTACCTCCATTTCATGCAACACTCTAGTATCATTTGTTTTTCTACTTTATGTGGCAATTTTATTTCTGTCCACAGATAATTTAGAATTGCTTTACTTACATCATTAAACTTATCCTGAATTATACTGCTTGTGTCTGAGATCACCTACATTCAGACTTTATGGTTTCACTGACTCATCTTACGATGTTAACATTTTTCCAAGGAAGGAAAGTAAAATATTTACTTATAAACTCACTTGGCATCTTCTAAGAGAGGAAAAAAATGTGCATGCCATAGATGAATGTTAATAAGACTTTTGCAGTAGATGGACAGCAGTACAGAGGACAGACTGAAACCAAGATTTAATATCAGAATTGGAATTTGGTTTTGAAAAATTGTTTTTCAGTCCCCTGGTATCAGAAAATTGTTACCAAGCAACACTGTAGATATTGGTAATTCAGGCAGATCTATTCAAATAAAAAATATTCAATCCATTGTCATTATCAGGGGAGCTGTGTTATTGCTAGATTTATAACATTTGTTATCTGGACATTTTCATATTCTACTTGAGAAAAATCTGCTTTTCCCGAAGAAGGTGTCTTTAATATTACTTCTGTCAGATTTACCTTGTAGAGATGTCACCATCTGGTGTATTTCCACCTGTATTTTGCTGGACTGATGCAGTAACAGATGAGAATCATTGAAGGTCAAATAGATTGTGAATGTATATGTAGCATGTGTAAGAAGAAGAAAAGGGGTAGCTTTTCCCTAAGAACACTGTTGCAGTGTTTGGCATGGGATTTCAGCAGCAGCCTTAGTGTTGAATTGTTTGGTTATTCCTCAGGAAAATAGCAAATACATGGGTCACATCCAGAATTATATCCTTGATACTAAATGTTTTACATTTCAGAATAAGCAGACTATACAGCAAAATTGCTACAAGCATGTCTTGCAGGCTGAGTGCAGTGTGGAAGAAAGCTAGGGATTACTATTCCGGTTCCATAAGGCTTTGGGTATATGCACCTAGGATGTTGGTAAAAATCACAGTCCTTCACATTGGCTGCAAGAAATTCTAGAGCTCCTGAAAGCAGGCAACTGAACCAATGTCATCTCCAAAACCCAGATGACAGTCCCTCTCCCTGTTTGATCCAAAAATTCATGCGATTGGAACACCACTGGCCAGAAAATGGACTTTCATTTCAATTTCATATGGGTTGGAATGTGTAGGTGATGCACAAAATAGGTGATGCCCTAAGCAGACAGTGGTGATGGTTCCAGCACAGCCCAATCATGCAAAGGTGATTTGAGCCCAAGAAAAGACCCTTTCAGAAAGATTTGATTCTGACAGCAGTGGAGGAAGCATGTGCTTTTTAGTTTCTCAAAAAGTGGTAAAAAGAGAGAATTTGCTTGATCTTGAGAAGAAGCACAACTGCCTATAGGTTATCTGATGTCCTCACTGAGTTCTCATCTGCATGAAACAGACAGCAAGACCCTGAATCTTTTGCTTGACTTCTTGCCCAAGAGGGCAAATGGTCCTGAGACCTGTGACAAAAGGTAGTTAAAGTGGCAAGAATTCTGTGAAGAAACGGGAAAAAAATAGGCAACTGCTTGGAAGGTCTGATTTACAGCAACAACAGCAAATCATCTCATTCCACTTCAAAGGTGGATCTCTTGAGCTGTGCTTTTTTGCTGTATAAAACAATTTTAAAACATTTTTTTGCTGTATAAAACAGCAAAAAGAGAACATATATTTGTGGGGTCTGGGGCATCCCATTTCCAGCTGGTATCTGAGTTTTTAGAACTCTCAGTATCCGGAGCAAGTAAAAATCCTTCAGCTTGAGCTGAAACATCAAGTACTCTCTGGTTCTATGAACATTCTGGGGCAAGCAATCACAAAAAGCTGGGGGAGGCAGAGGGGGAGTCTGCTTTTGCTGTTATCAGTCTCCTGGTTCAAGCAAAACAAACAAAGCAGCTGAGGCTGCTCTCGCCTCAGCAGTGCAAAAAGCAAAAAACAGCAACAGCAAGCGGGGAAGAGATATTTGCTTTCTAGCTCCTCTCACCTGTGCAGGTAAAGGAAGCAGGGGAAGCCAGCAGCCTCTCTCTTTTAGATTTGGTCTGATGGAGATGCATCCATTTTAACACGCAGCTCTGAGAACATCTTTTCAAATGATTGCAGAAGCTTCCTTTGTTGATACAAATGCTTATAAGGGGTGTAGTTTAGATCTCAAAGGGATGCATGCTGTGGGCAATTAAAAGGTTCTGATAAACATAAAGGTGATCTTCCATCACAGCCATCTCTTTTCATAGGCAGTGGTATCAGTATCCCTCTTAGGGGATGATAAACATGCTATGCTGATGATTACAACTTCTAAAGGCAAACCCTGTGACAGAAAGCTGTGCTGCAGACCTTATCTCATAAAGATGCTACATTCTGAACTTCTGCCTATGCCCATCTTCTTGTAGTGCAGAGGGAAAATTATTTGTTACAGTATTTGTACCCAATTTAATTTAAGATGAAAAGTCAGTGAGTAGGAGGAGAGGGTGGAAGGAGAGGGGGGAAGACCTTCTCCATTTACAGCTCTTAGAAATAGCATGTGAAGCCAGAAACTCATACAAAGTGAACTAGCCATCATCCACAGGCAATGCATTTCCAAACAGAGGATATCTACAGTACTTCCCAATTATGCTCAGTTCACTGCAGCAGGTGACCCCAATTTCTTTGAAAAATCTTTATAACAGTTCTTTTCAGAAAACCTGCATGGGGTGCTGAGAATAAAAGTCAAGGCCATAGAGTTTCACTTACCTGGGCTTCCTTCAAATAAACGTGTGTGTAATACATGACCAGGGAGAAAGCTGGAGGACGAAGATGTGACACCTCTGCATGAGCATTTAAAGCAAGACAAGTTGAAAACTATCAAAATGAAATTTTGAGACATCTGTTGTATTCATCACCTGGAGGGCCTATGCCCTGCCTCTAATTCTTTCTATCATTGCCACCAATATGCCCTGCAGCTGCTGTGGCTTAGCCCAGCTCATAGCAGCCTGGTGGGGTTAATGCCATTCTGGAAGTCCCAGCAGTGCTGATGCTGCCCTAGTGGCTGCTGCATGCAAGGGTATGCTGTGGGGTCTAGGCTGGGGGACACTCAGCAGCCCTGGTGCAGCAGGGAGTCCTGTGCTCACTCCAGTGGCAGATGACCACGTCCAGCGGAGGTTCTCTTGAATGCTTTGATTCCTGCCTGGCACATCCATAGAGCAGGCTGTATGGTGTGTAATATGCTTGGAGTGTGCCTCCAAAGGAGTTTTGTGGTGAGGTCCTTATGGCAGATGGAGCTGTAATGGCATGTGAGGATGGGGCGTTTATAGGGATGTCTGTACTTGGCTAAGCACTTTTCTAGCTGTACATCTGTGCCCTTGTAAAAAGAATGGTTTCACTTCAGTTTCATGGGTGCTTTCAGAGCAATGAAACAGAGAACATGACAGGTTTTAGTTAATATTTATTTTAGCAGTGCTGGTATGAAAATGACACAGTGGAACACAAAGGGTAGAAATGAAATGTGCTGATGACACCATGCAAAGGCACCGGTGTAAAGAGCATCAGGCTGTCATGGAGGGGGAACTGTATGACCTCAGGGGAAAAAGTAATAGAAGTGGAATTAAATTTTATAGTACTGAGAGTAAATGGGCTTGGGGACTATTATCACTTTTTGGTTTTATACTGGGAGCTCATTAGCTAGGGTTGACTGTTGCTGAGAAGGTTCTGGGTGTTTTGACCATGGGGAAACCAAGAGTCATCAGTGCTGGGAAAAGGCAATGGCAATCCAAAAATGCCTCTGAGAGGATATTTTCAGTAGAGATGAGGGAGAGTTCATGCCATTTTGCAAGGTACTACTGAGACTTACTACGCAATATTGTCTTCAGTTTTAATCAGCCATATCTAAGTAAGATGAATTAAAATGGGAACAGTTTGCAATGAATGTCTAGGAGGTGTCTGAAAATGGAGTAAAAAGGATTGAAAACCATCATGCTGGAGAAAAATGCAAAACTGAGTTGGAATTTGTCTTATTCTTCAGGGTCTTTTTTTTCTGGTACTGTTTTTTCACTGGACATTTAAATGCTAGATGAAGAAAATACAATTTACTTTACAATGGAGAATGTCTCCTCTATCAATTCACAATTAAAAATTTTGTGCAGCTTCATGCTTCATGCATAGCAAATTTAAATTGGATTCCAAAGTTATAGTTCAGTCATCAGCTGAAAGTTTGTGTATGAGTTTGGTCTGAAGTTTGCAACATGGATCTGACCATCTAAAATAATTTCTATTCATCTGTAGATCACTTTATGGAATTTGGAATTGGGTACAGGAATGTTTCCCAAGCCAGCAAAAGTTAATGAAAATGAAAAAAAAAGGGGTGAAAAAAAGGACAATTTGTGGATTCATTGCTATATCTAGAAGAACATATACTATTCTTATGCAAACATAACTGTACTTCATCATCCTTGTTATGCCACCACTCAGTGCATAACCTGTTGTGCATCTGCTGATTGATTATAATTTGTATATTCCAGTTGTGTGATAGGTGCAAGTGACATCATGCTTAAGGGTAACATAACAGTGAGTTCCTTTCAGGTGTTCACCTGTCCACATGTCTTTTCCAAAATTACTGAATACATTTGAGGTGTAGGAATACCTGTATTTTGACCAGCTAGTAGATAATATCCTGGCCCATCCTTGTGAGAAAATCTCCCCCAGCCTTTACATGCAGTGCAAGCAATGTCTCTGTCAAAAGGCTGGAATCTACTGTCCAAACTAAACAGAATGATTGGATGTCTTTTTTTAAGACAGAAAAAAACATTTCAAGGCATTAGCCAGGTGATGCAGGGAAGTATTTGTAATGAGCATCACTGTGCACCACCTACATTTTGTAAAATACATTGTGAGACTGAAATGCCAAATGGTATATAGATGCTAATCAGCTAAAACCATCAATATCTATTTTCTGAGCATGGATCAGAGAACAGTATCTTGGATACAGCACAAACTGACAGACAATATTACTGTCAAGCAGAGAAACTATCAGGTCATACTTATATTCTTCTCAGCTGTCTAGGGAGTTTATTTAATCTCCAGTGCAAAGGGAGGATTCACAGATAAATCTAGCTGAGGTGGAAGGGATGTTGTAAAGGCATATTTAATATAATGTTGCTAAGATTTTATCATGTCCACATGTAAGCTTGGAAATGTGGAATGTGCAGCCATTCCTTTGCCAGAGCAAAGAAGATACTTCTTTTAACACAGTTTGTGATCTACAATACATAATCTTTACTACAGATAGCTTCCTCAAGATTACAGGTTTTATCTATTTCTTGGTCAATTTGAACTCTTACTTTATAGACTGTGAAAATATCTGTATGTATTTCTGTACATATCAGCAAAGGGTGTTTACAGCTTGCAAGAATAGTCTCATTTTTTTGCCCCATTGCTTCAGGAGCATCAGGGTTTTTTCTGTACTAGGAAATGAGGCTAAAATAGTTCTAGTCTCAAGCATTTCTGCATAATCCAGCCTGGATGCCCTCATGATACACTCCCTTCCACCTCTGAAGTGTCAAGAGCTGATCTGGATTGAGAATGGTTTAATTGTCTTCTCCAGTTTAGTGAAGATCAGACACTATACTCAGGAGACAAGTAGTGACATTTTGCAAGGTTCTTCCTTAAGTTGCAAAACTTAGCTACTGGCTATTCTAGGGAATAGCACTGACTTCTCAAAAGCTAGTTAGCTTTTACTAACAAGTTTTGTAAAATTTTCCTGCAGGTATGCTTCTGTTACTTTTCCTTAAGAATTTACTCAGACTCCCCTTCTGTCTTGTGATCTTCTGTCTTGCAGATCCGTCTTGTGCAATTTCAAACTACTTGGAAGCAGGCTTTTTGTTGTTGTTCTGTGTTATCCTGTTTCACTACAGAAGCTCATGACCACTGCTGTACTAAAACTAAGCTAGTAACAAATTTAAAAATATCCTTTGAAAATGTCTTTCTGCAATGTTGTATGCTGGCTCAACTGTTTCTGCTCCCTCAAATATCTTTCAGTCCTGCCACAATGGTAAAAACAGACCATTCACTTTCTTTTTAGCTACAAGCTCTTTCAATTTCTTCAGTTCTAGCAGGCATAGAGTTGTACCATCTACTTCACAGTGAAAGTTGTGATAATCTAGTCGGAACAAGAGATACCAAGGTCTTTCATTTTTTGGACAACATGATACACTGGTCACACAAGTTGCCAGCAATTTGATTCAGCTATGAGCTGAGAGTGAAATCTGATTTTCAAACATGTGTTATCGATCTTCTACAATTTCCCTTTTGATCAAATGCCAGTCATATCCTACTAGAGTTGGACAAACCTAGTGTGTCTTTGTTGTACTGTTTGTTGCTTTTCTTGTATGTCATCAACAGGATTAAGACTAAGATGTTCAGTGTTCATTCAGCGTTCGTCTTGTAATAAATACTCCTTGGTTGAATCACAACTAACCAAAATGAAACCCTCTGAGGACGCAGGTGCATTACACATAATTTTCCTTTTGGGTAAGCTAGGCAATGTAGCTATATGCTCTCCTATGAACAAGTGTGATGTATTTGGGCTTGATCATGCTAGCACCTCTCCACCTGAGAAACTACCTGAATGTAAAAAGGTTTGTTCAGCTTAATGGAATGGTTCATATTTGCAGGACCAAGGCCTTGAAATGCATGGGTAACTTTCAATGACAGTGTTTGCAGTTATTCATCTAAATCCTTTGGGCAATTATAGACAAAGGGAAAACAGCAGCATATTTTTAAAATTAATATCAAATATGTTTCTGATTACAGTGACAGCTAATACAGTATGAAACAATAAAATCCCAGCAAAACCCCCAAAGGTACTTTAAATTCAAATAGGCTTTATTTGACCATGAAATAATATCATTAATATCAATTGATGTACACCACTGCTGAAAATGTGATCACAAAACTGTTAGTGAAGAAAAATTCTGTCTAACTTTAAAAGACAAATTGGGGTTCTGGGTTTTTAAGAAGATTTGATGGAACTAGAAAGCTAGTCTTAATACTGTTGCTTCATTAATTATTTCAGGTGCCGCTAAATTACACATTTTGAATTAATCTCTTATTTTCCTGGGGGCTTTCTCTTAGAAATCTGCAAGTTCATTCACTCATAAAATACGGGGGAGGAATTTGCAAGTGTGGCCTTTCAGGTGTCAGTCTAATTTGGCCTTCCTACTCCACCAGCATCCAAATTATGTTAGGTAGGGCAAAAATCACAGTTCTAGTGCTGATGAGATAGTAAGTCTAATTCTAAAAATTCTAAAGGGCAAATATTTGTTTGTCAATCTTGTCTAGGTCTGGGTGTTTGTTTAAGCTTTTAATAATAGTTGAACAGGCAAGCTGCTTCACTGCTCCTCACTCACATGAGTACAATACCATTACAAACATTTCCTAATTATATTCACATCTCATTCTAAATAACTATTCCATTCATATATCTACATCAAGTCACATTGGTTGTAGCAGTTCTTAATCAGTAGGAGAGTTACAACTGCAGTTTAACCTTGCCAGCAGCTATCCAAAATTTCAGCTGCTAAACACACATGAATCAAGGAAACAAGTTAGTCCATCTTATACTCCATTGCACAAAATAAGAGTTTCCTCTTGGTTAAAATAAAAGGCAAAAAAATTAAAAATAATAATCACAATGTCTTTATCCGTGTCTAGTCATGATCTCAGACAGAAAATGTTTTGATTTATACTCTGGAAAGTCATAAATCTTAAGAATTAGTACACTAAACAGGTGAAAATTTGGTATCTGCAAGCAGCACATTTGTGGAGAAGCCAAACCCAGCAAAAGCCACACGTGCTTGAGGAGTACACTCAGACTATCAGAACACGCTGCATTTGAGGCTGGGTGGGCCAGCTCTGTCTCTACTTCTGCCTTTGTTAAGGTATCTGCTTTGCAGAAAAAAAATAAGACTACAACTGACAGTACTACCATGCTGGCTTTTTTCTCAAATCCCTGTGCTCGGGGGAAGAAGAAAGCACAGAGAATATTGTTGACAGTTCCGTTGCATAATGCTGCAAATTCAGTCCCTGGCTTTTCTGTAATCGCTTTTGCCTTTAAGCATATGATTTAGCTATAAATTATCCCCCTAGCCACAAGTACTCCCTTCATAAACTCACTGAAAATCAAATTAACCTTTTCTCTCTAGAATGAACTCTCCTATTAATGTGAAAATCAATTCAGTTCTGTTTGTTTTGGTTACCTCAGCCTGTCTGCACTTCCCAACCTGAACAGTGACTGTCTAGTTAGTCATTTAAGCAGAATTAATTTTAAGAACAAATTAAAAAAACCTAACGCTCAATAATATAATAAGTGATGTTCTGAAAAGCTTTTCATTATTGCATCTATGGTTTCTAATTGTAAAACAAAATGTCTAATTATAGCCCTGATTCTTCCATCCTGAGTTTGGGTAATATCCACAGATGATAAACACCAGTGCATTTTTACAGAAGTCCATATTACCTACATACTTTTCATCTGGCTTCATATCTAGCCTTTATATGTTCCTCGGAATATCTTAAGGTTATTTTCCCAATTTGTGCCTTTATCAGGATCAAACTTCCATTTTCAGATTATAAGCATTATTTAGCACCCGCTACCAAGTGGCATGCATGAAATCTTATTCTCAGAAACACATGGACCTTTTATCACCCAAGGAAAAATACATCCAAAGAACAGAAGTCCACCAAGATCAAAGGAATAAAGTCTGCATGCAGTGAAGAAAGAACCATAATAGAAACCGAGTGTTGTATGGGTATGGGCATACAGGGTAATGGGAAAGGTTATACAGAATTTTCCTTTTTTCTCACTTTCCTGCACTCATAGCAGATCCTGAGGAATATTTTCTCCTCTGATTGTCAAGTCTTGAATCCTTATACAAAGAATTTCATTGCCCTACTTTATACTATCATCTCACTCACAGGCAGGCAAATATGGTTAGCAGCAAGCTATTTCTTCTTTCTGTGCTCTCCCCTTTTATTTCTAGACTAAGTGATATAGCTTTAGTTTTTCTGCCCCCTTTCCACACTCCTCTTTTCTTAAGGAAGAATGCAGGGCAAGATCCAGCTATATACAGTCTCACTAAGGAACAGGTCTAAAAAATTAAAATATTTCTACATTCCAGATAGCAGCAAAATAATTAAATCTGCAGTAAAAAAAAGACTCATGTGGTACCTTAGCAAAATGTTTCGTGATGGCAGAGCATCAAGCCTGTCCCCCGGCTCTCAGGAGTGTTGTTTGGGGCTCTTTAATGACTCAAATGAGAATGAAGGCACATGTTTCAGGAGACTTTCAGATGTGTATAAAAGAAACAAAGAAGAAATCTGAGGTTCTGCAAAGGCTGAAAGTTCCTGCAGTGAAAAAAGCTGAGGAGAGCTCTGTCGCATAGCTCCTGCCTACCTGAAGACTTTAGAATAGAAAGCCATGTCCCAAATCACTAGTGCAACAAACCTGGAACACTCCCGCTAACTCGCATCCTAATTTTTGAGTTGCTGAAACACCACAAGCAACTTTCTCTTGTTCTTCTATATGAAGAATTGCTACATTAATCAGTGTCTCATAAAAAAGCTTATGTCAGATGGGACCTAGAAACAAAACCTTTCTCCAAACAATGGTTTATCTGTAGAGTTTTGTACCCTCTCATAAAAGATACAGAGCTGCTTTCTATAACACTTTTCACGCAACACTCTTGTTGTCTGGGCAGTTACTGAACAGACAAGGAAATGAGAGTTGGTCCCAGTACACTCTCAGTGTTTTATTTATTTTGCAATAAGCCAGCACTGGATAAATATCCTTGGAAGGGAGGACCCTTCTCTTTCTTTTCTGCCCAGTGTGTCTTGGGTTCATTTCTGTAGCACACTTGCTTTCTCTCTGTGATTCAGCAGATACTTAACTAATTATCACAAAGGGAAACATGAGATCTCTCACAATAATCACCACATGGTAAACCCTGTAGAACCTCACACACCGCAACAAAGGGAATTACAAGACTTCTTCCTGTTCCCAAGGGTGAAATTCTGTACCACAGTGAATGTGTAGGCTCATGCTGGATGCCAACACAAGCTTCTACTGGCAGGGATGTACAACATTTGCAAGGAGAATCAAGTATACACATAGGTCTGAATCAATTTACTTGTTGGTTGGGAAAAGTAGAGAGAATCCTGCTATAGAATGGAAAGTTAACAATAAAGCAGGGGGAGGGAAGAGGTAAGCATGCATCTTGCTCTCATATCTAGTAACTGTACACCTGTAAAACACAGAATGTCAAACACAAATGTGACTGAGAAAAGTTCTGTCTCCATCAATACACTGCTTTAAAGGAAGCATTTCCTTTTTACCAATACGTCCATTTATGAAGGGAATACCTAATTCTTTCCAGAAGTACAATTTTAGTGTCTGTAAATATATTCCTGACTTCTTTATCTTCTTGTTCTATCACTTCTCTTGTGTTCTAGGCTGATGTTGCTCTAACAGTTACTTTGAGTACTACAAGCTGAGCAGAAGCTTGGAGATATTTCACTTAAGTCTATTCACTTGTTAAACCTGTTCTATGTTTTTTCTAATGGTGCTAAACTGAACTCCCCATAGAATAGAGTTTATAAAGGTCATGTACCTAGCAGTTAATACAGGGATGTACCAGACTCTATGTGCTACTCCTATTACCTGTAGGATTAAGGTGTGGCATTTGTCTCCTTGTTCAAATTCTATGGTGGAGTTAGGCATTTTACGGTATTTTCAAATACCAAGATATCTCTGCTAAAACTAGCTTTTTCTTTTTAATGTGCTGCTGCTTCATTTCTAACTTTTTTAGGCTTATTCAGATCTACATTATTAAGGAATGCCTACACATTGCCTTTGCCCTCAGAATTGGAAAGACCTCCTTGAAGCTTTTAAATTACTTAGGTGCCCTGCTTAGTGTGGTAAAGAGGGTGAAATGGAATATATTATGAAATTTCATACCCAGCCCAGACTGGATGAGCAATTACTGAACTAATAGTAAGGTTGCGGCACAATTTCTTCAGAAACCATTAATTTTGACATCAATAAGCATCATACATATCTCAGTGGGAAATAACTTTATAGTTTTGGTTGTTCTTCTGATATCAATCCTTAGGAAAAAAAAAAAAAAGGCATCTATAATACCATTAGTGGAGCGATTAAAGTTGCAGATGAAAATGTACAGACCTTAGGATAAAAAATGTAACAATACATTGTACTTTTGCACTGTCTATTTGGGAAACTATTGAAATCTATGTCTGGTTGTACAAAGTATTGACTGACTGGTAGTTTGATATGAGTGAAATAAAGCTTCCTGGGCTGACAGGAAGATCTGTGATATGTAAAGAGGCAGAAGACTTATTTTGACACTCCAAATTGCCCAGTCTCACTAAGAAAATTTTAATCTTTGTGATTTAAGCCTTTGCCTCCCTGCACTTTAGTTTACTGGATAGGTTAAAATTATTGCATATAATCCTCACTATTTCATTTCCCAATATTTGCACATGGAAATTGAAAAACCTTGTTTTGCACTATCATGAGCTCTAGCATACAACTACCTAGGTTAAATTTTGGAAGAAAAAGTAAGGGGACATAGTCCAATTTTAATATCAGTTTAGCTTTATAGCCTTCAATACAGAATTTATCATTAAAATTAAGCATGTGCTTAATTGGTTTTCTGAATATGGAGGTATTTAAGAACATGCTTAAATGCCTTGCTCACTTGAGGCCCTAATGGACCATGGAACCTTAAAAGTTCAAATTTCATTGAGATAAATTGAGTGGATAATCTAAATTTATCAGAACAGAAGTAACTGTTCTTTGTACACGTAGACAGTACATCGTAATATTGTTATCTCTCTCCAGCTGGGATATCTAGATCTTGATGATATAAAACAGCAGCAGAATAAGAGCTGTTATTTCTCTTTCAGATCATTGCAGCAGTGCAGTATATGATACTGTAATGTCTATGCATTTACTAGAGAGAAAAATAAAATTTTCCTATGAAATCTTATAATATACTACATTAGTAGAAATTAGGTGGATGAAAAAACCCCAAGAAAACAGATGAGATTCTTAGAAACAAAGAATTCACCTTAATGCTGTACACTGTCTTTCCTAGGTATGAATTTAAGGAAGGTTTTTTGTTTTTTTTCTGTCACAGGGGCAACTGCTCTCACCCATAAGACTTATCAATACTAAGAGATACTGCAAAAATGCCGTAGACTTTGTAACAACAACAAAGCCTTAAAGATGTTTGCATGATGAATTTGTGGTAATCCTGACATTTTCAGCACTAGTGCTTTTTGTTCTGACCTGATTGTTGGGTGCTATAAATCTCTATTTCCATTCCCGTTCATAGTTTTCTGTTTTCAGCTATCTTCATGCTGTGTGCCAATGGTAGTAACAACAGGAAAATTAGTAGAAAGTTCCCAGTATGGATACCAGAGTGGATGTAGCACTGAAGTAGGTGGCCGAGGAGCACCATACATTGTCTCATCTTTGTTACATTTTCTATGTGAATGAGTGATCTGAGCAGACTTGTAGCATGAGGCTGCTGATGCAGAAGGACTCATTTCAGCTGACCTACATCCAGCTGTTATGGAAATCAACAGCTCTTCTGGTTTTGTACTAGGATTGGTGTGGCAAGAAGGTTGGGGACAGAAATTTATGTCTTAAAATTTCCTTATCTTACCCCTATGTATTCTCTGCATCTAGCAAAATTTTTTCAGCTGGAGTAGTGCTGAGCACTATACTGAGCAAGATATTAACTGATCAGCAAGCTATTCCATTAGCAGCAGCCCAGAAAAATCAACTTGTAACTGGGTTGTGTATAGGATCTTATATTTGATAATGAATAAACTCATGTTTCCATCAGTTGTAAATCAGTATTTTGTAAGATGACTTACTCATATTTTTGAATTAGATAAAATGTAGGAAACAGTAAATAAAGATTGTGACAAAGAGGAAATAGACAAAAACAAAATATTCATATTGATACCATGATCTCAAATCTCATTACTTTAGAAATCATAGAATCACAGGGTTGGAAGGGACCATCTAGTCCAAGCTCTCTGCAGCGAGCAGGGACATTCTGCACTAGATGAGGTTTCTGGTGGACATGTGGTGGATAATCCAGTGACAGGGTCCAGATGTGAAGCTTTTAAAAATGGAGCGTGCATAATAGTCCCAAGAATGGCTGATGTTGCTTATACAAGGCTCTTTATCTACCAGTGTTTTCTTGTTTTGCTTGTTTATATATTATAATATCTAAGTTTATTTTGAGCCATGTTAGATTATAAAATTAAAAAATACTTGGGGCTAAAGGAACAAGAGAAAGGTGAACTTCACTAATCTATACATTACATTAAAAAATATTTTGTTATCACTGTCATAAATTTTACTGAACAACACGAAAGAAAATTTAGTACTTAAAAGAGCTATAGAGTCATTTGGGGGATGAAATTAATGTCTTACATTAAAAGTCTAAAAGATGCTATACAAGAATCTTCTGTGATTATGTTGTTCTTTTATACAGCATTGCTGTGGCCATAAGCTTTGTACTGAGACTACAAAGTGTCAGGAGTTGCTATGCTTGAATTTTCCTCAACCTGCCTGCAGTTCCATTTTTTGCTGGTTTAATTTTGACAAATGAATTCTCTAGTTCTTTAAGACTCCATGGCTGATATGCTTTACTTTTGTTTCTCTTTATATGGTACTCCTATGCTTCTACCAGTACAGAAAAAAATCAGTCCAGGCAGGGTAAGAAACACACAGAGTGCAATGTGGAGGGGTACAAACTTGGAAGGAAACATGGGAAAACAGACTTGGGAGGACAAGATATGGGGAAGTGGCTTGACACCAAGATCCCACAACTAAAGAAACACTGACTTGGTGCTAGGCAGAAACAGGTTTTTAAGATAACAAAGCAAACAAAGCAACAATTTCCAACATATGTAAATTCAACATAACATACTGGCTATAATGTTGAGTTGCAGATCAGTGAAAAAAAGACTAGAAGTCTACAGATGTTAGGCAACATAGAAAAGTGACTCAGAGAGAATCCACGTCCAGGTAAAGGACTTTTGATCCTCACAACTCGTTGTTAACAGTAGCAACACCAGAATGAAACCCTCGACTTTAGGACTAGGAGGAGCACCAGAAGGGTGAGCATAACATTAGGAAAAGGGATATTTTTTAAATGCACATGTACATGTGCATGTACAAATTCAACTGTATAACTATTATTGTTAGCAAATATTTTCTGCATAGAGATGCTATTACTCTCTGTAATAATTATATCTGGAGTAATTATTTTTGGACTATACTGTTAGGATTTCAATTGTACCTATTGTAAGTTTTCACTATGTATAAAGTATGTTTCCTCTTTGTCTGTAAACAGGATTTTTAACTACTCAGAGAAGCAACTTTGAAAACATACAGCTCTTTTATATTAGTAAAAAATAAGATTTAGTGGTCAGAAATTGATGGGGATGAAAAGCAATAAAATCGTATTTTTTTTTAATGCTGCTAGCAATACGAAATACATATCAAAATTTAAAAAAATGTTCAAAGTAGGAAAATTACCTTAACAGAGAAATGTTAATCAGGAATGAGAATTTCACCAAGAGAGTTTGTTTTATCTTTGTTGTTTTGCAAAATCTAGGCAGGAGGGAAATATTGTACTACTATAGCTTATGGAAATAGCCTGTCCCCCCCTTCTACATTTGCTGGAGTGTGGCTGTTGCACTGGCTGTAAGCACAGTCAGGCTTCCTGTTCATGCTCCCACAAGCTCTTCACTTGTCTAGGCTTATGGAGGTTTTTTATTCATTCTCACTTGAGCATGGAAAAAAATGCTCTGCGAAACATTCACTGAAAGACCTTGGCTTTTCAGGGCTGTGGAATCTGTACATAAATTATTATCTACTGCTAAAATGGGTCTTGATATTTGGAGTGGTTTGTGCTACGTTTGTAAAAGCAGCAAGTAACTTTTCTTTGGAGACCTATGATGAGGTTTTGTAAGAACATGGAATGGAAGTAAAGAGGTTGCATTAATTTATACTTTCAGAATATTGAAACTGTAAGGAAATATATTTTAAATAAGAATTGACACAGGAGACCTCCATAACAGCTTGCATTATTCTTATACAATATATTTTTCAAGGCTCATAAAAGATTGCAATATCAAACAACATTATGCAGTATATGGGAAATTCTGTTTACTTAAAATGCTTTCTGCTTTTATTATTATCCAGGTTCATTCCTTCAGTGGAAATTCTGATTGCAGCTTGAGCAATGTGTGTGATCTCATTACAACAGGGCTGTACAAGAAAATCTGATACTGATATCTCCAACAATGGCACCTTTCTTTTATTATCTGTCAGTTGCCTACAACATGAGCTGTGCAAATTTCCTGCCATCAGACTGTGGCAGGTGTCTGGAAAACAATCTAATATGCTGCACATATCCCTCATACATCCTATTGAACTGGGGAAAAAAGCGTGTTCAATATCCTGACTGTGACCGGTTTGAAGCACAGTGTGATACACAGGTGGTGCTGGGTAGTGGGTAAGTTTATATTTTGCTGGGGAGCATACAAAAGGGCCATAATGCAGGCTGTAATACAGATGTGCATCAAAAGAAACCTTCTGACCTTACACACTCAAGAGTGTCACAGGCAGCTTTCAGGGCAGTCAGTCACGTATTTTCATCCACCACTTCTTTGTTTTCTTGTTGAGACTTTCCTACTGTGTATTCATGTCCAAGGCAAGATATATTTTGCCTTTGAAAGGCCCAAGAGGTTTGGCAGTGTCACAAGAGATCTCCAAGAGATCACAAATGCACAAGATATATGCTCTGACATTGGTGCTGCCATTGGAGTGGGAAAGAGGAAGAGATATCTCTCTTTGTTCCCATGCAGCTCTCCTGTGGTGTTTTAATATTATTCCTGAACTACCACTTACTTTTGTAGGGTTTGTCAGGACTGACGACTGCATCTGATGGTATAAGGTTCCCTTGCACAAGTCTTGCACCATGAAGGCCATGTAATCAAAAGCAAATCCTTCCCATAATCCCAAAGTTAATGGTTTTGTAGCCTTTTAAATCAAGATTTATTAGGAGAGGAAAAAAAATCCCAAAATCTCACACAGAGTAAAACAAGATAACTATTTCAGCAGGGAAAATTCAGAGCCTACAAAGTAAGAGAAAAAAACCTCATTCATATAAAAAGCTGTAAAACTAATATCTCTCTTGAGAGGGATGGATCTTTTTATCCAGACTTGCTTTCAAATTTAGCAACTTTTACTGTTTCTGAAACTGAGATGGTGTCCTCTCCCCTGACTTCTTTTTGGTGACTTTAAGAAGGTTACTTTCTGTCATTTCTGGGGTTTGATGTAGGTCTGCTTTCCACTGCAGGCCTCTTGTCCCTTCAGGCATTTCCAGTCTTGCATTTTTCCTGCTCTCCTTTTCCTCTACCACTTGTCTTGCCCTGCCCACCAGAGGGATTAGCAATATGGCTGGCTCAAGTGCTGGCGTGGTTTTGCTTCCTCCCACCTTTCTCTGTATTGTTCAAACCAGTCACCAGGATCAGCCTTTCTTACTCTTTGCTGCCCCTCTTCACAGCGATTTTGTAATGATAAATCATAATATAAATACAATATACCACAATGTAAGTACTTATCTCATTAACTCGCCTGGTCTCATCTAAAATCTTTTTTTGACAAGGGCAGTACAAAGTCCTGCTTGATGGGAGCATGCTGGTGACTCCCCTGCTCCTTTCTTGCCTTTTGATGATTCTATATATGATTTGGATTATTTTTGTTGTAGTTGTTACTTAATCATTAGTAAATCTTTGTGGAAGCTTCATGCTGGTCGTTTTGAACACAGGGCCTGACCATCTAGTAGACAGACCAGCTAAAGAAAAAAATGTCCATTTTGAGAATGTTAGAGGTGGGTTTTGTTTGAAGAGTAGAGGTAACAGAGCAAAGCTGTAAAAGAAAAGCTAATGTCTTTTATTTGTTTATGAATGTATATCTTGAGGAAATCCTGTGACTAGTTAGCTGCTGAAAATATTTAACATTATGAATTAATAAAACCAAATCTATAAGATGTTTTCAGGAAAGTAATTTATGTTGCTGATTGGCATTTTCTTAGTGGAATAAATCCTTCTGCTTGTGGCTGTTTCTGCCTTCATTACTGACATCTCAAAGATGCTCATTTATTTGGGGAGTAAAATGGATTTAATGAACCATGAGAAACACATGATTTTTCAGAAGAGACCATAATGACAATGGTTCATAGATAATAACAGGCTACTTACCTGTGCCAGAATTGCTTCAGATTTATTTCCTTCAGACAATTTCATAACCTCAGCTACAGTAACTACATGATAGAGCTATAGGTCCACAAGCATTTTGTTAATTAAAATTAATGTAGCATATTAAGCTGTTGCATTATGTACATAGATCTTCTCAAAGCAAGTATGAGCAGCTAACCAAACAAGTCTGTGTGAATAGCTTAAAATGTGAGATTTTTCTCTTCAGCTGCTACAACCTTCCAGGCAGTTGTATGCACTTATCATTGGCATATTCTAGTATTATTGATTCTCCTCTGAAAAATGTAAAGCCTGTTTTTGTTGATGTCTAGGTTATTGAACTGATGTGCTTACCAAAGTGAGCTAGAAACTCTTTTACACTCTTATGTGAGCTAATTAGATTTACTTATGATCTGATCAAGTATCATGGATTAGATGGATGGGTGATAACTTGAGACACAATCAGCACAAGAGCTTTTCTTGCATGCTAAATGCTTCCTAACTAGAGTTTATTGAACTCTGGTAGTAGAGAGGAATTTGGATTCACCTGTTGCAAAATTTAAAAAGACGCATAGTATGGCAGCAGAAGCCAGAGTAGCATGAAGCCATATTTTAAAAAATGTATATATGTATAAGTAACTTTGAAAAAAA